>CM022768.1:5204006-5231506 GCA_012411365.1 Ameiurus melas
AGAAATCACTGGAATGTGATTGCTGGAGGAAAATACTCAGTGATTAAGAATGCAAAGGAGAATCTAGTGTAAGATTGTGGTAGTCTGGCGTAAGGGAGATTCTGAATATTTGATCGATTTCCCATTGTTTGGGTTTCCAAGCTGTTGTATGGATATATTTAAGACTAGGTCCAGGCATTTCATTAAAACACATTTAAAATATATATACCCAGTGTACGTCCCTGTTGAATTTGCACTGCTCATGTACAGAGCCGTATACACAGAGGACACGGGTTGTGCTTTCTCTTCATCCCCTTTCTTTCTTCATGTCTGTGACCGTCCTAGATTCATGTTAGTGCAATGTCTCCAGAGCGAGTTCTTGTACGGATTTATCATCGTTGTAACCAGCAAAAGATCTGACGAGATTTTGGAATAGATCCAAACAGCGTCCAAATATTTGAAATCGTTTTTTCTTGAATAGCGTCCTTCCTTTTTGAAGTACTCTGATGAGCCGTAACATTAAAACTATTGACACGTGAAGGGAATGACATTGATTATCTCGTTACAGTCGCACCTGACAAGGGGTGGGGAATGTTAGGCAGCGAGTGAACAGTCAGGTCTCGAAGTTGATGTGTTGGAAGCAGGAAAAATGGGCGAGCGTAAGGATACGAGCGACTTTGTGTTTGCTAGACGACTGGGTCGGAGCATCTCCGAAACAGCAGGCTTTATGGAGTGTTCCCAGTATACACTGAGTAGTACCTATCTAAAATGAGAAACCTTTGGTCCTGATGTTCATGTGGATGTTACTTTGACACACCACCTACCTAAACATTGTTACAGACCATGTACACGCCTTCATAACAACAGTATTCCCTAATAGCAGTGTCCTCTTTCAGCAGGATAATGCATGCATCCTCCTACACTGCAAGAATTGTTCAGGAACCGTTTTAGGAACCTGACACCGAATTCAAGGTGTTGACTCGGCCTCCATATTCGTCAGATCTCGATCTGATCGAGCATCTCTGGAACGTTCTGGACAAACAAGTGGTTAAAACCTAATAAAAGATGGTCCAAGAAAGGACAACGGATGAACCGGAGACAGGGTCATGGGCGCACAAGGCTCACTGATGCATGGCTAGCCCGTCTGGTCTGTACCACCTATCTAAACATTGTTGCAGACGCAGCAGAAGTACACGCCTTCATGGCAACGGTATTCCCTAAAAGTAGTGGTGTCTTTCAGCAGTATTATGTGTCCTGCTACACTACAAAATTGTTCAGGAACGGTTTGAGGAACATAAAGAGTTCACGGTGTTGACCCGGCCTCCAAATTCCCCAGATCTCGATCCGATCGAGCATCTCTGGGACGTTCTGGACAAACAAGTCCGATCCATGGACGCCCCACCTCACAACTTGCAGGACTTTAAGGATCTGCTCCTACCGTCTTGGTTCCTGATACCACAGCACACCTTCAGAGGTCTTGTGGAGTCCATGTCTCGACGGGGCAGAGCTGTTTTGATGGCACAAGGAGGACCTACACGATATTAGGCAAGTGGTTTTAATGTTCTAGCTGATCAGTGTTCATGTTCAGGGTATTCGAGGCATAGAAAATTCGTAACCAGACGGAATAGATTTGTCGTGTCGTCTCCATTGGCGTGGAATTCTATTTGTTTAAACTTGAGCATTATTATTATTATTATTATTATTATTATTATTATTAGGAAACTTTGCTCAATGCGTTTCAGAAACATCAGTAAGACCCATTTATAGTAAGAAATAAAACATGACGGGCCAAAAGCAGCCTGAGGTGACGCAGAAGTTGATTATTTTCCAATAACAGCACGTCCCCGATGTGTTTTATTCCTCTTGTATCACAGTAATTTGCCAACAATGACAGATTATTGTAAATGAAATAATACTGCATCAAACTTTTGATTTGTTATAGTTGCTACTTACATTTTCAGTAGGGTTATAGGAGCTGTGAACAGTTGTTCCTTTGCCATTTTATTGATAAATCACAAAGTCCTCTGTCCTGAAGACTTCCCCCATATTGGAATATTTAGAAAGCGTCTAAGAGCTGTGGTCCTTGACCTCCATGAATGTTAAAGCTTGTCTTGGGCATTTCAGTTGAGTTTAAAACTACACTCTGAACTGAGAACACTTACCATTTTCTGTGCACTGAAGTGTGTTGAAACTTTTGGTTAATTATAAAACCACTCTGATTATGAAATCACTCTGGGTGACGGAACCAAGGTAAAGAGTAACGGTAGGTCTCTGGTTGCCAGATTGTTTCCTAGTTCTAGGATCGAACGTTTATTCAAAACCGATAAGAACTTTTGGTTGGTTTGGGTAAGGGTGGGTAATTTCCCAGCTGCCAGTCTATATGCTTATGGTCATTGGTCGTTTTATCTTGTACACCTACATAGACATGCACTTAGGGGGCAGTGGTGGCTTGATGGTTAAGGGTCTGGGTTACTGATTGGAAGGTCGGAGGTTCAAGCCCCAGCACTGCCAAGCTGCCACTGTTGGGCCCTTGAGCAAGGGGGTCATGAAACCGCACCCCTGGAACAGAAAGGGTTAAGGCCCTTGCTCAAGGGCCCAAGAGTGGCAGGTTGGCAGTGCTGGGACTTGACCCCTCGCTACCTTCTGAGCTTTAACCGTGTGAGCCACCCAATGTTTCCACCGTGCGAACGTCTTCCAGTTTCTAAGTAACCTAAACCTTTTCTTTTTTTTTCTTGTGTCTTCTCAACATGAAGAGAGAAAAATTATTAAAAAACTGTTTACAGCTGAAGTGACTGATTATACACAACAGTTAAAAAGAGTATGATGCGTTATTCATTAATACGTTAAAGAAGCTGTTGGACGTGCTGGGTAACGTTGATTGTTTTCCTCTAACAGTGCGCCCTGAAGTGTTTTATGACTTGGTCCAAGGTCCAAATAAATAGAATCGCCAAATAAGCAGAAAACAGCACGATCTGGCAACAATCATCCCCGCGCGCAATCCGGAGCAGTTATTTTCTTACTGCTCGGTTTTCTCACCGCGTGCTGCAGAAAGTTTCGGAGAAAAGCCGACATGTCCGTGACCCTCGTGCTGGAGAACTACATCGGCGGGAAGTTCGTGCCCTGCTCCCGGCATGTAGACTCACACGACCCGTCCACCGGAGAGCTGTACTGCAGAGTGCCGGACAGCGGTGCGCCTGAGGTGAGGAGCGCGCGCCGGGTGCACACCTGAACTCCACGACTAGTACTGAAATTATTTCAAATCCGTGTGAGGAATAAAAACTAAAAAGGACAGGCAGTCTTAATCAGGCAACCTGGGTTTAGACCAGTGTTGGATTCATCTCTGATAATAAACCCGTGCAGTGATTTATCAGGACTGATGGCTGACCAAACTGAGCCTGTGCGTTTAGTTGCTGATTAAATAAATACGCATTTACACACTCGCCTGCCCCAGTGCCGCAGTTATTACTTCACGGATCGTGTATTTCACTCCTGACAAAGTTGTCATGCCGACAGGAGAGGAATGTATGACCTGTCAAATAGTCATTTAAACCGGACTGGTGCTTGCACGTGCACTGCATGTTTTTATTGCCGGCACACGAAGTGCTCAAGTGTGCTACAGACACTGATTCATGAGGATAGACAATCACCCAGACAGATATATACAGAATATACAAATATAGACTTTTTTTTTTTAGGAACATCTGTAATTAATTATACAATCAGCCAGTCATGTGGCAGAACAATGCAGACTGTACGATCATGCAGATACATGCAGGTTCATCTGAGCTTAGGTTCATCTTCATATCTTCATTTGAGTATTTTATAAACTGCTGGTCTTCTGGGATTTTCCACACGTTACGGCGTTTCTAGAAAAACATTTCCAATTCCGTGGAAAACCATTTCCAATTCCGTGGAAAACCATTTCCAATTCCGTGGAAAACGCCTTGTTGAGGAGAGAGTTCAGAGGAGAGTGTCCAGACTAGTTCAAACGGACAGGAAATGCTACGATACTGCAGATAACCACTCTTTATGACTGGGGTGAGCAGAAAACAGGCATGAGAAGCTACAATGGGTCAGACCAGTTGAAGATTACAAAAGCATCTCGAGGTCTTTTAAAAATCTCCACCATGACGGTTTTGGGTGAAACCTGTAGCTTTAGATTCTTGTTCATGGCTGACAGGAGTGGAACTCGTTGTTGTAGCCCGTTCTGAGATGGTCATCTCCCCCACCCCCCTTCTGCTCGACCATGGTTGTAACGAACGGATGTTTAAGTTTAAATAGTCTTCCTTCTAGCTCAAACTAGTCTGGACATTCTCCTCTGACCTCTCTTAGGAGCAGCTGTAAGCGTCGATGACTCCGTATAAGTGAACTCATCTACCTTGAGTTACTAAACACCTATTAGCACCTGGGTGGAAGAAAGAGACTCTGCTCTGGAGGCATGAGTAAGCATTTCAGTCGGGTGCACTTTGCCCTTGTCTTCCCAGAGATAATGATTAAAACGTAGCGGGGGTCTGTGCTCAGAGTTCAACCTCAACCAAGCGAGAAAAACATGCTGTGAGTCAGCGGAAAAAGTACAAAATCGTATATATATTTATAACAGTATTACTCGGACGTAGCTATATGAATGTATTTATGTACATAATTAGAACTATATAATAAATATTAATTATACCATTTGAAAATAGACCAGAAATTGCATGTATTTATATTATATTTTATTATTATGTATGTCTTTATTTCAGTGAATATGTATTTTGTGGATGAAACTTTACAGTATATGTGGATATGACACAGATCCATACAGTGCCACGTACTCTACAAACTCGGTGTATGTACTTATTAGATGGAGTAGAACTTATTTTGGTGATTATTGCAATTGTGAATATTTTGTAAAAAAAAAAAAAAAAAAAGAAGAAAAGATCAATACGACGATGCACACTACAGGGTGCATCGTCATGCTGGAACAGGTTTTGGCCTCTTCGTTCCAGTCAGTGCGTTTACATGGACAACAATAATCAGATATGAACCCGATTAAGACGATACTCTGATTAAGAAACTAGCATGTAAACAGCGATTATTGAGGACCTTAATCCGATTAAAGTCATACTCGAAGTAAACACAAATGGAATTAAGACGTGTGGAGTATTCCTGTTTTAGTTGCATTATCGACGTGTATTACAGACATGTACACACCTTAATCACACTATTAACGTCGTGTGGGAGTTTTCACCGCATTTTGCGACAGGACACGTACACACACGGCAGCGCTCGACCGTTTGACGGCAAAAAAGAGAGCAGGGATGCGTCCGAAACCACGTACTTACCTGCTGTATAGTAGGCGAAATACATGTATCTCAGCTACTATATAGTCGGTAATTACGCTTTTTGGGACGCAGCCCACGGCTTTAAGTGGTCATCTACTGTATCTGCACGTACAGCATGACAAATAATTAACCGCACTTGAAGCTTTCCTAAAATTAAAAATGAAACACCCAAAACTGTATACGAAATCATAACGAAGACCAACTGGATGTCGATACGTGAAATTCTGGAGGGACGTCGGACGGCGTGGCGTGGGGACGTAATGACGTGTGACGTTAATCCATCGATGTCTTTATTTCTCATGCAAACTGTGAGGATTAAATTCTACAGTACATTTAGGTAGGACAAAATCCCATATTATAGCATGTACTCGTTTGTCATAAACAAACACAAAATGGTGTGTGTGTGTGTGTGTGTGTGTGTGTGTGTGTGTGTAATCAAAGGTGGAGGCAGCAGTGAAGGCCGCTAAAGAAGCGTTTCCTGGATGGTCAGCCGCAAGTCCAGCAGAACGAGCTCGGGTTCTGAATAAACTTGCTGATCTGATAGAAGCTCGCCTGGAGGATTTCGCCCAGGCGGAATCTAAAGACCAAGGCAATACTAACCACACACACACACACACACACACACACATATATAATTTTTCTATTATGTTCTTGAGTGTTTGAGAAAGTGGGTTTTACTCAGGAAATCATGTGCATACATGGGAGCTCAATTATTTAGTGCAATTGCACAATTCATACAGATTTGTCTTTGTGTTTTTTTCCTCCATCCCTCACCACATCTTTTCTGACTCAGGCAAGACCATAAGCTTCGCCAGAAATGTCGACATCCCACGTGCCGCGTACAACTTCCGATTCTTCGCTTCGTCCGTCCAGCACCACACAACCGACTGCAGTCAGATGGACCACATGGGCTGCATCAATTACACTGTGCGCTGCCCTGTAGGAGTGGGTAAGTGTGTGTGTGTGTGTATATATATATATATATATATATATATATATATATATATATATATATATATATATATATATATATATATATGTATGTATGTGTGTGTGTGTGTGTGTGTGTGTCCGTATGAATGAGAAGGAGAGATAGAGGGAGATGATATTAGATGATACTTGTTTTCCTCACAGCTGGTCTGATCAGTCCTTGGAACCTGCCTCTGTATCTCCTTACCTGGAAGATCGCTCCTGCTGTGGCTTCAGGGAACACGGTGGTGGCCAAACCCAGTGAGATGACCTCAGTCACTGCCTGGATGATGTGCAAGCTGTTGGAAGAGGCTGGTGAGGAGTGTGTGTGTGTGTGTGTGTGTGTGTACAGTTAAAGTCTAATTGATGTACAGTATGTTTTTCAGTAAATAAAATCACTCTAATAAAGTTCTTGCACTCACAACATACACAGTAAATTTGCAGGAAAAGTGTATTCATTTGAACAACCATCAAACACCGTGTGGGTCACTAGGGGGCGCTAATCACTCACAGTGAGCTAGATTTACATCTCATAGTGTATGTGGCACAGTCTGAAGTTGGAACTTTAGACCGCTTTCCCCACTCTGGAGATGTAGTGTAATGGTTTAAATGGTTTGTTGATGAATAGGAGTTTTGTATTTATTCCACAGCGCTGTTCAATCCTCGATTCTAATTGGTCAGAAGGTGTTGGTTCATTTTCCATAAAAGTGTGATACAAAAAATTGATTGTGGGCAAAATGTTGTGGTATTTTAGGATTCAAACTCTGTTGTTATAGGGAAATAATCCACTTTTGAGTGGTAACAGTAAGTGTGTGTGTGTGTGTGTGTGTGTGTGTGTAGGTTTTCCACCAGGAGTTGTGAATATAGTGTTCGGCACAGGTCCGCGTGCAGGCGATGCCCTTGTGTCTCACCCGGATGTGCCCTTAATTTCGTTTACGGGCAGCACGGCTACAGCTCAAGTCATAACCGAACGCAGCGCCCCCTACTGCAAGAAACTCTCTCTGGAGCTCGGGGGGAAAAACCCAGCTGTCGTGTTCGCCGATGCTGACCTCGAACAGTGCATCAGTACCACCGTGCGCTCCAGCTTCTCCAATCAGGTGAGCTCTCTTACACCTAGCCAATCAGCTCATTCTTTTACTCCAGACTACCAATCATCTACTAATGATGACTGTGATTCACAATTCACACTGTCCATATGAGTGTTTATTATTATTATTATTAAATGCAATCGCACTGTTTGACCACCAGAGGTCCCAGTCTCATTCAGCCATGTTATAACAGTTTAAAAGAGCTCTTCAGTAGCTTTTAAACAACAGCAGCCAATCTTAAGGTGCCCAAGAAAGAGATTGCGGCATTTTAGCCGACTTTGGAGCTCTATTTCGACTTAAAATCACGCCTCAGGCGCTGCTATGAAGCTCTTTTCCATGGGTCGGAAACGTTAAATGAATAAATTTTTTGGGGAGTTATTTATTACTCTTTTTCTGTTATGTATTTATTTTTAAGATATGGTCAACCTGTAGTATATTTTGTTCCTTAAGTTTTGATGAAGGCCTAATGAGAATTGGCCAAATTGGGGGGAAAGAAATGAGGGAGAATCCTAATAAAAAGAATGATTTCTAAATATTAATTGAAATAAAGTTACAAATATTGCAAACGTTCTATGCTTGAGAATCATCCTGAGGTAGATGGGGGCATAAACAAAAGACAGATGAATCTCTAACCTGACTTTTTTGTTTTTTTGTTTTACACAAAGCATTTATAACACTTTTATTTCACCTGGTTAGTCTCAGTTAGTGAAAATGATCCCAACATAACCTCTAAAATATTATTCATCATGTAATGATTATTTATAAATCATGTAGAAATGCTATCATTAGCCAAGCACACAATATTTTATAAAGAAATGTCGCGCCTTTAAGGATTTATGCCATTTTGACTCAAAGTACATTTGAGAGTAAAGTCACGTACTCTAAGATTTTAAATAAAGCGAGTCTAATTTGTCTACACTGCGATGGCCCGTCTCTGATCCTGGGTATAATTGTTGTGAAAACTATACATGGGTTTTGCTGAGAACTCAGCTGTCTGAAGTGAGCACTAATTTTAGTGCCAGTTCTCTGTAGACGTTGTAATTTTAGCTACAGACTGATGATGCAGCAAAAAAATAAAAATACAATACGCAATACGTATCACGATAATGAGGTTTGCTAAGGTTAGTCAACACAACACCAACTGAACATCATTTTAAAAAGACATCGAATATTAATAAGAATAATCTAGCTCGGGAGCATGAGCGCAAAGACAGAAAGAGACTTCGCTGTCCAATCGGTTGAGTTCTGAGAACGATCACTCCATGAAAACTGCAGCCAAACTGTGACGTGAGGGTAAAATTCCCCCAAAAAGATCTTTTGTAGAACACGCCCACCTTTGCGCTGACATTACCGTCAGACATACTGACATATGGGTCAAAGGATAACCTCTCCACTCAAATCTGCATCACACTTACTGCATTGCACATGTAAGGACACGAATCTAACAATGAATTTGTCAGTAAAAATTTTTCTTTAAAAAAAATAGTGACTAAATAACAAAATAATCGTTCAATAATTAGGAGTCCGGTCTTAAGATCTGCTAATTTGAATATTGCAAGATAACTCTTTAGTCTATTTACGATCCGATCATAATGAAGGATTCAGAACACTGACGTTGAGATAAGACCATATCAGTTATTTTAGTTTTCATTATAATGTAGTTGCAATACTGTATATATTAATTGAGTGACTTGACTACACCGAGTACTATACTGTATAAACGAAACTTTGTGAGTGTAACATGGTATAACTTACTGGACACGAACACCACAGACTGTCAAAACGCTTGAGATCCGGCATGTCGAATGAGCCGCAAGTTCTGGATGTGGGGTCCGGTGGGAAATTCAAAGCTTGGGAATAAGGCTGCGGCTGTTTCGAGTGTAACGTACCCAAAACACGGCACGGTGAAACTACAAACGCGATTTGATCTATAAATCTTAAGTTCTGGTCATTTTCCTCTGTTTTTGAAATACCATAAATCGTGCTTGACTGACTGACTGACAGAAATATTGTTGTTACTAACGGAAACCTTACGTTTATTTATTTATTTATTTATTAAAACAAACTGAACGTAACCCATGCAACGACTTCTCACACTCACAGACTGTGACCCTGAACAACCGTTCCCATAGATACCTAATACATAGCTTCTGTACTAAAATACATTTAAAAATATGGTTAAAAATGAACACAAAACATAATTATTAGGTGGTTAGCACGTTCGCCTCACACCTCCAGGGTCGGGGGTTCGATTCCTACCGTGGCCCTGTGTGTGCGGAGTTTGCATGTTCTCCCTGTAACTGTGGGGGAGATGCATCAAATCACTGAAATGTCATCTCGGGGGGTTTCCTCTGGGTACTCCGGTTTCCTCCCCCAGTCCAAAGACATGCATGGTAGGCTGATTGGCGTTTCCAAAGTGTCCGTAGTGTATGAATGGGTGTGTGATTGTGCCTTGCGATGGATTGGCACCCTGTCCAGGGTGTACCCCGCCTTGTGCCCGATGCTCCCTGGGATAGGCTGAAGTGACCCTGAGAAAGATAAGGGGTATAGAAGATGGATGGATGGATAATTATTAGCTAAAGTAAGAAATATCATCATTTCCGACACTAATGAATGGGTAGAATTTATAAAGATGACATATTATGAAATTATGTTAAATAATCATAATTCATTTAGAACATTCACTACAATGTTCACATTTTATTGCCAGTGATTTATATCCATTTGAACGGCTGCAGCTTTTATGGCGTGACCCAGAAACGAAGTACTTAGGACTTTATTGTACTATGTATCGCCACATGGAGGTGCTCATGCTCCATATAACTCTCATCTCTACCCTGTTTTCCCTCCTCAGGGCGAGATTTGTCTCTGTACCAGCAGGATCTTTGTGGAGCGGAGCATTTATGCACAATTCCTAGCAAAGTTTGTAGAGGCGGCTCGCCAGTGGAAAACCGGCACGCCCTCTGACCCTTCGAATGACAATGGAGCGCTCGTGAGCAAGGAGCACTTAAAGAAGGTCAGACAATGTCCTAATTAAACTCTTGTACTGAATTCAAACTTATTCTCAGATGTACAGTGCTGAATGTTACTGAAGAGACATTACGGTTTTGGATGGCTTCAAGCATGGTTAATAAATGCACCAAACTTTATTTAGGATTCCTCCAGATGCAAATATATAAAAGAAGCTACTTGGTTTTTTCCCTCTGAAATCATTCAATCTTTCGTTCGTTCAACTTCAGTAAGTGCTTTATCCTGTATCCGCTTTATCACGGCGGATCTGGAGTCTCTCCCAGGAACACTAAGTATGACGATGGGATGTGAGTGTAACCCAGGTCACCATTCACACTTACAGGAGATTTAACATAGCCAGACCACTCACTGTCACGTTCTAAGGAGGAAACCCGAGAACACACGGAAACACACCCACATGGAAACAGAGCGAATATGTGTAACCACACAGACCGTAACCTGAGCTTAAGATCTTACAGGGGACCCTGGAGCTGTGACACAACACTACGTTGAATTTAGTATGATGAAATCAGTATTATCAGTGTTACTTCCGTCAATAAAGACAATCTTAGCATTCTGGTGAATAATCGTTGACTCTAACACTAAAACTAGCGAGCAATTCTTCCGAAATCACGGACTTTGTCTGCACTAATTCCTAAAAGATCAATCAATGATACAGTATCTTTGTTTCGGACTCCGAGTACAGTCGAGTCTCCGTCATGTGTAACATGAAAAGAAAGATAAAAAATGTATGAGATAAATAGGCATCCCACATCACAAGTTCCGTGTGTCTCCCGTATACTAATTAAAGACAACATCCTGGAAATCGATCTTTTTGAGAGCGAGTGAGAGACCTAGTAGGACGCAGAGAGCGAGTGACAAGAGCGAGAGAGTGACCGAGCGCGTATCCTGATTGGTCTCTCTTTCTACTTGCTAGACCTTTTAGTTTTCTCGTATTTTCACATAAAATGTGAAATGTACTTCTTAATCTTGTAAATATGATTAACCGTGCTGAGAGGGAATTTTTTTTATATTCATAGACAGATTAAAAGCAGTTATAATGCGTGAAGCTTGTTGTTATGACATGCTGCTGATTGTAACTCAGACTATATAACTGTGGGGGAGACGCATCAAATCACTGAAATGTCATCTCTGAAATTTCCTCCCCCAGTCCAAGACATGCATGGTAGGCTGATTGGCGTGTCCAAAGTGTCCGTAGTGTATGAATGGGTGTGTGAGTGTGTATGTGATTGTGCCCTGCGGTGGACTGGCACCCTGTCCAGGGTGAACTCCGCCTCGTGCCCGATGCTCACTGGGATAGGCTCCAGGTTCCCTGTGACCATGATGAAGGAGTAAGCGGTAGAAGATGGATGGATGGATGGAGTCAGTCCTCTAAGAGAAGGAGACAAGTCTCAAGTCCCTAGCTTTCCTTCAACCTGTAACATTTTTGTTATCCGGAAAGAACCTTCCTCCATCTGACTCCTACATTCCTTTGATATTTACTTTAGATTTCATAAGCAGTACTTTGCACTGGAAAAATGTGGAAAAGTTCAAAGGGTGTTAATATTTACTCAAGCCACTGTACTGATTTTTCCATGATTGTGCAAAGCTATTTTGCATTTTGTTTGTATTGTCCAAGTACATGTTCTGCTTGGATTAAAACTAACGCCACCATGTTTCACATGAAGCTTTGTAACATCTCGGTTTGCCTGGCTGTTGTGTCCTGATTTCAGGTGCGGGGTTATGTGGCTCTGGCGAGGGCTGAGGGTGCTCAGGTGCACTGTGGTGAGGGAGTCGACGCTCTCGTCCTCCCGCCTAGAAACGCATCCGGATACTTCATGCTGCCTACGGTGATCACGGGCGTTGCAGACTCCTCTGCCGTGATGCAGGAGGAGATATTCGGCCCTGTCACCTGCGTGACGCCCTTCGATACAGAAAAGGAAGTGATCTCGCGGGCTAACGACGTGCGCTACGGCCTATCCGCTGTGGTGTGGTCCAGAGACGTGGGACGTGTTCACCGAGTGGCTCGGCAGCTGCAGGCCGGGTTAGTGTGGACCAACTGCTGGCTCATCCGAGATTTAAACCTGCCGTTCGGAGGAATGAAGAGCTCAGGCATCGGGAGAGAAGGAGGGAAAGACTCCTACCACTTCTTCACTGAGGTTAAAACTATTACTGTAAAGCACTAAGGGCGTTGCAGATTAATACACTACTGTTAAAGTGGCTTTATATTAGTTTAACTCTGATTATAAAAAATGCTTCATTTCAAAATTAGACACAGTGTAATACAATATTTCTGAATGTCATATTCACCTTCCTACCTTTAAAAAAATAAACATAGTATAATTTATATGTTAAATATACAGTGGCAAAAAAAAGTATGTGAACCTTTTGGAATTTCATGGTTTTCTGAATAAATTTCTCATAAAATGTGATCTGATCTTCATCTAAGTCAGGGGTATTGACAAATATAACGTGTCTAAAAGAATAACACAAAAAAAAGTTTCTGATCTTTCATGTCTTTATTGAACACACGCATTCAACATTCAAAATGGCAGTGGAAAAAGTAAGTGAACCCTTAGAATTAATAACTCCCCCTTGGCAGCAATAACCTCAACCAGGCACTTCCTGTAGCTGTGGATCAGACCTGCACATCATTCAGGAGGAATTTTAGCCCATTCTTCCCGGCAGAACTGCTTTAGCTCGGTCATATTCTTTGGCTTGTTCAATGTTTTGCGTATTGTAGACTCATGAACAGAGATGTTGGACAGTTCCAATGATGCCTTCAAATCTTTGGCTGTCATTCGGGGTTGTTTCTTTACCTCATTGATGAGTCTTCGATGTGCTCTTGGTGTCATTTTGACTATGCGCCCAATTCTTGGTAGAGTAGCAACAGTCCTAAAGTGTCTCCATTTGTAGAATGTTTGCCTAACTGTAGACTGGGGAATTTCTAAAGTCTTTGAAATCACTTTGTGACCCTTGCCAGCATTATGTAAATCAACTATTCTTGATCGTAGATCTTCTGAAAGCTCTTTTTGGCGAGGCATGGCTCACATAAGCGTGTGTTTCTTGCGCAGAGCAAACTCCAAAAGTTTGAGGGGTTTTTATCCGTCAAAGTAGCTGTAGTCCACATCTCCAAACTCATTTTCTTAACGAGACTCCAGGTGTGCTAAAAAAAAAAAAAAGAAGCTTTTTAGAGGTCATTAACTCAAGGGTTCACATACTTTTTCCATGAGCACTGTGTGTTTTTTTTGGTTGTTCTCAATAAAGACATGAAAGATAAGAATTTATTTTGTGTTATTCTTTTAGACACATTATATTTGTCAATACCTCTGACTTAGATGAAGATCAGATCACATTTTATGACAAATTTATTCAGAAAACCATGAAATTCCAAAAGGTTCACATACTTTTTCTTGCCACTGTGTATATATATGCTTTATATAATATCCCATACTCTACACACAGAGATGGTTGTCCATTTGTATAAGCTAACACTGCAGTTTATTGTAGTATCAAATATTATCAAGCCTTGCCACAAGCATTTCAGTGCGCTACCGGTCAAAAGTTTGTGGACACTCGACTGAAATGTTTCTCATGATCTTAAAAAGCTTTTGACCTGAAGGTGTGTGATTAAACATCTACTTTGAAGATGATAAAATATTAGATTATTTTGATTTATTTGGGATTTCCATAGTTCCATTTGTGTTACTCCAGAGTTTTGATGACTTTATTATTAGTCTAAAATGTGGAGGGGTAAAAGAATGAGTGTTTCTAAACTTTTGACCAGCGGTGTATGTCCTTGACATGTTGTTCAAATGATAAATAAAAGACTTTGAGCTTTACAATTAGACGTTTTCCAGAAATCCAATATGATGGAATTGTATTAATTTGCAACTTAATAAAATAAAAATGGTGGCAAATTATGATGATTTTTCATTTTCCAATTGCTTTTTCTCACACAGTTCACTCAGCGGTATTCTCTGTGGACCAATCCGTTCATTCTTTCTTAAATTTCTTAAACAAACATAACCATCCATCCATCTTCAACCGCTTACTCCTTTTCAGGGTCACGGGGAACCTGGAGCCAATCGCAAGAGGCATCGGGCACAAGGCGGGGTACACCCTGGACAGGGTGCCAATAACAAACATAACATTTCTGCAAAATGTCATTTTCATCGTTCGTAAACCATTTGAAAAATTTCTACTCAAGGTCCACCACAAGCAAACCTGATTACACTCGAGTGGACCGAACCATACAGGTCAGCTGTTCCGACCTAAATTAGCTACATCCTACATTAACTACATCCTAAAATATTAAAAATATATATCAAAGCCAAAAACAGGGTCATAGGGAATTTTCTGGAATTCCATTTGTGCTACAAGGCTACTGGCAGTACAATAATAATAAAATAAAAAATTCCCAGACATGCAAACAAATGTTTACACCCCCCTGACTCTTAATGTATCGTGTTGCCTTCTTGAGCATCAGTGAACGTGTGCACCTTTTGTAATAGTCGTGTACACGTCCTTCAGTTGTCCTCAGTGTGAAAAGACGGATCTCAGTATCATATAGCCGCTGTTGGAAAAGGCTCAAATATGCTGGAAAAGCAATGAATGTGCCAGACCTGGAGGAATTTTCTGAAGAACAGTGGGCAGTTTAACTGCTCAGGACAGACAACTATGTCGTTGATCATCCAGGTAACGACACACAGTATTCAAATTCAAGCGTATGTAAACTTTTGAACTTTTTCACTATGTAAATTGAGTTATTATTTTGTAATATATTATTTTAAATGATTAACATTTTGCAGGTTCTGCAAGGCATATGTAAACTTATGAGCGCACCTGTACGTTGTTATAATCTATAAAGAAGAATCTTGGGGCAAATGAATTGGACCAGTTAATATGGAATCGCTCCTTCAACAGAAAGCGACAGGTCTCTTTGAGTCTTTGAGTTAGAAACACTTTTCCTCCAGGCTGGAATGAAAATCCCTCCACCTGACGATCACATTCCTTTAATATTTAGGTTTCAGAAGCACTACTTTGCACTCAATACACACTGGCGTGATACGACGCGGTATCAAGGCTATCGCTTTCCCAAAGACTTGGTGTGAGGCTGTGTGGGACGTTTAGCTGAGTGTGGGAAGTGAATTTTAACACACACGGTCATACACAAAGACACTTCTTTCTGCACAAACCCACGTCCGTCCTGTGCTTCACCGTCACAGAATGTTCTGGGTGTGAATCAGTGTCCAAGCCAGTGATCCCTTTCATTCGTGACATCATACAGTGGTTTGGCTTACGTCCACACACACACTCACACATTTGTCTTACTGTCATAGAGAGGACCTCTCATTGACTTAATTATTATGACTATACCTAAATCAAATGAGCTTGCATGTTCTCCCTGTGCTTCTGCCCTTTCCTCCAGGTACTCTGGTTTCCTCCCCCAGTCCAAAGACGTGTGTTGTAGGCTGAATGACATTTCCAAATTGTCCGTAGTGTATGAATAGGTATGTGATTGTGCCCTGTGATGGGTTGGCACCTTGTCCAGGGTGTGCCCCGAGTTCCCTGGGATAAGCTCCAGGCTTCCCTGCGAACCTGTGTAGGATAAAGTGGTATGGAAAATGGATGGATGGATGGATGGATATATGGATGGATGGACATTAGACTATTACCTTAGGATTTCCTGCACACATAATCCTATCAGCTGCCGTCTTTGATATTCTTCATGGCATTTCCAGAGCAAATGCTGATGAAAAAATATATAAAAGAATCTAAAAAGATGACACTTCCAAATGACGTTTCTAAAGTGTATAGTGTAAGTGTGATGGCTATGCTGGAAACGGCACTGAACTACGCTCCCATCAGCCACTGCACCACACTGGAATATGTCACATGACCGTGTTACACCTGTGTCACGTTTTCCATTAATGAGCACATGTATTTAAGTCACTTCTTGCACCACACTCACTGTCTTGCGTTTGTCATTTGTGGCCGTTCTTGTCTATCGCTCTCTGCTTCTCTTATGCGTATCTTCTTCACTTGTCTAGATATCTAGTGTTTTGCATCATAGTCTTTTGTAAGTCTGCAGTTGCATCTGACTTTGCCACCATTACATGACAGCAAGTGTATAGTAATAGACAGTAAATGTATAGAATAGAAAAACACAGTAGGTGTATAGAATAGGTATAGACAGCACGTGTATAGGAATAGACAGTAAGGGTATAGGAATAGACAGCAAGTGTATAGGAATAGACAGCACGTGTATAGGAATAGACAGCAAGTGTATAGGAATAGACAGCACGTGTATAGGAATAGACAGCACGTGTATAGGAATAGACAGCACGTGTATAGGAATAGACAGCACTCGTATAGGAATAGACAGCACGTGTACAGGAATAGACAGCACGTGTATAGGAATAGACAGCACTTCGTATAGGAATAGACCAGCGTGTACGTTAAGGAAATAGACAGCACGTGTATAGGAATAGACAGTAAGGGTATAGGAATAGACAGCAAGTGTATAGGAATAGACAGCACGTGTATAGGAATAGACAGCACGTGTATAGGAATAGACAGCAAGTAGTATAGGAATAGACAGCACGTGTATAGGAATAGACAGCACGTGTATAGGAATAGACAGCACGTTATAGGAATAGATAGCACGGTTATAGGAATAGACAGCGCACGGTATAGGAATAGACAGCACGTGTATAGGAATAGACAGCACTCGTTATAGGAATAGATCACGTGTATAGGAATAGACAGCACGTATTAGGAATAGACAGCACGTGTATAGGAATAGACAGCACGTGTATAGGAATAGACAGCACGTGTATAGGAATAGACAGCACGTGTATAGGAATAGACAGTAAGTGTATAGGAATAGACAGCACGTGTATAGGAATAGACAGTAAGGGTATAGGAATAGACAGCAAGTGTATAGGAATAGACAGCACGTGTATAGGAATAGACAGCACGTGTATAGGAATAGACAGCAAGTGTATAGGAATAGACAGCACGTGTATAGGAATAGACAGCACGTGTATAGGAATAGACAGCACGTGTATAGGAATAGACAGCACGTGTATAGGAATAGACAGCACTCGTATAGGAATAGACAGCACGTGTATAGGAATAGACAGCACGTGTATAGGAATAGACAGCACTCGTATAGGAATAGACAGCACTCGTATAGGAATAGACAGCACGTGTACAGGAATAGACAGCACGTGTATAGGAATAGACAGTAAGGGTATAGGAATAGACAGCAAGTGTATAGGAATAGACAGCACGTGTATAGGAATAGACAGCACGTGTATAGGAATAGACAGCAAGTGTATAGGAATAGACAGCACGTGTATAGGAATAGACAGCAAGTGTATAGGAATAGACAGCACGTGTATAGGAATAGACAGCACGTGTATAGGAATAGACAGCACTCGTATAGGAATAGACAGCACGTGTATAGGAATAGACAGCACGTGTATAGGAATAGACAGTAAGTGTATAGGAATAGACAGCACGTGTATAGGAATAGACAACACGTGTATAGGAATAGACAGTAAGGGTATAGGATTAGACAGCACTCGTATAGGAATAGACAGCACGTGTGTAGAATTAGACAGCACGTGTGTAGGATTAGACAGCTCGTGTATAGGATTAGACAGCACGTGTGTAGGATTAGACAGCTCGTGTATAGGATTAGACAGTTAGTATATAGCGAAAGTAATAGCGTTTCCTGTGAGATATTGAACAATGGCAGCAAATACAGCTCATAATCATTGCAGTGTCTCTAAATGCAGTAATAATTAGAGCGACCTTCCATACTTGAGCTTCATTTCTGGTCGATGTGCTTGTGAAAATGATGGTAAAACATCTCAGCATTTACCTCTAAGTGCTGAAATGAGGCTATACCCTCTCGATTTGAATGGACAGATCAAACGTCTGGCGAAATGTTTTTGACAAACTCAAAAGAAAAGCTAGCAGTGTGTGTAGGACCTGCTCTTCCTGCAGACCACGACTACGCAGCTGTTCCATTTCATCGCCCTTTATATTCCCAGATCGTTGCTAAAACTAGCCAGTTACTCTATTGGTGCTGTGTTCAGACCTAAAGGAACTAGCTAGCTAGCGAAGTGCACAAAACCTAGCTCGCTATTTGCTGTTTAATTTCATCTTGGAATACATTGTTATCAGATCGTTCGGATTCGCTCGCACGGTCGTCGTGAAAATGCTCCGTTGTGGTTAAGTGGACGGTTAACGAGTCTAGAATTACAAAGTAGCTCTATATAAGCAAATCGATAGAAGAAAAAAAATCATTAGTTCAATACGAAGTCAATTGTAATCCAGAGTGTTGTAAGTGGTGTGTGTGTTTTAATGTGAAAGAACAATGCGGTTGCAGTGACGCTTGAGATGTGAGATCTTGGTGATATTCTTTGATTTATGAATGAGTCATGCCTTATAGATGGACTCTTTCCTTTAATAAATGAGGAAAGGAAACATGCTGTGTTCAGTCACGTCGCTGAGCGTGACTGCATCCACACCCAGCTCAGTTTTTATTTGGATTTGATTGCAGACGATGCCCACCCTACACCCTACACCCTACACCACACACACACACACACAAAGTTGAAAAATGAAGGGCTTGTTTCCCTTGGCATAAGTCCTGCCTGTGCTGCTGTGCGCTGAAAACGTGTGTGAGAGCTTGTTATCGTGCAGACTCGAGCGGCGTGGCCTCGGGTCGACGTGCAGATCCAGAACCCAACCAAAGAAGTGCTGAATCAGCACACTGCTACAGTACGAAACAGTCAGTATACCGTATTTAACACTCTCAGTACTGTTCTGCTTTAGGTTTTGCTGTAAACTGCAGTTTTCCTATTCGTGTTAGCAGATTTATGTTCTGAGGACCAAATCTTTGTGCCTTTAAAGATCATGTCTTGCCTTATTTAGGAATTATTTCACGCAGAGACAAAAATCACAAATCCACTCGATAGCGGGTTTAAAAAAAAAAAGACGCCTTTTTTTTCAGATCGTTTTGTATTTATTTATTTTTTTATGGTAAATGGTGTGCACTTATATAGCGCTTTTATCCAAAGCACTTTACACTGAGTCTCATTCACCCATTCACACACACACCAATGGTAGCAGAGCTGCCATGCAAGGTGCTAACTTGCCATCAGGAGCAACTTGGGGTTCAGTGTCTTGCCCAAGGACACTTCGGCATGTGGAGTCATGTGGGCCGGGAATCGAACCGCCAACCCTACGATTAGTGGACAACCCACTCTACCACCTGAGCCACACCCCCACTTGCTTATTTACTGTTCGATTGTCAAAGTCAAAGTTAGCTGTGCTATAAAGGCCTTTGGACCAATCATATGTTTTCTAATTGAGTCCATACTCCAGGGTTTCCCAACACAAAAACTAACAAAAGCTAATCGATGCAACACGCATGGACCTACATTCATTGCACACAGGGCAAGAGTTTAATGAGAGTTTAACGCCCTCATAAGTGTAGCAGTGGAAAACTGTATGCAGGGTTGTGTGTGTAAATACAGTGTGAGAAGGAACCAGCAGGTCAGCAGCAGTGTGGCCTAAGGCTCCTCTATGAGCTCTGCAGGGTGGATGTCGGAAAGACTTATCGCTGGCTCCTGTGAAGTAAACTCACGCCATCCAGATTAAACAAATGCAGAGCAAGAAAAGCAAGAAAGGAAAATGAATGAAGTCTAACGTGAGCCCTGCCTTGGATCTTTCATTTTTTTGTGTGCATGACCCAGGAAGTACATGGTGGGAGATCACGTAGCCAGTGGAACTTCCTGCAGCCAAGGGCAGGGCCGAAATGTACAGTGTGTGTGTGTGTGTGTGTGTGTTGTGCCAAACAACGCTACCCAGCCCATCCGCTGGTTGTGGAGGGAAAAAACCTGCATGAAAAACCTCTGTCTAGATTTTGTGCATGTGTGTGTGTGTGTGTGTGTGTGGTGTTATTGTATTGCATTAGGACTGTGTGTGTTCAGTGACTTGGCAGAATAGAATTTGGCTCAACCTGGTTACACTAACATATTTGGGTCACTGGGTCTTTCTGGGTCATAGCAATTAAATACACACACACACACACACACACACACACACCTACACACACAAATTCTAATATAAAACCTTATGACCTTATGTAAATTCACCTTGATCGGGATAGAGGGGTTATGACGCTTACTGTGTGTGTGTGTGTGTGTGTGTGTGTGTGTGTGTGTGTGTGTGTGTGCAGGTTTCAGGGTAAATATCTCTTTACACAAATAATATTTGACCTTGTGGGGGCATCTGGCTGATCTCCATAATAAATAAAGAGCATTATATAAATGCCGTCTTTTGATTGGTCCAATTTTTGGTCTTTACTCCATCTCAAATCACAGTGGATGTCTCTGCCCTGACTGATTTGGTTTAAGTCTCATTCTCAACCCACACTTGATTGGTTCAACATTTAGTTTTTAATCACAGTTGACTTCACTCGCACTTGACTGAGTAAAGTCTCTGCCTTGACTCGCACTTGATTGGCTAAAGTCTCAGCTTTTGCTCACACTTGATTGGCTAAAGTCTTTGCCTTGAGTCGCACTTGATTGGCTAAAGTCTTTGCCTAGACTTGCACTTGATTGACTAAAGTCTCAGCCATTGCTCACACTTGATTGGCTAAAGTCTCAGTCTTGACTTGCACTTGATTGGCTAAAGTCTCAGTCTTGACTCGCACTTGATTGGCTAAAGTCTCAGCCATTGCTCACACTTGATTGGCTAAAGTCTCAGCCTTGACTCGCACTTGATTGGCTAAAGTCTCAGCCTTGACTTGCACTTGATTGGCTAAAGTCTCAGCCATTGCTCACACTTGATTGTCTTTGTATCAAGATCATGGATGTAGTGTTTTCGGTTGATGTCGCATCTAAAAATGACTTTACAATGCACATTAAGTATTTGTAGTGGAACTCCATTTCTGTGCAGCACCGTTTTAAATGAATGACTAAACTAACACTGTATGGTCTAAGATTCTCTGCTTTACCATCCAGCTGGCGTTCTTGCTGCTATCTAGCATTATGCTTATGTAACCTCGATGGCCTCACACACCCACAGTGCCTGTACATTATCAATCAAGTGCCTACATTTCCTCATTTCCATCGTGCTGAAAAAGCTGGAGGTCGTCCTCAGACACGTGGGCGTGTTATCTCTGCTTCCAGTGACTGACTGCTTGTGTAAACTCTGACAGTCTGCAACAGTCTGAAATTCTTTGCATCATGCCATATTGGGAAAGAACGCCAACGAATTAAAGATGGACCCCGAGACTTCCTCCAGCTCTGCTCTCCATGACCATTTCTCTTGCTTAATTTGAACAAGCTGCAGGAGAAACTCGTATTAGAGAGCATGAAGGTGAATATCACACAGTACAGACCTGTACAAGTCACCCTAGAAAACCACACACACACACACACACACACGTTTGTCTTACTATCCTTGAGAGGAAATTCCATTGACCTAATTATTAGCGAATGAATACCTCACGACACTTAAATCGAACCTTAAGCTTAACCTCAGTAACCTAAAGGAAACATCTGATCTCTTTTAAATCCGTTTTTGTTTCTTTATTTGCATTAAAAAGCAGTCCCCACCAAGATATAAAAGCATCTCCCCACTCACACACATCGAGCCAGCGGTGGATCACAGTGTGAATATAATTACATTAGTACCCACAGCAGAACAGTGTGGAAAATGACTCAGCTGAATAATGACTACGCTTTGCAGACTAACTGTGTTTGTATTGCCTGTCTGCAAAAGACAGGAAATAATATTGTCTCATCGCACACTCCAAAAGAAAATGACACCCACACTGATGGTAGGTCAATAATCTTATAAAATAACATAACCGAACTGGGTTGTCACATCATTATTGCCATTATAGCTGGGACATTATCAGTGAAAGCGTCCATTTCAAGGACATCCAAGTCCGAAGTATACACAGGACACATTGCGACACTGGGACACAAGCCATGTCGCGGTGCTTTTGATTTCACCATGATCGTGACCCACCCCTTCGTCTGTGTGTCTCCATACTTCAGTCTCCTCCCACCATGGGCCGGGGCTCTCTCTGAATTGGAGGACAGGAACACACCACACCAACGCCCCCCCTAAAGTATATACACAGATGGAAACTCCACAGAAAGGTTCCCGGCCTTGTCCTAAATCCTCAGCATGTTACTGTCACTGGTGTCTATTTATTTTACAGCTGTACTGAGTTATGCTGTCTCCACATAAAGTTAAGTAACAATGTGTGTGTGTGTGTGTGTGTGTGTATATATATATATATATATATATATATATATATATATATATATATATATATATATATATATATATATATATATATATATATAAATATAAATATAAATATATATAAACAGGTGATTTACTGTCTATTTTACCAACCTGCCAACATATAGCGCAGTGAAACAGAAAATGACTTCAAGGTCCAGACAAATCTATCAGTGACAGATAACAATGACAAATACAACTGAGACTACAACTTAAGAAACCCAGGAATACGGACAAACATGAACATAATATAATTCCTGGCCCACACTATAGGTTCCTAACCAACGTTAGAGACGGTGTCAGAATGGAAATCGACTTATCGGACATTACTTTATCATGATCAAGTCTATTATAAGATTAGTCAGGACACCGTTGGGTTTCTGTGTGTAGAGTACCGTGACTCCATGTTTATCTGCTGGTGAGCAGGGTGATGGGAAAAGGTTAGGGGTAACACTGGTACAGAGATAAAACAGACACAACTAAACCTTTTTTGATAGTAAAACACTGTGTACTTCTGCCGCAATACATTTATTACATTATACCTAGTAGGCTAGGAAATTTTTTTTATAAAATTTTACAAATACTCATGAAAATCTTCTAATTAATTCTTAATGCCCTGAGTGTCTGCTTTCATTTCATGTGTGACATCACAAATGCATTCAATGCTGAACCCCCAAAACAGGTGGAAATTGGCCTCTGGTTAAAGGAGTTAACTGATTTTGTTGTTGTGGATCGATCGATTGGCCCAGAATAAAACGTCACACATTTTCCCAATATGATGACTCTCAGAACCTGGGAATTTCTTGTGAATAAAAAAGTTCATACATGGTTCTCATTCTGGTTTACGACAGCACGATGGACTGAAAGCAGGTTTGCTCGTGCAGTTAGTCGAGCTGGATATCTGATATATCACTGCAGCAGAGTTCAGTATCGAGACCGATTACCGTCTCATGATTATATATTTATTAGACGATCAGATATGTGTGTGTGTAAATATAGATTGTGGTGATGTTTTCTGCGAGATGTTTATTTGGCTTTTTTTTTGTTGGAATGAGTCTCCAGTGCCACTGCTTTGTCACATGACAAGCTGTAGTGATTTTTTAATTTTTTTAACTTTAAGAGATAGAGAGCAATTGAGATGAGGGAGTGACTGTTTATACCTGCTATCATCTAAATCAGGGGTCCCCAACCCCCGGGCCACGGACCGGTACCGGGTCATATGGTACCGGGCCGCACAAAAAGAATAAATAGCATTGTTTCTGTTTTATTTATTATCGAAGTCTGAATGATGTTTTATTTTGAAAAAGGCCGGATTCTCTCCGTTACATCCGTCTACGACTCGCTCTTGACGCAAGTCAAGACGCTTGTCTCGGTCACGTGATATGTTACTTGGTCACGTGATACGTTAAGGGGTAGAGCGGAAGTTACTCATGCTATGTTGTTGGCGTGATGTTACCAGGACGCTGCTAATAAAGTTGCGATTTCACATTGGATTCACGTTTATTATTATATTTTTAAAATACCCCAGTTTTTACCCCAGTTTTTTTTTTTTTACATATGCACAGTGAAATTATTTTCTTTGCATACCCCAGCATGTCAGGAAGTCGGGGTCAGAGCAGTGGCAACGCTGGGGCTTGAACCCCTGATCTTCTGATCAGTAACCCAGAGCCTTAACCGCCATGTATGACGTGTCATTCTTTAATAAACAATGATTGTCAGTGATGGTATTGTAGAAGAGGAAAAACACTTCAGGGTGTGCAGTAACTGGAAAATAATGAACTCCTGGATCATAACATTTGGCAGACGGCCTTATCTAGAGTGACTTACATTTATATATCTGAGCAGTTGAGGACCTTGCTCAAGGACCCAACAGTGGTGGCTTAGCGGTGCTGAATTCACAACCTTCCAATCAATAGCCCAACGTCTTAACCACTGAGTTACTGCTGCCCTAACTGTAACAGTAACTCCACTTTGTGTTATGCCATTTCATTGTCGTTGATTTTTTTTTTCTTAAACAGTAACTGCACACCCCAGTGTTTTAAAAAAAAAAAAAAAAATCCCTTATGTAGCCAAAATTAGCTCCAGTCAATCCAAACTGATGTGGAATATGCCGTGAAATAGCTAAATCTCATCATTTATATTCATCTCTTTCGATGACATTTCTGATGAATTATGGGAACAGGGCAGGTGCCCAAGCACACACAGTCATCATTATTTGTAATTTGCAAACTGATCTGTTCTGCACATATCTGTTGAGTAAAACCTACTTGATTACGCTTTAATCTCGAAATGAATATTATTAATACATCTAAAGAGCAAGAGCACGTACGAGGTATGGCTGCCGTTGTTGAGATGTGGATAATGTACGAGTGTAACTCTGTGTGTGTGTGTGTGTGTGAACACAATACCGAATGATAAAACTGTACGTCAGGGTGTCCTTCAGAGACGCAGGGTGTGTGTGGGTGTGTTTCTAAGTTTGAAGGCCAAAGCTTGAAGGCAGACATGGAGACTCCTTTAAGCGAGCGTGGCTTTGTTTCATCCACATTGTGTGTGAGTGTGTCGCCAGTGCGCAGATGCTTTGTCTAAACAGCTCCCTCTGTCTATTATGTCCTTTCCGTTTAGACAGGCGTCTCGGACTGTCACTGACAGACTGTCCCCTCGTGTGCGTGTGCGTGCGGAACACTTTTTACTCGGTGCAGATAATTAACAATGACCGCGCACCAGCTGATTTCCTGAGCAGCTTTTCCTCGGATTCTTCAGTCACCAGATCGGCTTCCCGTTAACGCGCACGCTTGCAAGCACACGATTATTCCCTTATTCTGCAACGGCGCAGTGTCTCAGTCCCAGTCTCTCAGAGGACGGACGGGCGGGAATAACCTTCTATTCAGAAGTGCTGGAGGAAGAGGCTGAGGAAGAGGAGGGAGCAGTGTTCCAGCGAGGCTCCGCTCAGGAAACACACGCTGTTCCTTTTCCACAGTGTCGCCTGATGAGTGCCACACTCCAAAAAAAAAAAAGAAGAAAAAAAAAACCCTAGAAAAAGAAGAGTTCTTTGTCATTTGCATGACACGCGTCTACTTCTGACTCTCAGGAAACGAAATGTCTTTCAACGAAAGTGTTCACTTGTTCAATTCAGTTTGAGTTTTTAAAGCTTTTAGAGCTCGACACTGTCACCAAGCAGTTTTACAGAAATCCCAACGGACATTTAGAACCCTAATGAACAACCCAGAGAACAGACTATGGCAAAATCTCCCTCATCTGCCTCAACGTTCAATTGTTCATTCGGAGATTCTTTTCTGTTCACCACGGCTGTAAAGAGTGTTTATTTGAGTTTCCGTCACCTTCCTGTCAACCACTCTGGCTGTTCTCCTCTCTCTGACCTCTCTCTGACCTATCTCTGAACTCTCTCTGACCCCTCTCTGACCCCTCTCTGACCTCTCTCACCAACAAAGTGTCTCTACTCACTGAATTGCCAGAATCACTTTCTGATGTCTGACTGAACATGAACTGAAGCTCTAAACCGGTGTCTGCGTGACGTTGTGCATTGTGCATCTGCCGCATGATTGGTTGATTGGACGGTTACATGAACGAGCAGGTGTCCAGGTGTTTCTGTTGAAGTGGCAGGTGAGTGTATTGTATATCTGAGAGGACAGATGTGCGAGTGTCTGATGTGTAAGACCCTCACGCTAGACTGCAAATGCTCACGTGGATGTCCTGTAGTGACTTCTGCTGCTGTTTTCTTGTTTTTCTTCATGGGTGTTTTCTTGACTCTCTCAGTGTTTTCAGTCTCAGCACGTATTCCTGTATTGATCATAAGCCAATTATTCACAGAATTCGTGTGATTCAGGGGTTTGTGTGTGTGTGTGTGTGTGTGTGTGTGTGTGTGTGTGTGTAAGTGGTCTTTGGTATAATGTACATGTGGTTATCATGTGGGCTTCTGTTCTTGACTGTCTAATTTGGATTTACGTCATGTTGTTCCGTGTTCCGCCCCCCCCAAGGGTTTTTAGCCTCTGTATATACACATGCATTGATCAGAAGCCAATCATTTACAAATCCTGAGGCCTGTGCTTGTGTATTTCACATGTGTGATGTGTAATGTCTTGTGCTGACCTTGACGTTACACACTCTCTCTGTCCTTGCTAGTCATATGGAAGTCAAACAGTGATGTCGTCATCTTGTTTTCCCCTTACGTACGCTCTGACTCTATGTCTCTCGCCTCCTGTTTTGGTTTTTTTTTTTTTTTTTACCATATATACATCCATTTATTGATTGCAAACTCATTTACAAATAAGACATGCGAGCAATGCCAACAAGGCTTCTGTCTACGTGTGTGTTTGTTTCTGAGTGTGTGGGTTGCACAGAAGTGCCTCACAGGATTGGTGTGTGTAGGAGAGGTGTTGGCAGATTGGTATGTCAGAGCGTTGCATCACTGCAGGGCATTAACGTTTAAAAGAGGTCAAAGACCTGCACAGGCAATGATGGGAAACCACAGAGGGGAAGAGGACAGTGATTTATTAAACGTTACTTCATACTTTATTGCTTTGGGTTTTTCTTTTCAGTTGGCACTGAAATTTGTGCACCCTCCCAACTTTTTAAAATATAACTTACATTGATATGATAATTATTCCAATTGTCTAATGGTACTGTATCTGTTAGTTCCTGCTTTTATATCATTACGGAAAGTTCACACTGCATACTCCCATTAGGACGCTTGTGAAAATTAGCGTCATAGCAAAAGTGACCAAAAACAAAGCGCCACTTTTTAAGGTGAAGTACAAGGTTACAGTAT
>CM022768.1:5236506-5239006 GCA_012411365.1 Ameiurus melas
TTACATTAGAGGGTTTTCGAGCATGAACGGCCTTTTTAAGGTCATACCACAACATCTCAATAGGATTCAGGTCAGGACTTTGGCTAGGCCACTCCAAAGTCTTCATTTTGTTTTTCTTCAGCCATTCGGTGGTGGACTTGCTGGTGTGTTTAGGATCATTGTCCTGCTGCAGAACCCAAGTCCGTTTCAGCTTGAGTACACGAACAGATGGTCGGACATTCTCCTTCAGGATCTCTCCAGGACAGCAGAATTCATAGTTCCTTTTATCACGGCAAGTCTTCCAGGTCCTGAAGCAGCAAAACAGCCCCAGACCATCACACTACCACCACCATATTTTACTGTTGGTATAATGTTCTTTTTATGAAATGCAGTGTTCCTTCTATGCCAGATATACTTGGACACACACCTTCCAAAGAGTTCCACTTTTGTCTCATCGGTCCACAGAATGTTGTCCCAAAAGTCTTGGGGATCATCAAGATGTGTTGTGGAGAAATTGAGACGAGCTTTGATGTTCTTTTTGCTCAGCAGTGGTTTTCTCCTTGGAACTCTGCCATGCAGGCCATTTTTGCCCAGTCTTTTCCTGATGGTGGAGGCATGAACGCTGACCTTAACTGAGGCAAGTAAGGCCTGCAGTTCTTGGACGTTGTTGTGGGGGTCTTTTGTGACCTCTTGATGAGTCGTCGCCGCGCTCTTGGGGTAATTTTGGGCGGCCGGCCACTCCTGGGAAGGTTCACCACTGTTCCATGTCTTCGCCATTTGTGGATAATGGCTCTCACTGTGGTTCGTGGATTCCCAAAGCTTTGGAAATGGCTTTATAACCCTTTCCAGACTGATGGATCTCAATTACTTTCTTTCTCAATTGTTCCTGAATTTCTTTGGGTCTCGGCATGATGTGTAGCTTTTAGGATCTTCTGGTGGACCTTACTGTGTCAAACAGCTCCTATTTAAGTGATGCCTTGATTGTGAACAGGTGTGGCAATAATCAGGCCTGGTTGGGCTAGAGAAATTGAACTCAGGTGTGGACAACCATAGTTATAGTATGTTTTAACAAGGGGGCAATCACTTTTTCACACAGGGCCATGATGGTTTGGATTTTTTTTCACCTTTAATAATAAACACCTTCATTTACAAATTGCATTTTGTGTTTACTTGTGTTGCCTTGACTATTGTTTAAATTGGTTTGATGTTCCGAAACACTTAAGTGTGACAAACATGCAAAGGAACAGGAAATGAGGAAGGGGGCAAACACTTTTTCACACCACTGTAGATAGATAGATAGATAGATAGATAGATAGATAGATAGATAGATAGATAGATAGATAGATAGATAGATAGATAGATAGAAAGAAAAAAACTATGTGTAGTTTATTTATTAAGTTCAAAATTACAAGAATGTCTCAAACAGGAACCTGCTAGAATCAAACCCTTCATGAAGACAAGTGTTTCTTTCTTTCGGGGGAAAGATCATGTAAGAAGACACGCGTGAGAGTGCTGAAGAAGTTCCGTCTCATGTACAGGGAGTAATCTGTATAGACTGACTGATCAGCAGTTTATCCTCTGATCCACTGTGATGGTCAGCATCTTTATGACCTGATGCTGGCAGGTTCTATGATCCAGCTTGAGTAAGACTCCGTCCCTCAGTAAACTGCTCACCTCAGCAAATATCACATATCACAAGTCTTGGGCTGTTGTGGTTCAGGTGCTAGAGCGGGTTGTCCACTAATCGTAGGGTTGGCGGTTCGATTCCCGGCCCATGGGTCTCCGAAGTGTCCTTGGGCAAGACACTGAACCTCAAGTTGCTCCTGATGGCAAGTTAGCGCCTTGCATGGCAGCTCTGCTACCATTGGTGTGTGTGTGTGTGTGAATGGGTGAATGAGACACAGTGTAAAGCGCTTTTGGAAACACTAAGGTTAAAATAGTGCTATGTAAGTGCAGACCATTTACCATCTTCTCTCACAGATACCCACCGTTTTTATCCTTCTGCTTTTCTTTATTTGTGTGTGTGTGTGTGTGTGTGTGAGAGAGAGAGAGAGAGAGAGAACTCCAGTGCTGATAATTACTCCTTAGCCAAAGCAGGCTGAGGTAAAGAGTACTCAATACAGCATCAGCAGCCGTCTTCCTGAACCAAAGACTGCTTCGAGCGAATATATTAACATAATGCATTTACAATTCAATTTACTTTTATATAAATAGCATTATAGATGACACGAGGAAGAAACCCTGAGACGAACCAGGCTCAAAAGGAAACTCGTCCTCTTCTGAGTGACAGCAGATCACTCAGTGAAATTATAAATCATTACAGTTGAATAATAATAATAAAAAAAAAGATTCAGTAGTTCAGTAAATACATGACAAGAGAGAACACACCCACACCCCCCACACACAAAATAATTAGATCTACTTTAGGGGTGTACTCACTTTTGTTGCCAGCGGTTTAGACATTAATGTCTGTGTGTTGAGTTATTTTGAGGAGAAAGCTAATTTACACTGTTACACAAGC
>CM022768.1:5244006-5339006 GCA_012411365.1 Ameiurus melas
GGACATAATGCTAATCAGTTTGTAATCAGATACCAGCTGTGAAAATGTCTGTAATGATCCTTCACCACAGTCAGAATGAAATCTTTCAATATCGTTTTCTCCTTTCTCAGTTTCAGTTCGAGGAAACCAGACTTTAAAATGCTTGAACTTTACTTCTGGTTGAGATACCGACCAAAGAAAACCATACTGCATGACGATATGTAGTAGAAAATGTCAAAATCTTTTCCTCATGTAAAGGGTTTTCCCACACAATTTATTTCTGTATAGCAACAATGTGCAGAGTTTTCTTTGTTTGTTTGTTTTTTAATGATTGTTGTGGCCGAATATACTTGATTTTGCTGCAGCTTTTTTCAAAATTTGCAATGCACCTTTTTTTTTTGTGGAAAAAATCCTTGAATTGGTGAAATCGCAATTGCATGAAATTGTCTTTCACGGTGATGTTTGTTGGTAAGCGAGACCTTTTAGCTGTACTCATGTTCGACGCATGTGAATCAGGGAATGCTTTGACCAAATGAGCGTTCAGATGACATCACATGACGCGTCTTGGCCCGAATCTGCGATCAATCAACGACCGACGCTTAGTAGTGCCTACTCAGTGTGGCTCAAGGTCCCTTTCAAGAACCTTCAAACTAACTGTCCCTCAGTGGTGGAATGAACTTCCAACCTTCAAGAAACACCTAAAGACACACCTCTTCTGTAAACACCTAACCAACCCATAAAAAAAATAAAAATACCTTACTCTGGCTCTTAAACCTCTACTCTGCTCACTTTGCTCCTTCTGGAACTCAATTCATGGATCTTGTAAGGTAGCACTACTTCTATTGTTCTCCGCTTGATATAGGGGGCAGTGGTGGCTTAGCGGTTAAGGCTCTGGGTTACTGATTGGAAGGTCAGGGGTTCACGTCACAGCACTGCCAAGCTGCCACTGTTTGGCCCTTGATCAAGGCTCTTAACCATCTCTGCTCCAGGGGTGCAGTAACTTTGAAAAATTCCAAGCTCTTCAAAATACTGTAAAAAATTACAGTCTGCGACTGCAAAATCGTGAAAATCCGGAGGGACTGTACATACGCTGTATTTATAAACCTCTTAGAAGAATCCTGCTGCTGTACGGTCTGTTTGTATTTGTCCAACAATAGATCTGTGATCTCTGCTCATACATTAACTATAAGTTCCACATACCCACACTTTTTTTTCATGCACACTGGTGTTTATCAAGTTGGCGCTGTCAGGCTGAGATTTGTAGAATGGTCTCTGTTCTTTGAGTCAAAGACAAGTAAAGTAAGACCTTGGCCTATTTCTTGCACATATACAGAAAAGGGTGCTGGAATGTTATCAGTGGTGTTCCTAAAAGCAGGAAGGCTTTCCTGACGTGTGTAAAGTCTCTGCCGTGGCATTCTTGCGAGAGGACAATACATGCCAACCCAGCTGTACAAAAAAAAAAAAGCCATTGCTCATGGGAATTTTTTTTTTGAGAGTGTGAGAGAGATTTCCTTTACATTCTTTACCAGATAACACAATGTTCCAGACGGTTGGAATATTTCAGTAACTATTAAGCCAACAATGATATACATAGAGTTGAATTATGTAAATCTTGGTTATTACCAATCATATCCATGACCGACCATGACTGCACACACATACATAAATACATACACACATACACACACACACACACACACACACACACACGCACATACATGCGCATATATATATATATATATACATACACACACACACACACACACATGCATACATACATACATATATACATATATATGTGTGTGTGTGTGTGTGTCTGTGCAACATCAGAGCACCGTTTGACCAATCAGGGCCGAGCTATCACACTGAGATGTGGGATTTCAGTCCTGAGAATCCAGGCCATGTCCCCAGAGCTCGGACCGCTGATATCCAATTCACTTTAACTCGTCAGCTCACTTTCTAATGGATTCTTTTCATTCTCCCTTTCTCTTTGTTGAATATTCTCTTTGCGTAGGCCGCTCTCACTTCTCGGCGTCTATTTACCAGGCTGCAGAATGAGCCTCACATATTCTCACTCGCTCTCCCCTTTCATTCCTCCACTACAGCCGGCGTACTGAGCCGAAATTCTCATTCAAGTCATTCAGTGTTGCCGAGTGTCATTAAAGTTAAACTTCTCTAAATAAAGATCTGAAAAGAAAGTGCTTGTTGTGAAACTCCCTGCTTAAGTTAAACACATTTATAATTTATTAGAGCACTGATAAAAGAGCATTAAAGAGACACGGATACAGAAGGGAGAGAAGAAAACCGAGACGATGAATCAATCGCGTCAAAAGACTGGGAGAATGTATTCATTTTCTCTTTTTTTATGTGTCTAGTTTAGGGCTTTCTTTGATCATTATGGATATTTTACTGTCAAATTACTGTTGAAACAATCGACCTTACACCGTACACTGACTTTAAATAATGACCAGATTGACAATTATGGTTTAATGTTTAAATAACCGTTTAATGTTTAGTGTGATAAGAAAGGAATAGAATTCTGCCACAACGAAGATGATGAGACACCATTAACTGCACATCCTTAAGTATTTGACACCACAGCAATATGCCGACACATCATAGTTGGTTTTTTAACCATTTATACTTATGTTTAATGTTGCTAATGTTATAAAGTCCATAAACCAAGTTAGTCCCTCATATTGGTAAATGGTCTATATATATTTATTTATTCACACTTGGGAGAGCTCTTACATGCTTTTACCCATCATGAAATGTTTCTTGTGTGACACCTTGATCATGAAAAGCCTTTTTAGAGACCATCAACTTACTACCTCAGCTGATATTAATTTGCACTGATAGGGGGTGTAATTACTTACGGATTTCAGCTGGTTCCTTGCCTTACCTTGCCTTGGAGAGCTGCTTTTTCTTAGCGTGTTCAATACTTTTTTTTTTCCCCCAGTGTCATTCCATTTTATTACACATAACTTTATTTATGGACTTTAATTTTGTGAATTCTTTATGTGTCCAGATTTCTTGAGTTGATACTGATGTCTGGTGAAAATGTCATGTGAATAGCCTCATGGGAAATATATTTAAAAATGTTGACACGTCCAATACTTATATATATATATATATATATATAATATATATATATATATATATATATATATATATATATATATATATATATATATATATATATATATATATATATATATATATATCAGCTATGCATAAATAATCATCCTCACACCAGCCTCTCTTTTTTCTGTCTCTTAAAATTAATAAGATGGAAAAAAAACCCACAACAGCTTGTCATGTTACTGTTACTAAGCGCTGACACTGGAGACTCATTCCATAAATGTCAAATAAGCATCTCCTTACAGAAAGCTTCACTATATCAATGTACGATTTGCTTATTTACTTATTTATCTGCTCAGATATTGGCATTTATCTGCCTGTTATTGGCAGTGTCTTATCTTGTTAGTGTCTGTAGACTTTGGCCAATCTTTACAAGCATAAGGATTTGTTTTTCAAGTAGACAACTGAGCAGTTGCTCTGTATAAGTGCATCTGCCAAATGTTCTAGATACTTTGGATGATCCTACATGGACACCCTAAAGACTTCCCAGATCAGTTTATTCCCAGGTCTCACCTTTGTTCCAGTTGTAAATGAGACCTTTTTAAATTAAACGTGAACCGAAGGGGACTTTTTTTTTTTTTTTTGACGTCACATGACGCGTCTTGACCCGAATCTGCAGAAAATGTGCGGTAATTTTGAAAAAGTCTCCTTGATGTTGTGTTCATTTCTGCGATCACAAAATCGCAAAACCCTGGAGGGATGTAAGAATAGCTGTTGTAATCATAAAGACTGTCCTGTGACTCTGATTCGCAATCTGCTCATACTGAACTTCCTTAGTACTGCCTTCATTTCTACATCTGTATGCTGTAATGATTTATAATCCCACCATCCGGTGTCACCCAGAGAAGACGAATGTGTCTCCTTTTCGTTCCGTTTTGAGTCTGGTTTCTCCATGTTGTCTGGAGGAGTTTTGTCTTACCACTGTCACCATGTGTGTGCGTGTACTGGTACAAGTGCTATACAAATGAAATGAAATTGAATGACATGTAAATAAATCTGGCATAGCCTGATTTGCATTTTAGACATTTTAATTTTGGTTTATTTTTAAGTAGCCACAAATCCCTTCGCGACCATATATAGTCGTAGCTATTAACTGATCATTGTACTGTAGTCGCTCAATGCAAATAGTGCTACTTCTGGGCTTTGTATTTACTTCCTGTCATGTTTTTGTTCATATCGCCACGTATGTTGTTTGGATTTCAAACATGAGGGCGGGGGGGATTACAGCATCCAAACATAATTGGAAGGCTGTTCCATAACTGTAGGGCTTCCATAACTGTAAGGAAAAGCTCTTCACCCTGCTGTAGCCTTCGCTATTCAAGGTACCAACAAATAGCCTGCACCTTTTGGTCAACGTAGGCATGGTGGACCACAAAAGAGCAAAAGTTCACTCAGGTACAGTGGCGTGAGACCATTCAATGCTTTATAGCAGTGGCTTACAAAGTGGGGGCCGGCAGGCCGCGCCCGGGGGGCCTCAACAATTTGGTGTGAAAAATCAATTGTCATTCTCAGACAACCACACACACACACACACACACACAGACACACAAACACTCAATTCCTAATGTAATGTAAAGATGTAAGATGTAATTATTAATTTTTAAAAATGGGGGCGATATAACCAGAAGTCTTGCAAGAAGACAACTTGCAAAAGGGGGGCCTCTGTCAAATTTAAATGCCATTTGGGGGGCCTTGCCCTGGAAAAGTTTTGGAACCCCTGCTTTAAAGGTCAATAGTAGTATTTTACAACCAATGCGGAATTTTACTGGGCGCCAATGCAGTATGGATAAGATCGGGGTGAAGTGGTCATACTTTCTGCTTCTAGTAAGGACTCTAGCGGCAGCATTCCGGACTAACTGGAGCTTGTTTATGCTCCTACTGGAACATCCAGACAGTAAGGCATTACAATAATACAACCTAGAGGTGACGAAAACATGAACGAATATTTCTGCATCACCTTATATTTCTTATCTTAGCAATATTTCTGAGATGAAAGAAGGCTATGCTGGTAATATTATTAACATGAGTGTGAAATAAAAGACTGGGGTCAATAATCACTCCAGGGTCTTTTATTGCTGCACATGATGAAACAGTAAGGCCATCCAGAGTTACTATGTGATCAGATATGATCCTGTATTTCTATCAGGCTCAGCTCAGTGCATTGATTTGCCAGATTTGATTAATTAACATCAACTTGACGGCGCAGCTAATCCATCACGGTGGCTCCAATTAGGAATCGGCTCATTAAAGGAACGTGTGGAATCATTAACTAAATCTACCATCTGTGAATGCTTCCTCCACCTGTGACAAGAATAGAGTAGCAGTGTATCTTGTCATCTGATTAAAAAAGACAAGCCGTTCAGTAATATTTTTCAATTATTTTAAGGTGGGGATTAATACAGGTAACTGCAGTGTACTGCAGAGAGACAATCCATCCATCTATTTTCCAAACTGCTTATCCTACACAAGGTCATGGGAGCCTGGTGGCTATCCTAGGGAACACGGGGCTCAAGATGGGGGACACTCTAGACCAGCTGCCAACTCATCGCAGGGCACATTCACACACACACACACACACACGCTCACACACCCATTCATACAATATGGAGGAGGATACCGGAGCACCTGGAGGAAACCCCGAAAGCGCAGGGAAAACAGTCCGAAGACGTTGTATTCTGATTGGCGTTCCCAAATAGTCCACATGCAAACTCCACGCACACGGTGTGGAGAAGGGATTCGAACCCCCAACCCCAGAGGTGCGAGTGATGGCATATTAAGGAGAAAGTTGTAGCTCAGCTCTTAAGTTTATGTGCTAGTGTCTAGAAGATTGTGAACTGAAAGCCTGTTAAAGAAATACTTCAGAATAGTTCAAAAACTTCATGTAATCAACATGGCTGCTCACAACATCAACCGTAAAGTCACCTTTAAATGAGTTATACTGTATGTATTTATGTATATACACGATGTACTTGCTTTAGATCAATCAACATACAATCTATAACACTATACAGATGGCTGTTTAGCTGTTTAGCTGGCTAGATTGATGCTAACAAAAGAGGTCCATGGAGGCGTCCATATCCCCCGCCCCGAATCCTTTTAATAATATTAAACACTTTAAAACATGAAAACATTTTCTCTTATGTGTAACTCGCATAGCATCTTAGATATACTGTGTGTTAGTGTGTGTGTGTGTGTGTGTCGGAGAGAGTGTATGATGACAGAGCAAGTGAAAGAGATGTTAAGAGGAAGTCACAATGATTTGACAGGGAACCGTGTTAAAAATAAATCTGTCAGCGGTTCCCGTATTGCAATGTGCGTTACAGCAGAGCTGACACACACAGAAACACACACCGTCAACAGCACTGATCTATGCTTATCTATAAAGTTTGGAAACAATGCGTATGTGAATGAAAAAAAGACATGCCGGAGATTCTGGACCGCTATTTTACATTATTTAGAGTGGACATCTGTTAAAGTCTGTGATATAAGCTGGAGAGACGGAGAGACGGAGAGACGGAGAGATGGAGAGATGGAGTCGTGCCATGTTTTATCTCTGTAATGATCCATCACTCCGTGTCAGACTTCGCTCGGTGCTGATTGATCTGCCCTTCTTCCATCCTGTATACGTGGCGAGGAAGCAAAAGGAGTGGTGGAGAGACACAAACAGAGGACAGAGAGCTTTCTATCCTAATAAAACACAGCAGTGCATGCTGTTCTGGGAAAATAATCAACGCTGGGATGGTGTGATGTAGCCCAATATGAAGTGGAGTTATTGGTACTATTATGAAGTGGATTATTTTCCAAAAACGAGCACATCCTGAAGTGTGATATCAGTCATATTACACCGCAGTGATTAAAAAAATGACACGCCAAACTTAATTTATTATTATTATTTTTAATCCATTTATAGTTAATTTTAATTTTGTGGAACAAGTCAGTTCCTGATACTACTCCTGCCACAGTAGCTATGAACACTTGTTGCCTCACCAGTCTTCTTATTAAGGACATAACAAACAGTATATTAGTCACACTATTGAGAAACCGGAAAGTACAAAGTCCTCTTTCTTACTTAATGTTAAATAAATGTTTCCAAAAACCCCCCAAAAACATCACCATATCATTAATATGATTTTACTTTTTGTTGTTGTTGTTGTTAAATCTGACTGGACTTTTATTTTATCCTGTAGTATCTTATCTGATTTTTAAAATCTTATTGGAACTCTACTTATATTTTATTGGAAATACCTCATATAAATTCAATTCAATTCAGTTTTTATTTGTATAGCGCTTTTAACAATGGCCATTGTCTCAAAGCAGCTTTACAGAAACATATTAACACGGGATAGAGATTTTAAGTGTGTGAATTTATGCGTATTGAGCGAGCCGGTGGAGACGGTGGTGAGGGAAAAACTCCCTAAGACGTTAAGAGGAAGAAACCTTGAGAGGAACCAGACTCAGAAGGGAACCGGTCCTCATTTCAGTAACGACAGATAGCATAAAAGCTAAGGGAAGTTCATTATGGTTTTAACATGAAGTCTGTTTGTTGAATTTCTTGTCAATCTTAAGAATCGTAACGGTTAATAATTCATGGGAACACGACGTTTTAAACAGTTGATTCTCTTTTATTTAAAGTTCACTGCTACTGTTTACTGACAATCCTGTTTAAAACGTCCTGTTGAAGTGTAGAAAATTCACGACGTCCAATAAGATTCAGTGGGTCATACGGGTTAAACTGACAGCGGGGTGAACCCCCAAAATTTCCCCTGGTGGTTGTTTTTTAATAAGACGTGACCACGATAATATCTCGACGCCACGACCTAAGTATCTCAGATTATTAGTTTGTGACGATAAAGCCCACAGATTAACATGTTGTGGAATGTCATACTTAATATATGGCCTCCGGTTAATTATTTGCCAGGGGCAGGTGTAAAAGTCTATTTGCGTATTGTGACGCAGGCTAACGGTAGCCATGTCGCAACTCTATTGACGCCCGTATGTTTTTATGCATCATTCCAGTGTAATATAATCACTCATCTCTATGTTTGGTGTCCACAACGGTCCAATTCAGTTCATTTCAGTTTTTGTGCATTTTAAATTCAAGTTGTGACTAGTTATAGTATTTATTTCATGTTTCATGGTAATGAAACGGTAACTCGTTGCATCGATATATTTATTCTCGGCTACACGTTGTTACAAAATAACCGCCATGTCACCGATACAATTTCAGGATTGTATAAAATTGTGCATGTGGTGGGTTTTTTTTTTTGGGTGTGTGTGCGTGTGTGTGTGTGTGTGTATGTGTGTTTGTATTGTAGTAGGAGTTTGTTGGCTTTTTGGTTTGGCTGCTGAGTAAAGGCAGGGTTAATCAGCTACAATACTGAGCAAACACACACACACACACAGAGAGGTAACACAGATACTCACGTTAAAACATTCTTCACACTCACACCCACTTCTGTCCCCACGTTTTAGTCCACAGAATGCTACACAGAATGGATGGCTCGCACCCAAACGAAAGACGAGCCAGGTGTAGCGGTTTGGTTTCGATGACTCACCGTGCAGCCGAATGCGATAGTACTCCATGTTTACGCTGACCAGATCTACCAGCTTTGCATTTCAACCTGATTGTATTGTCGATTCTCATAAATAACGACAATAACGATCGTATACACACACTTCCTCCCAGTGCATCTGTAGTACGTGTGATTACCACAGACGAGAATTTTGGCACATTTTGATACAATGTCCTGAGAAGTGAATGAAAAATCTGTTTCTTTACTCTGTAGTTAACAGTGAAGGGCTTGAGACTGACATGAGGGGAAATCTTTCCAAAGCTGTTTCATCCAAACTTTTAAGGCCGACTGCACCCCAGACGTCCTCACACAACATCGGTGCCTGACGACACTATGTGCACACACACACACACACACACACATTTACACACAGGGGCAATTTATCATCCTACCTCATCCCATCATACCACCTATCATAGAATCCAGAGGAAACCCATCCGAACACAGGGAGAACATGCAAAACTCGACACAGATAGTAACCCGAGCTCAGAGCTCAGGATCTAATCAGTGCTCCTGCAGCCATGAGGCAGCGACTTTATCTACTGCCGCATTTATTCAATAATTTAATGAAAAGATTTAACTGCGTCTTGTGTGTGTGTGTATGTGTGTGTGTACACCTGACATGAGCACACAAACCACATGCCTGAATGTCATCCATTGCGGATATTTTTTTACCCTTGACGCAATACAGGATCAAACACACACACACACACACACCACAGTTTTAGATAAGCCGTCAGTCATCTGTGCTCTACCTGTTCAACCTGACCTTAGATCATCCAGGTACTGAACACACACACACACACACACAACACACACTCCCACCTCTCTCTTTATTCTGTTTCCCTTTCTACCTCCTTTCTCGCTGTCTGTGGTTTGATCTATTTTCTCTCTGCTCGCATTCAGTGTGTGATGCCACATTTCTCCTGTATGAAAGGGAAAGGTTCAGCCCTTTTCACGTGTCCCAGTCCATGTATTAGGCTGTAAGAATGCTACTACACGTGAGGGAATCGTTTCAGATAATAGGAGTGTGGATTAAATTTGACGAAAAGGGAAAGGGAGTCATGGAACCATGTTTATTTCATAAGGCACACTTTCTTTGTCTGCCTTATTATACTGTGTGTGTGTGTGTGTGTGTGTGTGTGTGAGAGAGAGAGAGAGAGAGAGAGAGAGAGAGAGAGAAAGAGAGTATGTATGTATGTATGTATGTATGCTGCAAGAGAAACCAACAATTTAGAAGGAAAATATAGCTTTAGGAATGGAAAGACAGAATGCTATAGAAGGTTCTGGGTGCTGGTTTTTATCAGAGGGGATTATCTTCATTCACACACCTTTTCTGATGCTGTGTTGATTACGAATACTAAATATAAGTCTTGTGAAAGTAAAGGAAAGAACAGTCGGTCAAAGTACACTATTGAGTAATCATGCTTTTGTGATTTCCTGAATGCAGCTCTTCATCTTGTGCAATTAGCAAGCTAGCTAAAAAGATTAGGCTGAATAATCAAATCTCAGGAAATAAGACATGTGTTCCTGTATTTCGATTAAATATTAGATTGATGAAATAGCGAGGATTCAAATCCCATTATCGGGTGTTAGAGTTACAGTCGTCACGCTGAGTAATCACACTGTTGTGGCTCCTTAGATGTAGCTCTGAACCTTGTTCAATTAGCAAGTATGCTAACAAGCCTATGCTTAATAAACAAAACTCAGGAAATAGACATTATGAGCTTGTAATAATAATACTCCATTTTGTTGATTATTTATATAAAAAAATATAAATTTTAAAATATTCAGCATTATAAGTTTAGTACAAGGTTTGATGTTTTGTGCATGCGGAGATGCTTTTCTGCTCACCGCGGTTGCAAAGAGTGATTATTTGAGTTACTGTCGACTTCCTGTCTGAGAATAATAAATCAATCACAGTATAAAATTATACATGATTATCAAATGACATTCTAATGAACAACTAAGGAGTTTTTAAGTCACACCTTATCAAAAAATAAATAAAGTGTATATATATATATATATATATATATAAATATATATATATATATATATATAAATATATATATATATATATATAATATATATATATATATATATATATATAAACACACACAACACACATATATATATATATATATATATATATATATATATATATATATATATATATATATATATATATATATATATATATATATACACTTTATTTATTTTTTGATAAGGTGTGAGGCCCTGGAGTTAGAGGTTTAATAGTAAAATAATTTGTCAATAATTATAATGATAATTATAATATAATGATAATATTATAGTAAAATAATAGTGTCAATAATTATAATTATTTCATCATTTTCATCCTTGAATTTTTCAACTTTTTGTTGCAGCACTAATTAAATGTATGTGAAAATGACTACCAACAATATATTTATGACTTAGCAGAAACAGTCTGTGTGTGTGTGTATATATATATATACACTACTGATCAGAAGGCCATGAGTTCAAACCCCAGCACCACCGTTGGGCCCTTGAGCAAGGCCCTCAACCACTCAGATGTATAAATGAGATCATTGTAAGTCACTCTGGATAAGGGCGTCTGACAAATGCCATAAATAATGTAAAAAAAAATTTAATAAAAAATTAATTTTCAATTCATGATTATATCTTGGCCTTGTACTCTAGTTCGATGGATGTGATCGTAGAGCTTCAAATTCCATGACGTGAGTGGTATAAACAGGCTGTAAACACTGAAAAACAAGACCGTGTTGCAATTTTAACCCTTGTGCAATTAGCAAGCTAGCTAACAGGCTTGAAAATCCATAAACAAAGCTCAGTAAGCTAATAAATTTTGGTTTTTATATCTCTAAATGACTAAGCGTTTCATGGTAGAAGGCAATATACATATACCTTAATGTGCTCATTACTTTACAGCAGTAAAAAGCTGCCTTACTTTATGCAAGAAATCCGCCATCTTGAAATCTAGTTCACACCATGACATTATTTCTTGCCTTCGGAATGCCAAAGGGTGCGTTATATTGAAGATTGAGCTAAACGTTAACAGAAATTAAAGATAAGAAATGGCTGTATCTTTTACAGTCTGTCAATGCAGTGTAATTAGCAAGGCAATGAGCTAGCTAGCAGGCTTACTCTGTTAGGAAACAGGCAGTACTGTATCTTCAAATGACTCAGCACATCATGGTGGATGTCAGGATAAAAATAAGAAGCACGGGCCGCTGGTATGTGCTTATTACTTTACAGCAGGAAAAAGCTGCCTGCATTATGCAGGAGATCTGCCATCTTGAATTGCAATTACCTTGATGCATCTCCTGTCCACACCATGACGTTAGTTCTTGGCTTCAGACCCGAGATGGATGTGCTGGTGGAGATTCACGACGGGACTCTGCTGTGATTGTGTCATAGTTCCTGTGGTTATTCAGAAAGCAGGCCAGGAGGACCGAGAGAGATCCAAGGATGACATAATCTGTTCCACACTCATGCTAGTTTAAACACTCTCTTTCTCTCTCTCTCTCTCTCTCTCATGCACGCACATACACACTTATTCACTACATATGGAGGAGAGAAACCTAAACAGAGCTGTATCTACAGTTTTAACAAATGCACCCATCTTTTTCAGTCAAATTATAATTTTTTAAATGAAGGAACAGAACACACCGTGTGCATGATGTTATAGGAAAATAATCAACGACAGGGTGCTGTGATGCAGCCTGACACAAAAGAGTAATTGTTAAAAGTTTCCAACAACAGCGCATACCACAGCAAATTGCCAAAAATTCAACATTGTTTTCATTATTAAAGAAGGACACATCACTTTTATTTATTTATAGTAACAATTAATGTTGTGGAACAAACGCGAAACAAGATATTTCCATTCACCAGCCAGTTAATAAGACAAAACACAGCTTGCCATGTTACTGAGAACCCAGGGATGCAAGCCAAACGTTTACCTCAGCTTTACCTCTGTGTGTTACAGAGCACCGACACTGGAGACTCCTTCCAAAAATATGTAATCAATAAACATTATCTGTCAGAAATGTTCACCATTTGCAATTACATTTTGAAATATTTGTTGATGTTGAGCATCTGCCATTCCTTGAGTACGCTGTTACTATTAGAACATACGTGTTAATACAGTATAAACCCGCTATGTGAGTTACAGCTGGAGCTGTTGTGAGAGTTGCTTTTATACACTAATCAGCCATGGCTCGGAGTCGAGCCTAAGGCCTTTGACTGACTGGCAGCCATGACATTAAAACCACTTGTCTAATATCGTGTAGGTCCTCCTTGTGCCGTCAAAACAGCTCTGCCCCATCGAGACATGGACTCCACAAGACCCCTGAAGGTGTGCTGCGGACTTGTTTGTCCAGAAGGTCCCAGAGATGCTCGATCGGATCGAGATCTGGGGAATTTGGAGGCCAGGTCAACACCTTGAACTCTTTATGTTCCTCAAACCGTTCCTGAACAATTTTGCAGTGTAGCAGGACACATAATACTGCTGAAAGACGACACTACTTTTAGGGAATACCTTTGCCATGAAGGCGTGTACTTCTGCTGCGTCTGCAACAATGTTTAGATAGGTGGTACGGACCAGACGGGCTAGCCATCGCTAAACACATGCACCAGTGAGCCTTGTGCGCCTATGACCCTGTCTCCGATTCATCTGTTGTCCTTTCTTGGACCATTTTTTATTAGGTTCTAACCACTGCATACTGCATACCCATAAGTTTGCCCATTTTTCCTGTTTCCAACACATCAACTTCAAGAACTGACTGTTCACTTGCTGCCTAATATATCCCAGCCCTTGACATGTACTACTGTAACAAGATACCCAATGTTATTCACTTCACCCGTCAGTGGTTTTAATGTTATGGCTGATCGGTGTGCATCATTTTGACCAATCAGATTAGAGTATTCTGCAGTGTTTCGGTATAAAAATGGATCAAATACGCAAAAACGTCTTGGACTGCTAGAGTTGGGAAACCATCATTTAATTGACTTTTCTTTATTTATTCTTATATCTAAATCCTTCATTTTTCTTTCTACTTTTTACACCTGTTTACATGCATGGTGCCGCTCACCAGGTCATGTCTTTAACGAAGTTAATGGAGCAGAACGCAGCCAGGGTGTTTGGTTAAATGGCTTATTTCTCTGAAATACTTGCTTCTCTGTATAGAGCTGACACACATCTTATAGCCTTCTTTTTCCTGGAAGTGCTCGAGTAATGCTAAACATTAAACTAGCCAGTCGGCAAACCTATTTCAGCATCAAAGCCCAGAGCCTTCCTTATTGACTGATTTATTCACCCACTGGCTAACGTGGAAAAAAACAAAAAAAACACAGAATAATTCGTGGAATCTCTCACTGATACCAAGAGCAGATTTCTGTTATGATCCCACACGCTGTAATTACTTAGCACTAACTATCGCACTTTATTGTGTCTGAGCTGTTACCTGAACTGCAGTGATGTCTAGCTGATGAGCGTGTGTGACTGAAAAACAAAGCTGTTTGTATTTTTATGAAAAACTAGCCATGTTTGTGGGGGTGAAAACAATAATGCCAATGGGTTCTTGTTACTAACGAAAACTGTTTTGTTGGCAATATTCCTACAGCGGCTGTCACTGTAATATCATGATACAATCGAAACAGACCAAAGTAAACATGAGTGGGATTGCGGAAATGTTTGATGTGAATACCATCAGAAAATATTCGCCGTAAAACTTGTGTATTCTAATCCTGGAACAAAGTAACAGCACATAATATATAAACAAAACCTTTTTCCTGAGCAAACATTGATGTGGGGAGGTTTCTTCCTCTGCACAGACAGTGAACGGAGGTCATGATCGAACCCGAGACCCTGGAGATGTGAGGTAGCAACACCTCCCACCCCAGCTGTCAATCTTTTGCCTGTCAATTCACAAGCTTTGTCTCTTGCACCAACATTCAAGCGTTCGAGGCTATCCAAGCTCATATGCTTGTATTTCATGGGGGGGCGGTTGGGGCGTGGCTTCAAAACAGCTAGCTTGTGCTACTTTCCGTGAAAATCACCCACTGTGCTTTACAAATAGAATCAAAGCTGAAAGTCAAAGTCAAAGTTGAAAATGTGTTGAAAGTGTGTGTGTGTGTGTGTGTGTGTTGTGTTGCTGCATTGCATCATCTCATTTGACAGAAGCCCCCCGTAATCCATCATTCCTCATTCATCCTCTTATGAGGAAAATCTTCATTCACACAATCCAGAGAGAGAAAGAGATAGAGAGGCAGAGACAGACAGTGAGAGAGAGACAGAGAGAGAGGGAGAGAGAGCAACAACTGCAGCAGAGGGGGGAGGGGGGGACCAGGAGGATGAGAGAATGACAGAGAGAGCGCTGTAGAGATAGAGGGAGGAGAGCAGAGGAGACGAAAGGACGCCGCATCTTGTGCTCTAGTCTCTCATTGACAAAGTGCATGATTTGTTTAGTCTCCCTTGACTCACACACATACATACACTCACACATACGTACACATACACAACACACACAGATCTGCAGGCAGCATTGCAGCACAGAGCAGCTCAGTGGGCATGATGTAATAGAAACGGCATCATCGACTATCAGCACCGTCCCGGCTGCAGCGACATCATCGGAGTCGGCAGTAACAACGAGCGCATCCTGGACCATCGGAGGCAACAACACCGGTGAGACCACAAGCAATTGTTGCTTGTCCTCTGTCACTCTCTCACACACACACACAATATTGTATATACCAAAATATACAAACGCTTCTGTCAGATTTAATAATGCAATCAATAACGGCTTTAACTTTGGCTATGAATGTCATGTGGCTTAGAACATATAAAAATAATTTATTTTCCCTATCCTTCCCCTGAACTGCCCCACAGGCATCACACTGGGTTCTGCGGAGTGTGCGGGGCCGCCGGAGGCCATGCGCCTGGTCCACGGCACAGACAAACACACCTTCTCCTTTAAGAAGTGCTCTGCCTTCCAGTTCGTCAAGAGGAAAGTGTGTATGTTTATCTTTGTGTGTGTGTGTGTGTGTGTGTGTGTGTGGACGTGTATCGTTGAAGCACATAGTTTGCCTGATTACTTGGAAAATTGTGTGAAAAAGTTTATTCAGCTCCTCACAAATGGTTAAATCAATCGACCCTATCGTGCTATGGAGCCGTGAGACTAATGTAGATAGCAAGCCATTTTGATATGCTCGTGCAGTTTATGATAAAATGTTATCTAACGCAATCTATAAACGTGAAGATAAACAAAACATCACTGTGAAAGTATGTACTTTGTTTGGTAAATCATAATGACCATTCACAGCAAGAGTCAGATGACAGCCTGGCAACACCAAACAAGAATAATCTATAGTCAGAAAATGAGGGGGAAAAGGATAGGGTCAAACCAGAAAGTACATTGAGACACCGAACTCAACACAAACCAAGGCTCGGGCTTATTGTAACTAAACAAAAAAAAAGAAGACTTTCTGATGCTGCAACATCAAAAGAAACAAAGCAAGGAATACACAGATAGGCTAATCAAGGAGGAACATAGAACAGGTGAACACAGTCAGGAAACAAAAAAAAATGACAGGTCAGAGGAGGAGACAGGTCTAGAACAGAACAGTGAAACATGAGCATATGGTGCTTGTCACCTTGGGAACTGTGATTCAGACTATCACATTGTAGGGAAAGTTGTAATATTGTGTGTCTGATATAGCTTTCGTTTATTCCGTTTGTAACTCTTGTTGCTGCTTTACAAAAGAAGTCCAAATCAGGTTTATTATCTTTATGCGTAATTGTATGACAAAAAGAAGCCATGAGCGCTGCAGAGCTACATCACATGCTTCAAATAAGACACTTGGGTATGTTAAGTCAAGAGTAAACAAAAGGACAGAGGCAAAAGAGGTCAAGTAGGTTTTTGAAGCAAGTATACAGTATGTAGATATTAAGGTGCATTATGAATTTGGATGAGACAGATTTCTGTTACTTGTTAGCAAACGTTTTTATTGAAAAACTGAATAAGCAAACATCAGGCACCAAACGTGTCTTGGCTGATTGACTACATTGGCGTAAATGGAAAATTGCGTCTATTTATTGCTGGTAGAACTACTTCTTTAATTATTGAAATTAAACCTTGTAAAAAAAATGTATCTATATTTCCCTGCTGAAAAAAACAACAACAGAAGCCTTCGTTGAATTTGTAATGGTTGTAATGGTTATAATGGAAATTGTATTGGCTTAATTGGAAACTGTAATGGTCCCTGTGGGTCTCTACTGGTAATTTGTTGCCTTCTATTGGTGGCATGTAATGTCTAGTGGATACCATTAAGGACCAATAATGGTACTGGTTTTAATGGTTATAATGGGAATTGTAGTGGCATGTAATGTCTAGTGGATACCATTAAGGACCAATAATAGTAATGGTTTTAATGGTTATAATGGGAATTGTATTGGCTTAATCGGAAACTGTAATGGTCCGTATGGGTCATCTGTTATGGCAGAAAACATACTGACTGTTACTGGAGACTCCTTCCATAAACGTTAAATTAACATCTGCTAAAAGAAACCTTAACCATATCAGCATTTAGACATGGTTTGTAATCCATCTCTATAGAAAGTCTGCTATACAAGGCCCCGTGTAAGTTGTTACTATGGTAACAATAACATATTAGAATGAGTGCATTAATATAAACCTGTGATTTGTCTTATAGCCACTTATTGTCATTATTAAGCTCATGTTAAGAATCAGGTGCAGTAAAAAAAAAATTCTCAAAAAAAAAAAAAATTTGGTTGAAAATAGTGTCAGCTTTGAGAAGTGAAAAGCCACGCCCCCTTCACTGGGACTGATAAGCACATCTTTTATCATACAGAAATGCCCAGATCCATTCACCCACAATGATTTCCAAATCTCTTTGATACTACCTGCTCTGTATCACTGCAGCAATACTGTAAATATTCAAACTGGTATTTCTTTAGGTCAAGGGTAAAGAAGGTTTCAGTGTAACCACTGCTGCATTTAGCAACAGTACAACACAGCATACTCCCTCAGACTGAGACATGTTCAGAGAATTTAAAAAAATGTGTGTGTGTGTGTGTGTGTGTGTGTGTGTGCAACCTGGTCTAAGATTTATGAGATTTAATATTCTATAAAACGATCTAATCTCAGCTTGTTATTGACCATTAACTAGGAAACAAGTCTACACACAATCCCCGACACACACACACACACACACACACACACACACACACACACATAAAACACAGAGTTTTCCACAGTTGTTCAGTCACACTGCTATATACAGTATTGTTTGTAATAAGCCTGAAGGACTTTCTTAGTAAAAACCTGCAGGGTTTCGCTTCAAAATTCCACCACATTGCTTTTGTTTTTGTCCACGGGCGATTGTTGTGTGACTGTTCGGCTCAGGCTTGTGTCCAAGCTTGCACACACACACACACACACACACACAAACAAGCACACGCTCAGCAGATGGATGGAGTGTTAGCAGCTGACTCAGTGAGATTGGTTTTGGGTTGTTATGTAGTTATGCCAACTGTGATTCTGTTTGCAGAGAGAGAGAGAGAGAGAGAGAGAGAGAGAGAGAGAGAGACCATGAAGGCTAGCTATATATATATATATATATATATATATATATATATATATATATATATATTGTATATGTACTTGTATCATGTGTATTTTTACTGTATATTTTTACTGTGAACATGTATGCAAAGTGTATCATGGTGTAGCAAGGTGTGTAGGGTGTAGAGAATTGTAGTAAGGTCTAGAGATGTGTAGCAGGCTGTAGTAGGAAGTAGCAGTGTGTGGCAGGATATAGAGTGGTGTATAAAAGGTGTAGAGAGGTATGGCAGAGCGTTGTGAGGTGTGGCAGAGTGTAGGCGTGTGTGTGTGTGTGTGTGTGGAGGGTATAGCAAGGTAAGGAGTGGGTAGTTTTGGCAAGGTGTAGAAAGTTGTGTTATAGTGTAGTGAGGTGTGGCGAGGTGTCACGAGGTGTGGCAGAGTGTTATAAGGGTGTATTGTGTGGCAGGGTATAGCGAGGAGTGGCAAAGTGTAGCGAGGTCTGGCAAAGTGTAGCAAGGTGTGACAGGGTGTATCGAGGTTTGGCAGAGTGTTGCAAAGTGTGACAAGGGATAGCAAGGTGTGTAGGGTGTAGTGAGGTGTGGTAGGGTGTAGTGAGGTGTGGCAGGGTCTAGTGAGGTTTGGTAGGGTGTAGTGAGGTGTGGTAGGGTGTGGTGAGGTGTGGCAAAGTTTGATAGGGTGTAGTGAGATGTGGCAGACTGTAGTGAGGTGTGGCAAGGTGTGGTAGGGTGTAGTGATGTGTGGTAGGGTGTAGTGAGGTGTGGCAATGTTTGATAGGGTGTAGTGAGATGTGGCAGGCTGTAGTGAGGTGTGGCAAGGTGTGGTAGGGTGTAGGGAGGTGTGGTAGGGTGTAGGGAGGACTGGTAGGGTTTAGTGAGGTCTGGTAGGGTGTAGGGAGATGTGGCAGGCTGTAGTGAGGTGTGCCAAGGTGTGGTAGGGTGTAGTGAGGTGTGGTAGGGTGTAGAGAGGTGTGGTAGGGTCTAGTGAGATGTGGTAGGGTCTAGTGATGTGAGGTAGGGTCTAGTGAGGTGTGGTAGGGTCTAGTGATGTGTGGTAGGATCTAGTGAGTTGTGGTAGGGTCTACTGAGGTGTAGCAAGGTTTGATAGGGTGTAGTGAGATGTGGCAGTCTGTAGTGTGGTGTGGCAAGGTGTGGTAGGGTGTAGTGAGGTGTGGTAGGGTGTAGTGAGGTGTGGCAAGATGTGGTAGGGTGTATCGAGGTGTGGCAAATTATGGAAGTCTGTTGCAAGGTGTAGCATGACACAGCAAGGTATGGTGTGGTAGTGGTATCTCAGGTTTTAACAGTAGGGTGGTAGGCTGCTCCACCTTGGATGTTGAATCTGGCACCATTTGTAAAAGGGAAACAAAGTAAAATTACATAATAAACCCTCTGTTGTAGAGTTCAACTCAGTTTTCTGAAAGTGTTGTATTCATTCCATGCTGACATTTTCAGCTGTCCGCCGCCTCTTGGTGTGATATCAGCTTGAATAAAGGAAGCAGCAGAGAGAGAGGGAGAGAGACACACACACACACACACAGAGAGAGAGAGAGAGACAGAGAGAGACAGAGAGAGAGACAGAGAGAGAGAGAGAGAGAGAGAGCTGTATTGGAAAAGTTGAGTCATCATTAGAGCAATTTATTTCTCCCTCTGTCTCTCTCTCTCTGTTGTATATACAGTACAGTGCCTATAGTGTTTTAGTATTCTCACAAAATATATTTCTGATTTCTGTTTTTGTGTATATCTCTAACTAAATAGTTTTAGATCTGCAAACAAAATACAAGATAAAACAAAGGCAACTTGAGTAAACACACAATAAATCCATCCATCCACTTTCTACTGCTTATTTTTGCTGGGTCGCAGGGAACCTGGAGCCTATCCCGGGGGTATGGGGCACAAGGCGGGGAACACCCTGGACAGGGTGCCAATCCATCGCAGGGCACACTCACACACACATTCATACACTACGGACACTTTTGGACACGCCAATCAGCCTACAATACATGTCTTTGTACCTGGAGGAAACCCGCGAATCACGGGCAGGACATGCAAATGCTGCACACACAGGGCAGTGGCGGGAATCAAACCCTCAACGTTGGAGGCAAATATGCTAACCACTTAGCCAACACACAATGCAGTTTGAAGACAAAAAAAAAGTTATCCAACATCTATCACCCATGTGAAAAATTAATTGCCCCCTAAATCTTCTGGTGGTGCTACCTTTAGCAGCAATAACTGCAACCAAATGCTTCCTATAACTGGAGATCAGTCTTTCATTTACTTCTAGGACTGGGATTTACTCCTATGCTTTGAATTGTTGTCTTGCTGCATAATCCAGTTGCACTTGAGTTTCAATTTACGGACTGAAGACCGAACATTCTCCTTTAGGATTTTCTGGTAGAGAGCAGAATTCATGTTTCCCTCAATTATTGCAATTTGAGCAGGCCCTGAAGCAGCAAAGCATCCCCAGACCATCACACTTCCTCCACCATGCTTGACTGTAGGTATGATGTTCTTTTTGTGGAATTCTGTGTTTGGTTTACGCCAGATGTAACGGGAACCCTGTCTTCCAAACAGTTCCACTTTGGACTGATTAATCCACAGAACATTCTCCCAAAAGGTTTGAGGATCATCAAGGTGTGTTTTGGCCAAATTTAGATGAACCTTAATGTTCTTCTGGGTTAGCAGTGGATTTCAGCATCTATGGATGCTATTTTTGCCCAGTGTCTTTCTGATAGTGGAGTCATGAACAGTGACCTTTATTGATGCAAGAGAGGCCTGTAGTTCCTTTGATGTTGTCCTTGGCTCTTTTGTGAAGCCTGGATGAGTAGTTGCTGTGCTCTTGGAGGAATTTTGGAAGTTTGGCCACTTCTGGGGAGGTTCACTACAGTGCTGAGTTTTTCCATTTGGAGATTGTTGACTTTATTGAACAGGGTTTGCAGTAATCAGGCCTGGTTGTGTCTAGTCCAGCTGAACCCCATTATGAATGCAGTTTTGTAGATTTGGGGAATTACTAACTATGGCCGCAAATACATTTTCACACAGGCCCAGTTGGTCCTGGATAACATTTTTGCTTCAATAAATAACGTTATCATTTAAAAACTGGATTGTGTGTTTACTCAGATTGCTTTTGTTTTATATTAGATTTTGTTTTCATTTCTGAAACAATTTAGTATGAGAAATATAGGATGGGGCAAATGCTTTTTCACCTTTTCCACACAGTGTGTGTGTGTGTGTGTGTGTGTGTGTGTGTGTGTGTGTGTGTGTGTGTGTGTGTGTGTGTGCGCGTGTGTGTGTGGGTGTGTGTGTGTGTGTATTCATCAATTCAATGCGTGGAGTATGAGACAGACAGAGACAGAGAGCAAGGGAAAGGGAGAGACATTAAGAGAGACAAAGAGCAAGTGAGAGAGTGTGAGATAGAGAGAGAGAGAGGGAGAGAGGGAAAGATGAGAGAATTTCAGTCTCAAAGCCAGAGAGTTCAACACTGCCAGCAGAGTGGCACACAGACAGCAGGGGATGACACTGACACGACTTTGAAAATCAGATCAAAGGCATGTGTGTGTGTGTGTGTGTGTGTGTGAGAGAGAGAGAGAGAGAGAGAGAGAGAGAGAGAGGTTCAAAAAAGTAAGAGAATGCAAGAGTGAGCAACAGAGAGACAGACAGACAGACAGACAGACAGAGAGAGAGACAGAGAGAGAGGCAGAGAGAGACAAAGAGAGAGAGAGAGAGAGAGAGAGAGACAGAGAGAGAGAGAGAGACAGAGAGAGAGACAGAGAGAGAGAGAGAGAATGAGAGAGAGAGAGAGAGAGTCCGAGTCCAAACATACAGAGGAAAGTTGATGATGTTGGTACTGACATGAATCCAGGCAAAATAATTTATTATTCTACAGTTATTTTAATCAGCTGGGTGAAAAGAGAGATCAAAAAGAAAGTATGAGGCAAGAGGACAGAAATTCCACTTTCATTTCCCGATTCCTCGTTATTTCTCTGTAAATGTCCTGGTACAGAGCTAATGATTATGCCGAGTCCTTTAGAGATAAGAGACCAGTAAATCTAAAGAGCTGCTTTAAATAGGGGAACAGCTATGAGCCAGGGAAGGTGTGTGTGTGTGTGTGTGTGTGCGCGCGCACGCGTGCATGCACTTTGGATGCCATTCCACTCTTGCTCTTCTTCACCGTAACCTATCATATGACTCAAGACACGCAGAGTTAATCTTCAGCTGAAGTGTGTGACTAAACATACAAAGTTCCTTTAGAATTTCCCAGTTCCCGATAAGGCCCACATGTACAGAAATATGTGAGGAGGAACAAATCATGCTGTCCTGTACGTGTGCTTTTAGTTCATCTTCATAGTCACCCAATACTTGTTTTGAAAGGTGTTACTGAATAACGAATCGCTTGATGTGGCGGTTACACGAAACAATAACAATTCAAATCGAGAGGGAAAATGCACAGAAAGACCTCACTGTGAAATCCAGATTTTCGGAACTTGCCCCTAAACCTTATAATGTTCTACAATTATGTTGATTTTTACTAGTATAAAAAATTTTACCCTTTAAGGTACCACCTGTAGACAAGTACCATTTTAATACCCCCCCCCCCCAACAGAGTTACAGTTTTATTCATTAGTTCATCTTCAGTAATGTATTTATCCTGGACAGGGTTGTAGTGGATTCAGAGTATATCATGGGAACACTGGGTTCTCCAGTCCACTCCAGTCCACTCCAGTCCATCACAGGGCACCATGTACACACACATTTATTCATAACTAGGAGCAATTTAGAATGCTCACCTACTGGCATGTTTGTTTGTTTGTTTGTTTGTTTGTTTGTTTGTTTGTTTTTATAAGAAAACCCATTCAAACATGAGGAGAACATACAAACCCAAGCTGAGGATCGAAGCAGTGAACCTCCAGCTGTGAGGCAGGAACCTGCCTTCCGTGCCACCCTTGGAGAGCTTTAGCAATAGCAGATTTTTTATTTTTTTATGTTCTTAGTTGTCAGTGCTCTCTTAAAACAAAGAACTAGAGTCTTCAAAACGGCACGTTTGCCACGCACCTCCGGGGTTGGGTGTTCTCCACCCTGTGTGCGTGGAGTTTGCATTCTCCCTGTGCTTTGGGGGTTTCCTCCAGGTTTCCTCCACTAGTCAAAAGACATGTGTTGTGGCATTTCCAGATTGTCCATAGTGTGTGAATTGGGTGCGATTCTGACCTGGCACCCCGTCCAGGGTGTTCCCCGGTTTGTGCCCTGGGATAGACTCCAGGCTCCGCCACAACCCTGTGTAAGATACGCAGAACAGATGGATGGATGGATGGATGTTCACCAGTCCATAATGTGATTCAAAATACCTATGTGTTGATCCAAGCGAAGACTGAAAACAATGTTATGAGGTGCTGTAACTCACATTAAAGCCATCGTAATTTGTTTGAATGCTGTGTGTGTGTGTGTGTGTGTGTGTGTGTGTGTGTATGGATGAACAGGTGCGACGGTGGATGAGAAACCCAAAGGTCAGTGTGGAGAAGCCCCAGGCTAAAGCCTTCCTCTCACCGTGTCCCAAGTGTCAGGATGGACAGGACCTGTGGTACACACACTTCCCCACTTCGTACGCTTGCTGCCCCTACAGCCCTGGAGGGTATTACCTCCCGCACCCCCCCAGCCCATTGTGCCAACCCTGCATACCAGGCCCACGGGACAAGACCAAAAACTGCAAGGTCAGATTCTTCTATATCTTCATTCTGACTTAACGACTGGCTTCCAGTGTATTGTTTCGTGTATTTTATAGTACAACATTTATCCTTTATATTCATTCACGGCGATGTTAAAAAGATACCGTTGGAAAGTGGGCACAAAGACAGGACGTCTTCGTGGGGACTCCTGATGACTGGTGATGCTGGAAATAAGAGACGGAGGTCATCAGAAACGATGCTTTTGCTTCAGATTTACCAGTGCTAGTCATATTAACACGTGTTTCACATTGGTTAAAGTGCATTTTGAGGCTGGAAATTGAACACGGCACATGTTCCAGCTGGAGGTAGGGCTCATTTCAGAGTGCTAGATGGAAGATTACTATTCTGGAAGATCATTTTCAAGCCAGTAATTCTGACCCACACTGAACAATTTTCACTTTTTGCCTCTTTTATCTTGGGATGATGGTTTAAGATCTCCCGAGATCTCCTGTGTTGGATGGATTTAAGGACTTTCACTCTGTCTCCGTCTGTTTTTCACACTGTGCGGATCTTCTCACTCTCTGTTTGTGTTTATATGGGATAGATGAGGCTGTTGAGCCTCGCACCGTCTCTCAGTGTCTGGGAAATCTGCACTGATGGCGCCTTTTCCAAACTCTCAGTCCGTTTTTTGTCCGCTCTCTCCTTCTCGTTTTGTGTTTTGGGGGTATGATGATAATCTGCTAGCGCGGGTGGTGAGCATGCGCGAGGCTGCTTTAAATTCCAGTTGAGATGCCGTCAATGCCCAAACCTGAAAGACAGAATCAGACAGTATTAGAGACAGAGTGAGAAAGAGAAGATGATCCATTGCATCATCCGTGCTCTTTTACAGCAGCCTCGGGCCTGGCGCTGTCATATTTAATCCGACGAGGAACTAACTACGTTGCTCCGTTTAGAAGAAAAGGCATCAAACTAGCGGAAAGCGTTTAGCAGCTGAACTGTATGTTTGCCGTGTGAAGGAATCTGAAGGAGGACACATGCTGTATGTGCTAATGACAGCTATGACCGCTTTAAACAATCTAGATTTGACCTCTGATTGAAGGAAAAGGTTTTAAGGAGTGTTTTTTTTTCTCGTTATACTCTTCTCAAATATTTAACATGTATTCATTGACATATATAATTTGAGTTAACTGTTATCCTTTTTCATTAATGTACATTAAATCCCTTTTTACAAGCATTACGGTAAACAAATCAATGCACATGCAGTATAATAATAATAACTATAACTATAATAATAATAATAATAATAATAATAATAATAATAATAACCTGTTAAATATTTGGGCATGACCATTTTTTTCGAGTTAGATGAACCCAACTTGAGTTCTGTCCAATAGTCGTCCAGTCTTGTTGTTTTTTTTTTTTTTTACAAACAGCCCAGTTTAGTTTGTTTTCAATTCAGTCATTTTTAGCATAAGGATATTTTCCAGATGTCTCATGGGTGTCTGTATTTATATTTGCTAATGTTCATGTACAGTTGTTGTATGTGTTGTGTGTGTGTGTGTGTGTTGTGTGTGTGTGTGTGTGTGTGTGTGTATTTGGTCTTGGTGAGTATGTTTACAGTAACTTCCTGCTGGCGTATTCTATGTCAAATTTGTGGATAGCAACACTGAGCTCTATGATGTTTTAAAAGGAAAACAAACAAACAAACAAACAAACAAAAAACACTCTAAGATATTCATTTTGCAAATGAGAAATTTACGTACACGACATAGTCAGCATGAAACGTTAATTTGCTACTATCAATGTTTTGAAAAATGCTTTTATTTTTTGGACGTGAATTGTGTAATATAAATACACAAATTTATTTCGTCCAACCTTTCATGTCCAGGTCAGATCTGAGAACCTGTTAAATAATATGAAATAATACTCAATATTATCGTGTCATATGTTGAATAACACGGTGGCTTAGTTGTGGGCACGTTTGCTTCACACCTCTGGGGTTAGGGGTTCGAATCCCACCTCTGAACTGTGTGGGTGGAGCTTGCACTTTCTCCCTGTGCTTCCGGGGTTTCCTCTGGGTACTCCAGTTTCCTCCACTAGTCCAAAGACATGTGCTGTAGGCTGATTTTCAAATTGTTTTTCCAAATTGTCCGTAGTGTTTGAATACATATGCGACTGTTCCCTGCAATCGTTCAAGTCGAGTGGCTTATATTGTCATTTCAACCATATACAGCTGGTACAGTACACAGTGAATCAAAACAACGTTCGCCCAGTTCCTCCTGGTGCTACATAAAACAACACACTAACTGAAAAAACTCAAAAAACATACAATCAAACAAAAAAAACTACACACCATCCAGGATGTCACCCACCTTGATCCCTGAGTTTCCCTGGGAAATGTTGCTCCCGGCAACCTTTTCTTTTCTGTTATTATTAATAAATAAATGTTTCCCCACCGAAGAACAAGCAATGTGGGAAAAATATTACATTCTGAACAAACTTGCAGAATTTATTTTCAGTCGCTCCGCAGCTATGAAACTTTTCTCTCCAGCTAATTTAGCATCCATTCAACCCCTAAAAATAAAAACCCTGCTCTTTTTTGCGTTCCAGTAACTGCTCGGCGTTGCTATTCTTAGTTTCTAGAAACGTATAATGATTAAGTCACATTACTCTTAACATGTATGATTTCAGCCGAAGAGCATGCTAATGAAGTGCCTGAGGCGACATTAGGGATTGGCTTCCTTTGCTCTCGTTCATTATTATGCGCTAAATTGTTTTGAACTCTGGAATTCTTTTAAAAAAGTCATTTCGGTGTTCCTGGTGGTGAAGTGGCGTTTCATAGGAACAGTTAATGTGTCATTACAATGTTTACTTCCTCTAGAATTAGAGTCATAAACCCAATGAGCCCTACAGCTGGAACTAAAGCCTCTATGAGTGTTTTTACTCCAGTGTTGGCCTGATTGTTGGCAATATTTGCCTAATTTGAGTGGATTTGGCAGAGCTTCGGTCTGTCCAGGTTCCAGCTGTGCAAGTGAAAAGCAGGGGACGGCAAAGATACATCAAAACAAATACCGACTGAGGATACACAATGGACATGTATCTACATAATCTACAGAGTATGAGGATTAGAAGTGCACTAAAAGGTAGCAAACTGACGTCGGACCAAGGTCTATTTTGGGTGTCTATGTTGGCCCTCTCTATATGAAGTTGTGCAAACACTGGTCTACCATAGGCAAAGGAGCACTTTTCATAACAACTCTGCCAAAGTTGTTCCAGTGCTGGCCAATGTTTGCAAAGAAGCACTTTCCATAACAACACCGTCAATCTAGCAAGGTGGATTTAAAGGTGGCTGAAAGTATACTGCTCAAAAAAATAAAGGGAACACTTAAACAGCACAATGTAACTCCAAGTGTTCCCTTTATTTTTTTTGAGCAGTATATATTGGCGCTGGTGGAGTAACGTTGGCTCAATGTAATGGTGTGCTACCTGGGAAACGGCAGGAAATGCATTTGATAATGTTAGTGTTCTGGTGGATGAAAACTAGCATTAACACTAACAACATGCGTCCTAGAGAAGCCACATTGGTGATCTGGTCTAAACAACAAAGGTGCGATTATTGACACCGTTTTTCATGTATTATGTTTTCTGCTATATTTATGGTGAGAGCTGAATGTAACATGACTGTAGCAGCTTTGCTAGCTGTCTAGCAAACGACTGACAAACGCTTTAAAAAATCACTCCTGTGAAATATTTTTCACTTTAGATTCTTTACACATCCTGTAAGCATCACATTTTTGCAAGCATGTTGTATAGAAAGTTGGTCAGTCGACATTGTTTGCTGTGTCTCGCCCTCATTTTCTCCCTCAGGCGATTGTTAGCTGCTGCTCGGTTCATGTACTGTCTTTGGTACAGCTGAGAATTTCTAGCAGGTGCTTTGCTACATTTAAAAAAAAAAGCCTGACAGGTTCTAGGTATTGTATTTAGAAGAAGAAGAAAAAAATATATATATAATATATATATATATATATATAATCAAATTTGCATTATCCAGTTGATACATACGATCAAGGATTAATTAGTTAGTTAAGTGTTTTTTTGTTTCCCAAATGGGTTCTACTTCTGAAACAAGTTCTGAAAGTAAACCACTTCTACCTAGAACCTTTAAAGGTTTCCCGTGAGGATAACCTAAAGAACCTTTGAAGAACCCTTTTTTCTCAGAATGTTTTAACTGGGTATAGGGTACAAACTCCAGATCATTCGTGATTATTTTCTTTGGAATAGAACTTGTCAAAGTTAGCTAAACTGACTTGGTACTTGGTACACGCTTAGTGAACAGGGTTCTTCAAGGGCTCTTTTAAGGTTCACCAGATAATTATTGGTTCTTAGCTGGCAAAATACGTTGTATTTGAAAGTCATTCTGATAGGAAAATCCTTATGGTTCTACATAAACCCTTTAAAGATTCTTCCAAAGGAGCAATTGAAGAACCTTTATATATGATCTCAAATGTCTTGGTACTTGATAAATTCTTCTACATAGAACGTTTAAGGGTTTCCCATGAGGATAATCTAAAGAACCTTTAAAGAACCCTTTTTTTAAAGAATGTTTTAACTGGGTATATGGTACAAACTCCAGATCGTTCGTGATTATTTTCTTTGTAATAGAACGTAGAACTTGTCAAAGTTAGCTAAACTGTCTTGGTACTAGTAAAAACAGTTCCTTAAGGATTACGTTAGGGTTCATTGGATAATTATTGGTTCTTTCAGTTCTTAAGTTCTATTGGTAATAGAAAAACACTTAGGGTTCTACATAAAACCATTAAGGATTCTTCCAGTGGAACAATTCAAGAACCCTTTTTTTTCTACGAGTCTATGTATAACTTGGTAATTGTGTTGTAGAAATGGTAATTAATTTTCTTATTATTATCTAGAGGCCGCCAGGATTAGCTCAACTGTCTTGGTACTTGGTATACTCTTAGTAAAATGGGTTCTTCAAGAGCTCTGGAGTGTACCAGAGTTTCTTTTTCCAGATGTGAGGCTTTGTACAAGTGGAGAAAGACAGAGACAGATGAAGAGGGATGACACATGGTATTTTTGTCTCACTAGCTGTCCTAGGGGAGGTGTTGGGATTTAGCGGGTTTCGGTGCACGGGTGTCAAAACCATCAGCAGCTGTGAACGATTTCATTCACGAGTGTGACACATACGGTGCTCGTTCATGTTATACTTAGAACTCACCTCCTCTAAGAAATTTGGCTGTTTGAAGGACCTTGACTTTTATTTGAATATAAAATGCTCTTTCACAGTGTGTGTGTGTGTGTGTGTGTGTGTGTGTTTGGACATCATGAGGCAGAGAATTAGTGTGGCAGAAAGATTCATCCTGGCTGTAGTGAGCTGATGACTCATCACCGGGGTCTCTGCTGTGACACCCGCACACACACACACACACACACACACACACACACACACACACACACACACAATATGAAAGAGGGATTATTTATAGTGTCAGGTTCACAAGTGTGACCGTAGATCAAGGGGCTGGTGTTCTTTGACCTGCTCTTAGAAATGCCATCATCATCATCATCAGCTTTGTCGTCACGATAATTACTGCATATGCAGGAGAGATTGTGGCTCAGTGGAAACTGATATGGCCGGTGATTGCGTTATTGTGTGCTTGGGAGATTACGGTTGTCAGGAAAACGATATGAGTGTTGATTAAGACCAGTGCCAAGAACAGCTGACCTTGAACAACAAGGTCAAAGTGCAGTTCAGACTTGGTCAGGGAGCCCTCGACATGCGTCTGCAGCGTGACTTCCATATCTTACACATCAAACATTCTCATATATTGCTTGCGCACAGAGCACAGTACACGGCTCTGTTCTCAGTAGCTCATGAACAGCTGTATATTCATATGTTAGACTACAATGAAATCAAAATCATGCGTAATCGCACCCATTGTAGTGTACATATTAAGAATATTAGATGATCTTTTATTCTATTGTTATATCTTCCTACGTAAACTAGGGATTTACGGAAATGGTACAAAAACTACCAATTATTATGATTTGTGACCAGAAACCATGCAAGGACTACACCATTACAGATTGGATTCACTGGTCAACATACAGAACGGACCATGCTTAATAGTTTATTCGTTCCTTCATCTGCAGTAATCTGAAGTAGTCTTTCCCAGGAACACTGTGCATGACACAGGAATACATCCTGGATGGGGTGCCAGTCTATTACAGAGAACCATGCAAACACACACTTTCACACCTAGGGTTTAACTTAGCATAGCTGGTCCACCTAATGCCATGTTTCTGGGAGGAAACCAGGAGAAAACCCTCATGGACACGTGGAGAACATCTGTCCATAGGTCCACACAGACAGTAACCCGAGCTCGGGATCGAAACAGGACTGCTGTAGCTGTGAGGGTATTTACAGTTTAGACAGTTGAACAGTTTATATTAAGCACTTCGATTTGGTTTTTTTGGTCGAGTGTGCCCTAATTTATTTATTTATTTATTTATTGTTTTAATCAAGAGTTTTCATTTTGGTGCATCACGAATATAGAAATAATATAATATACTGTATGTAAAATAGACTGAAAGTGCAGGTCAGTATAAACCTATACAATTTCCCGTTTATGAAAAGGTGTGACGTGTTTATTGTAATTCTGTCACGTCAGGAGAGGGCGGAGACGGATGGAGAGGGCGGAGACGCAAACATCAAACACAAAACAGGAACTTAGAACCTAGTGGCAAAAACACTAAGGCTAGGAATAAACATGCAACAAAGACCATAAACACAGCAGCAGAGACAACGGTAAAGAAAGACAAAATGCAAGACAAGGAATGCAGTGCAAACTGTGGCTAATATACACATAAGTGCTTGTTAACATGAAGGTGATTCAGGTGGTCACGTGACCGTGATGCAGTGCGGTGCAGTGGCTTCTCTGATATTACATGACAAATTTTATTTACGTTATATTTATCACTGTATTATACATTATGTTTTATCATACATACATACAGTGGTGTGAAAAAGTGTTTGCCCCCTTCCTCATTTCCTGTTCCTTTGCATGTTTGTCACACTTAAGTGTTTCGGAACATCAAACCAATTTAAACAATAGTCAAGGACAACACAAGTAAACACAAAATGCAATTTGTAAATGAAGGTGTTTATTATTAAAGGTGAAAAAAAACCAAACCATCATGGCCCTGTGTGAAAAAGTGATTGCCCCCAAACCTAATAACTGGATTGGGCCACCCTTAGCAGCAACAACTGCAACCAAGCGTTTACGTATAACGTACAATGAGGCTTTTAGCAGCATCCTGGAGGAATTTTGGCTCACTCATCTTTGCAGAATTGTCCTAATTCAGTTACATTAGAGGGTTTTCGAGCATGAACGGCCTTTTTAAGGTCATACCACAACATCTCAATAGGATTCAGGTCAGGACTTTGGCTAGGCCACCCAAAGTCTTCATTTTGTTTTTCTTCAGCCATTCGGTGGTGGACTTGCTGGTGTGTTTAGGATCATTGTCCTGCTGCAGAACCCAAATTCGTTTCAGCTTGAGTACACGAACAGATGGTCGGACATTCTCCTTCAGGATCTCTTGGTAGACAGCAGAATTCATAGTTCCTTTTATCACGGCAAGTCTTCCAGGTCCTGAAGCAGCAAAACAGCCCCAGACCATCACACTACCACCACCATATTTTACTGTTGGTATAATGTTCTTTTTATGAAATGCAGTGTTCCTTCTATGCCAGATATACTTGGACACACACCTTCCAAAGAGTTCCACTTTTTGTCTCATCGGTCCACAGAATGTTGTCCCAAAAGTCTTGGGGATCATCAAGATGTGTTGTGGAGAAATTGAGACGAGCTTTGATGTTCTTTTTGCTCAGCAGTGGTTTTCTCCTTGGAACTCTGCCATGCAGGCCATTTTTGCCCAGTCTTTTCCTAATGGTGGAGGCATGAACGCTTGACCTTAACTGAGGCAAGTGAGGCCTGCAGTTCTTTGGACGTTGTTGTGGGGTCTTTTGTGACCTCTTGGATGAGTCGTCGCTGCGCTCTTGGGGTAATTTTGGCCGGCCGGCCACTCCTGGGAAGGTTCACCACTGTTCCATGTCTTCGCCATTTGTGGATAATGGCTCTCACTGTGGTTTGCTGGATTCCCAAAGCTTTGGAAATGGCTTTATAACCCTTTCCAGACTGATGGATCTCATTTCTTAATTTTTTTTTTTTTTTTTTTTGGGTCTCGCCGCATGATGTGTAGCTTTTAAGGATCTTCTGGTGGACCTTACTGTGTCAAGCAGCTCCTATTTAAGTGATGCCTTGATTGTGAACAGGTGTGGCAATAATCAGGCCTGGGTGTGGCTAGAGAAATTGAACTCAGGTGTGGACAACCACAGTTATAGTATGTTTTAACAAGGGGGGCAATCACTTTTTCACACAGGGCCATGATGGTTTGGATTTTTTTTCACCTTTAATAATAAACACCTTAATTTACAAATTGCATTTTGTGTTTACTTGTGTTGTCCTTGACTATTGTTTAAATTGGTTTGATGTTCCGAAACACTTAAGTGTGACAAACATGCAAAGGAACAGGAAATGAGGAAGGGGGCAAACACTTTTTCACACCACTGTACATACATACATACACACACACACAAATATATATATATATATATATATATATATATATATATATATATATATATATATATATATATATGTATATATATACATACATATATATATATATATATATATATATATATATATATATATGTGTGTGTGTGTGTATATATATATACATACACACATACAGCGCGTTCACCTCACACCTCAGGGGTCGGGGATTCGATTTCCACCATGGCCCTGTGTTTGCATGTTCTCCCCGTGCTGCCTGGATTTCCTCCGGGTACTCCGGTTTCCTCCCCTAGTCCAAGACGTAGGTTGCATGGTAGGTTGATTGGCATTTCCAGGTGGTAGAGCCGGTTGTACACTAATCGTAGGATTGATGGTTCGATTCCCGGCCCACATGACTCCACATGCCGAAATGTCCTTAGGCACGACACTGAACCCCAAGTCGCTACGGATGGCAAGTTAGCGTCCTGTATTGGTGTGTGTGTGTGATTGGTTGAATCAGTGTAAAGCACTTTGGATAAGAGTGCTGTATAAGTGCGATTTAGTGATTTTGCCTGGTTAAAACATTCATAGATAGCGCTAATGTGAACCGTAACACATAAATAACACATGGTGCACCTAAAGGGTCTAATGAGAGTGCTAAAGATGTTAACCTTTTCCAATTACATACGATCTTGATTCAATCACACTTATTCCTTGGTTAGACGTTCAAATTTTTTGAGTATTTCACATGAGTTCTTTAAACATAAATGCTAAAATGTTCAATAGCTTTTGGCTGTCAGTGTTGTACATGGTTAAACATTGCCATATATTACTTTCCCAAAAGCGAAGCAGTTTTGCTCCAGCAGCTACTGTAAGGTAATCTTCCGCCTCTCTCACCCTCTTGAGCCGAGTCTTCAGATTTTAAACTTTTAACAGCATGGCTGTCCACCACCGTGCTGAATCTAACTACAGCCGAGCGACACGGAGGCCAGGAAAGAGTCTGTGAGTGTATCGTTACATAAGCGAAGCTTCCGGAGCCGCACATACCTGTCACTTTGCAGGAGAATTAGCTCCGCTCTCATTTCTCTCCTCCTTCACTCGCTTGCGTCGGCTTTTCTCTGTATCGCTCGACCTTGTGCCCTTTGTCCCTTTGTATCTCTGCTGAGAGTTAATGATGTTAGAGGATAATGTGGTCAGCATGAGTCAGGGGGAAAAAACAACATGTTTTGGACAGTGAACTGTGCAATACTAGGGTTAAATGCAATCTTTGTATGCATCAAGGTGTTCAAACAACACTAGTCATCAGACTAGATTTGGTAACCTGTTTAAAGGTTTTCTTAAAGAAACTTGTTGTATTCGGTTCTATTTAGAGACATATTCAATAAAGGAGGCCTTTTAAGTTAATAATGGATGTCCTTGAATGTCTCCAGTCAGTGAAATGTCACCACAATGCCCATAATTACTCCAGACATGCTTTTTTTTTTTTTTAGCATAGAAAAGGATTCAAAAGGAACCAAATCTGAGTCCATACTGACGGCAGAGTCTGTACAATTGCATGCCCTCTTTCCAGGAGTCCTGTTCTTCTTCTCTCGCGCGTTCTGCAGTGGGTGTTGCGGCGTATTTTCACCTTCGATATGATCTGGAGCACAATTACCTACCTGGCACTCTGCCCTTTGCTTCTTCTCTTCCAGGAATGGTCTGGCATTGTCAGCGGGTAGATGTATTATTTAAGAAAGTTCATGTCCTTTACCCGCTTTTAGTGCCGCGGCCTTGAAGACGTTTCGAAGTTTATGGAAAATCTCAGAGAACAACACACTGCAGCGGTGATGATTCCATGAAAGAATCTGAGAGATATACCCATATGAACAGCCACTGTAATGTTTACTATGGTGTTTCATGATGAATTAAAAGAGAAAGTTGAATGATGGCCAGTCGCTATATTCAACGGCGATAAACGGTAAATGGCGCACTTATATAGCGCTTTACACTGTGTCTCATTCGCGCACACACTCACCCACCAATGGTAGCAGAGCTGCCATGCAAGGCGATAACTTGCCATCGGGAGCAACTTGGGGTTCAGTGTCTTGCCCAAGGACACTTCGGCATGTGGAGTCACGCGGGCCGAGAATCAAACCACCAACCCTACGATTTTTCTACAACCCACTCTACCACCTGCACCACAGCCGCCCCAATTGGATGGCTAGAAATATTCTACTCCCTATCAGTGGCTCAGTGTTATTATTATCAAAACGTTATGGTTGGGTCTTATTATATAGGCGTAAAACTGCAGGGTGTCCTAAAAGTTTCCAAAAAGTCCCAAAAGACTTTAAGAACGCCTTTGACAAAAGAGGAACGTATTGAAACCATTCTCGTGGCTGGATCGGGACGATGCCGTAAGGTTGCGATGGACTTTAACATGGAACATGGCGAGCACATCACACACACACACATGACACTGTTACCAAACTTATTAACAAATTCAAAGAGACTGGAAGTGTTGCGGAACAACCGAGAAGCGGACGTCCACGAACATCCACTGACGAAGACACGACCAGCGAACACAGTCCCCTAACGTATGGAGACTTTTGGGACACTTTCTATAACGCATACACACAGGAACACACTCAGTGAATGAGTGATATAGAATAATGTTTTTGTGATTGCTTTTTTTTCTGCCATTTGCTGCTTTGTGGAGTTTGTACTTTGATTGGACAATGTCTGCTTAATCTGCTTACTGTCGACTTTGGGGAAATACAGTGATCAAGATTTTCTTCCCAACTATTATTCATATATTCCTATGCACCTTCACAATAACTGCTGATGATGTATTATGGATAATAATTTGATAAATGTACCCCAGTTGATGCATCCTCACCAAGTATAATCACTTGACATGACCGGTAATTATAGGCTGTATGAATCCACAGTCTGGGCTAGAAAGAAATCAGCCCCAGCCTCGCTTCTTCATACTGTTCTGTGTGTTTTTTCCTTCTGATTGTCGGTAATGTTGTCATGCTTGGTTCGACAGAAGTCGAAACATAACCCTGCAAATAAGACTAAAAGGATGACAAAAATTGACTCACACCATGCGCCATAGCAGCTGGTGTTTTGGTGCTTTTTGGTAACTATGATTATTACATATATGTTGGCTTAGTGATTAGCGCATTTGCCTTGCACTTGGGTTCGAATCCTGCCTCCGCCCTATGTGTTCTCCCGTGCTTTGGGGTTTCCTCCGTGTACTCTGGTTTCCTCCCCCAGTCCAAAGACATGTATTGTAGGCGGATTGGCCTTTCCAAATCGTCTGTAGTGTATGTATGTGTATGTGATTGTACCCTGCGATGGGTTGGCACCCTGTCCACTCGTGTCTCGAGTCCCCTGGGATAGGCTCGAGGCTCCTCTGTATTGGAAAAGAGATTTTATTACATATGTAACTATGATTCTGCAACAGTTTAAAACGTGGTAATGCGGTACTCATATTAACTGTTATGTTACTCTAAAGACAAAGGGTTGGGTATTCATACCGAGTTAATATTTTATACGGAAGAAGGCACGATATAATTTTCCCACCATCTTACCTTGGTCACTGTTTGTTCTACATGAACCATCCTACTGTGAATGTGTAACTGTGCTCTTGCTCGCTTGCTATGGGACGGTACTTTGCTCTTTAAACTAGAGAAAAATACTTGTATGGAAAGAATTTCAAAATCTTGTGTAATGTAGGGGAAAAGTATTGCAGGAATCAGATAATAGTGCTCTTATGGAACATTTTTGCAGTGCTGCTCACATTGCGTTGAAAATCGCATTAGTAATCCGAACCTCGGTTTGCACACACACACACACACACACACAAAAAAAGAAGATATGTTATTGTTATTGTAAAAGGAGAAGGAATGCGGCTCATGAAGGAGCTTTAATTATGTCTGCGGGAGAGCGGGACACAGAGACAGAAAACGTGAAGGTGTATTTCTGCCTCGAGCAGAGATGCACTGCAGAGGTCATGACTCTCACAGACAGATGAACAGCAAAGCATGAACTCGCATAGCACGCTAAATCAAATAACAACAAATCCAGGCTGTTGGAAACTTTAGCGTGGAACCATAAACACACACTCACACACATAAGCATTCGCACTTTGCATCACTTTAGGCGGCCCGTAGCCAGCAGTGCCCACACATGTTCGAACCTAAAACACGGTGAAAAACTCGGCTGGTTTCCATGGGTACAGCCAGCAGAAGGAAGACTTGTGGGATCTTGGGAATCTCAAGAATGTTTATCCAATGCGAGCAGCCCTGGCCTGAACTTTCCTTAAAGCTATAATGCAACGCACACACACACACACACAAATAAAGGCTTCCAAAACAGCAGCTTTCCACTGCCCGGCAAATCAACAGGCATTAGAGAGAAACACACAAACAAGAGCAGGATAGGAAAGTAGAGGAGAGAAAGAGAGGAGAGAGGAAATAAAGAGAAAAGATAAGAGGTATCAAGAGATGAGTGGGTGAGAGAATATATGAAAGGAAAATGTAGAATAAAGCATGAGAGATATAGATAAATGAGTAGAGGAGAAAATGTGGAGAAGAGCGAAAAAGGAAACCGGGAGGGGAGGAGAAATAAAAATAAAAGGTTACATGAAAGGAGAGCTATAGAAAATAGATGATATCAGAGACGAGAAATGCAGGGAGGAGGGGTGAAAAATAGAGGAGAGAAGATGAGATATAAAAGTGTAAAGGAAAAAAAAAGAGAGGAAAGAATACAGTGAGAAAAGGAGAAGCATGGAGAGGAGATGAGAGGGTGGATATAAACAGGGAAGGAAGGAAGGAATCGAGAGAGGTGATATATGAGAGGAAAGGAGAAGGATAAATATTGAGAGAAGAGTGGAGGAGATGCAGAGAAAAGGAATATAAAGAGGCGAGGAGAAACGAGAGAGCAAAGGAAGGCTGGAGAGAGGGGAAATATGGAGAGGAGAGATTGAGAAAGGACAGGAGAAACACGTAGACGAGAAATAGAGAGAGGAGAGATGTAGACACGAGATGAGAAGAGGAATGTAAACAGAAGAGATCGAAGAAATGAAGAAAGGAGAGGGATACTAGGAAGGAAAAACGAAAGAGAGGGAGAGACGTGTAATGAGGAGAGTAGAAATTTTAAGAGAAGAGAGCGAGAGAAAAGGAATATTAAAAAAGGAGAGGAGAGAAAAGGAATAAAGAGGAAAGGAGAAAGAGAAGATACAGGAGGAAATGAAAGGGGGAGAGAAGAGGAGAAATGAAGAGAGGAGATGAGGAGAAGAATATAACAAAAGAGAAAGAAGAAGTAAAGAAAGGAAAGACATGAGAGGAAAGAAAATGAAAAATATAGTGGGGAGGCAGTTAGTGAGGAGAGAAGAAATGTTGAGACAAAGAAATGTAATATAAAGAGGAGAGAAAGAATATAGAGAGGAAAGGAGAGCTAGAGAGAGGAGAAATAGAGAGAGGAAATGAGAAACAGAGAGTGGATAATAAAGAGGGGAGAGGATAATTAGAGAGATTGGACATACAGAGAGGATAAATAGAGAGATTGGACATAGAGAGAAGATAAATAGAGAGATTGGACATATAGAGAGGATAAATAGAGAGATTGGACATATAGAGAGAATAAATAGAGAGACTGGACATATAGAGAGGATAGATAGAGAGATTTGACATAGAGAGATTGGACACAGAGAGAGGATAAATAGAGAGATTGGACATAGAGAGAGGAGAAATAGAGAGATTGGACATAGAGAGAATATAAATAGAGAGATTGGACATATAGAGAGGATAAATAGAGAGATTGGACATAGAGAGATTGGTCATAGAGAGAGGATAAATAGAGAGATTGGACATAGAGAGAGGATAAATAGAGAGATTGGACATAGAGAGAGGATAAATAGAGAGATTGGACATATAGAGAGGATAAATAGAGAGATTGGACATAGAGAGATTGGACATAGAGAGAGGATAAATAGAGAGATTGGACATAGAGATAATATAAATAGAGAGATTGGACATATAGATAGGATAAATAGAGAGATTGGACATAGAGAGATTGGACATAGAGAGAAGATAAATAGAGAGATTGGACATATAGATAGGATAAATAGAGAGATTGGAAATAGAGAGATTGGACATAGAGAGAAGATAAATAGAGAGATTGGACATAGAGAGAGGAGAAATAGAGAGATTGGACATATAGATAGGATAAATAGAGAGATTGGACATAGAGAGAGGAGCAATAGAGTGGAGAGGCGATATAGAGAGATTAGAAATAGAGAGAGTTGAGGAGAATAAAGAAAGGAGAGGAGAAATGGATGTTGAGCTAATTAGGACACTGTGGGGTTTTGTTTGTGTGTGTGTGTGTGTGTGTGTGTGTGTGTGTGTGTGTGTGTGATTGTGACACACACTTCCAGAGTTACATCTAAAGCTAAAGAAGAGAGAAACATACAAACAGAACCTGTTTACCTACACACATGCATGTTTGTTTGTTTGTCCAGGTGAGGAAGTGGAAAATGCTGAGTCGCCATCATGGTGATGGGAAGGCGAAAGAGGTGGAGCCAGAAGGTCACATGTTCTGCCCCTGGGCTATGTCACCCTTGCTGGGTAACCCTGTACTCATGGAGTGCTCCATCTGCAACGGACCCTTCATCACCTATAGCAGTGAGGAGGCTTGGCAACCACGGCAACGCACACAGGTCATCACACACACACACACGCACACACAAACAAACAAAGAAATTGTCTCAGTATCTGCAGTCCTTTGTGTGTTGTGTGTTATTGACCCTTTATCATCATGTTTATTAGCTGTCATGCCTTACTCTCAGACCTCTCTCCAAGACAAGTGCACTAATGAAGCCACTTTTCTAAAGTGCGTGTACAGCTGCTTACCATGACACCTCCTGAAGGCAGGAACCGAAACTCCCACATTGTCCACACATGTGACTCAGATGCACACACATGACTTTACAAGCTGAATCATTACACTACATTTCAGTCCTGTCAGTGTTGGAGGTCGTGCTGGAGAGAGCAGAGTACATGGTGATGGCTGTGATGATTGATTTTGTTGGGAGCACAGAAACACACGTGTCTGGTTAGCTCAGAGTACGCTCGTCTCGCACGGCTTCCGTCTCGGTCTCCGAGGGGGTCGTTAAAGATGATGCTCGGTATCTCATGGAAACTATGACAGGTACTCGTATTGTTGCCATTGTTCATATCACAATATAAACTAAAGTAACATTGCTAAAACTGATGAAGCGGCCATGGGTGATAGATTGACACGAATTATTCGGGATAACGTGAATGCCACAGTCTGGAACATCTGAGATGGCTTAGTGGTTAGTACGTTTATCTCGCACCTCCAGGGTTGGGGGTTTGATTCCCGCCTCTCTCTTCCTTGTGTGTCTGGAGTTTGCATGTTCTCCACGTTCTTCGGGGGTTTCCTCCGGGTTTCCTCCCCCAGGTGCTGATTGGAATTTCCAAATTGTTTGTAGTGCGTGAATTGTGCCCTGCGATGGGTTCGCACCCTGTCCATTGAGTCACCTGCCCTGTGCCCCCGAGTTCCCTGGGATAAGCTCCAGGCTCCCTGTGACCCTGTGTAGGATAAGCAGTACGGAAAATGGATGGATGTTGTAACTTTTTTTAATTTCAGAGTAAAACTATTATAATTTTTTTTTTTTTTACTAAAATACAGTCTTTACGTCTTTAATTTATTTTTAATTTACATGTGATTCATTTACATATGATTCATATTCATGTGATTCATCTTCATGTGATTCATTTTCATGTGATTCATTTACGTTTTTACTAAAATACAGTCTAGCTTTGAATTCAATCACAGCTTTACGAATGATTTAACGGTCCATTTTTTCTGTTTTTTTTTTTCTTTATTATATTTCTTTTTCTTGTATTTAAATGAAGTACGTTATATATAACCTATCCTTTTATTGCACGTGTTTTATATCGTATATTAATATCGTACTTGCTATGTCTTGCGTTGTTTGGTTTAAATCTGCCTTGAAAGGAATTTCATCTAGCGGGCTTCGGAGATATCAGTATAAATGTGATACAGATAAACAAACTCTGCAGCTGAGATTGATATTCTCTCGTTCATTACACAGTAGATAATATCACCTGGATATTACAGTCTTAAAGCTAAAACTCTACTGAATTTTAAAAAGAATAATAAATAAATAAAAAAGACCCTGATGCTTATACTGAAGATCAGACACTTAGCATTGCTTGACTCTTTAGTATACAGTTGATAAGAGAAATGATTTACTATATTCTTATTGTCTCCCGGAAGAGGATGGGTTTCCCTTTTGAGTCTGGTTCCTCTGGTTCCTCATGTCAAATCTGGTAACAATTTAAAATAACAGTACATGAAGAATCATGCACTAATACCTGAATTAATACTTACTTAAATATGAACTAATGATGAGTGAAGGCATGTACTAATCACGAAATAATAAAGAGCTAACCTTAACTACGACTTGTGAATTCATGCGCGAATATCGGCCGCCTTAATTTCGTTAATACGTGTTTGCTAGTTAATGTATATAATTAACACGTAGAGGTAAACTAAATCAAACATGCTCTATGAGAAAGAATATAATTTGCCGTATGCAGCTGCGTACACAAACATCGCTTTCGTAATTGACAGCGATCATTTCATCTCAACCCATTTTGCGTCACTTTCCATCCATTTCTCTTCGAACCCCACTGTAGTACTAGTACCTGCTCCGGGTGGCGAGGGACCGGGGCACAGCTCCTCTGCCCACGAGGGTGAAATTTTATTTCGTTTACCCTCTACGTGTATTCACACTTGAATTCATAAGACTCACGTCGTCGTTAAGGTCAGCTCTTCATTAGTTCGTGATTAGTACGTGCTTTAACTCGTCATTAGTTCATATTTAAGTAAGTATTAATTCGGGTATTAGTGCTTGATAATCCATGTAATGTTATTGTAAAGAGTAAATCTAGATCTGGATATCTATAAAGCTGCTCTGTGATAGTGTCCTTAGTTAAAAGAGCTACTGTACTGTGTATATACAGTACATGGTATATTCAGGAACCAGTGGGAATATGTTGAGCAATATCTGCAAAAACATGATTCAGCAGCTGAGTGTAAGGGTGTGTAAGGGTGAACATGTAGAGCATACGTTGTGTATACTAAAAAAAAAAAAAGAAGTGTGTAGGGGTATAATATATTCGATGCTCGTTGATTTCTGAATTTTCGGACACCCTGTAAATAAGTACCTTTTTTTGCACCAAAATTTGATTTGGAGATTTCTTAACAATGTGTGCATCTTCATGGTGGCAGCCATATTCCTTTCTTCCTTTCTTTCTCTCTCCCTCCCTCTCTGTATCTCCCTCTCTCTCTCTTCGTGATTCTCTCTCTTTCTGATTTATTTAATTTAATATGTGTGTGCTGTCTTTCTTCCTCTCTCTCTCTCTCTCTCTCTCTATCTCTCTCTCGCTGTGATTCTCTATCTCTGATTTATTTAATTTAATATGTGTGTGCTGCAGAGAGAGAAGGGATTTGTGCAGAACTCTCGCCGTGTGGTACTTAGCAAAGGAAAAGAAAAACCTGTCATGCATTATTAATGAAGCCTACATCTTCTATCGCTATGGATACGTTGTCAGAGTCTGGGAAACAAACTTTAGAGGGAGAAAGAGAGACAAAAACATGGATTGGGGGGAATAGAGGCATCATTTCTAGACACAGAGACACAGGGAGGTGTGTATGTATCAAATATCACCTAAGTGGGTTAAGGTTAGCAGTCAAAAATCTTTCACGTTCACACTCCAGCCTTCCTGCTGGGAGCTACAGTCATCAGTTCTCCAGGAAAATGCAGGCATGGTACAGCAATATTGAATTGCAATATGAAGAAGAAAAAAAGTTTAAAGTTTAGCAGCCTACAATCTATATATTGTGCAGGTAAACTTCCTGGTATACGCGCTATAGGGTCCACGTGACTGTCTGCAAAAATATTAGGTCATATTTGTGGTTACGGGAGACATGACATTTTTAGCACAACCATATTTCCGTATTTAGACCATTACTTCAGAAAATATGGGCTAGCTGAGAATTCAAACAAAACAGTGGGTCGTCACTGAAGGAAGTGAATGTAGTTCACATATCAGGTCATTCATAGCTGGCATAGTTATGTCACGAGGCATCACAAGTTGAGCCACATAACAGGAAAACACGATCTTTTACCGGCTACAAGATGCTTATCAGCTTGCGTGACGTTCACGGTTGAGAAGAAGGCTCCTCTTAATGTCTTCAGAGCTCTCTGGAATGTTCTCTGGGTAACACTTTAGCATAAAAGTTATGGAATAATCATGCTCTAATACCTGAATTCCTACTTACTGAAATATGAACTAATGATGAATTACGGCATGTACTGTACTAAGCGCGAAACTAATGAAGAGCTCACCTTAACTACGACGTGAGTCTCACGAATGCACGTGTGAATAACGTCCGCCTTAAGTGCACGTCGAGTATACATTTTTCACAAACGTAGTCGATCAGACAAGACACGTTTGCAGTGGAGCTACAAGGCGAATCTTGCTAACAAGTGCTGGAAGTGTAGTCTCCGATAAAACCGAAAACGAAACGTAATCTCCACATAGTAATCGTTCACGTAGCATTGATATCCAAATGACTTTTCGCCCCATTTTCTCCGCGATTTAGTCTCGGCTAATTCCTACCCGCTTCTCCCCATCATATGAAAGCTATCCCGCTGGAGATGGTGAAGAATAACATGTGCTTCCACCAAGACACACGAAGCCAATCAGCGTCATCTTGTCAAACTGTTGCTCTCTGTGCTATCCGCCCTCTTCCGCATACTCTTGCTGTGATTGATCCGGAGAGACAAACCATCTGTCTGATATTTCTGCAACGTATCACTAAACGATTTGTTTCAGGAAGTAAGCAATTCCGGTTTCAAAATGTGGATGTTTTGAGCTCGGCGACATCCTGTTTTCATTTTTAACCGCATCAGAAACCACATAAACAAGTCTGTTTTCAGGACACTGATGATTCAGACATGTGGCAGGCACTTTTTTCCCTGCGATTTCAGGACAGCGTAACAGGTATTACGTCATCGGGTGGGCGTGGCCTATTTTGAGAATCTACATAAGTCAATGATCATGTGCAGTTTGGGAAGAAAAGCCATTTGCAAGCAGAGCTATCTCTGGTCACAGGAGTTTTACGTTCATTCTGCTATAACTTCAGATACCTGTCCGTGATCACAGGGGGCTCGTGCCCAAATACCCATTTTTCCTTAATTCTGCTATATCCTAAGATACCGCTCGGTGATCACAGGGGTTTCATGTTTAAAAAATACTATTGTCATGGAATGCTTGTTTCACTCAAATAAGCTCAAAGTCTTTCTGACTTTCCATCTAATTATATTATGTGTCCTATCATGCAAGACTAAGAATCTGCATTGAAACCTTTTTAACGTCAGTATTATTTCCTCTGCTGTAGCCCCATTATAAAAAACAAACAAACTCATAATTATCCATGTTTTCATACTCAGCTTTATTTACAAAGAGCAAAGATGACCGTTTGAAGAACTAGTTAATTTAGCATTTATGGGATTTATGTCTGCCTAAAAAAAAAAAACCAAGTTTTCTGCGCATGTTTCGGGGACCTCTAATTTGACCTGTACATTTAAAGGGGGACGTCTTTGCCACACCACCAGAAACGCCCATTTTACGTCACGGTACTGAAAGCCCTGTAATTTAGCGAATGCCTCAGACATGTAGTTTGCAAGATGCTAAACTGGTAGCTATTAGCTTCCCGTACTTACAGTATTAGTTACCTTAGCCTACAGTACAAAAGTAAAGAAGCATGCATTGGTTGACTGGCTACATTTTTGGCAAATTAAAATTCTCCACAAAACTATTCCTTTAAAAGATTCATGTTTGTGTCTGCTGAGTTGAGGCGTATTTGCCACTCATAGCCTCTTGTTATACTACTTGAAGATCTTATTAGAATGATCCAGAAATGAAGGTTTGGATTGTGTTCATACAGAAGGACAACATATTGAGCTTCGAGACAATAAAGGGTTTTACTCGATTCCGAAAAGAGCTTATACAGAGACAGTGTAGGACAAAGAATAAGTGCAGCTCAATATAGTAAATACTGTACACGGGACAGGAGGAGTAACTAGCAAGTAAACACTAATTACACAGAACAGGAGCAACATCAGGATAAATTATACGAAATAACAGACTGCTGATGGTACAAACCGCATGCAGAGACAGGAGCAGGACAACCACCGCAGCTAATGAGTACGAATGTCTATAAAGAATACATATAAGTAGATAAATAAGCTTGTAGCTCTTACTGTGTTTTAAACCAAATCATTTTCGATTCTAATTGGTCAGAAGGTATTGGTTAGGGTTTTTTTTTAGTAGCAACTCTGACAGACAAAACACAGAATACTTTATTGTTTCTATAGTAACAGCTCATTCATAGGGATTTGTACGGAGACGAGCGATTTTAGGGAGCGAACGTTCTAGCGCACTGGAAAGATTTTGCGATCGAGACGGCCCTTAAAATGGCCGACTCTCAGATCGGTACCCTGGCTACTGAACTAGCAAGCTGATTGAGACGCACCCTTGTTCTTTAGTCAGTAGATAAAGATTTATTCCTTCCTGCCATCTTGGACAACCGACGATCAGTTTTTTCCTCCGCAGAAATTAGCATTAGCAGCAAGTTAGCATTAAATTAGCATTTCCGCACAAGACAACAGCAGGCCTGGTCACGTTTACACTAGAGATATTTGAACAAAATGCTCCTTAGGCCCTGCCCCTCAGTGTTTGTTGGTAGAATTGTCGTAGAAAGCTAGTAGCTATGAAGATGATAATATAGTACTATTATGAAGTTTGCACACACAAGCTATCTCATATATTTAATAATACTGTATGTAAGCTAACAAATGTTGTTTCTAAAGCACATTGAGATGCAACCATGCTGACCATCTTTGTTGCTTTTTATTTTTTTCAGGCGATGGACTTGTATTATCACGGAGATGCTGATCCAGACTACTGCTGCACCTCAGACACCAGTAAGAGCTCTTCCTATATAACCTTCATTTCATCCTGGGGAGTGATTATGTCACACGGCATGATCATATTCCCTCTTCCTCCTCCAGAGTTAAAAAAAAAAAGACATTCTTCTTGTAACTGCCTAATAATTCTCTCTGCTCAAAATATCTCGAAGAGCAAGAGTGTCCCGGTTTTAATTAATGTCCATAAAGCCTGATGACTCACTGCAGCTCTTCACACATTTTCGTCCCATAATTGTCACGAAGCTGAAAACAACCTGAAAATGTCATGAACAAAAGAGACAGCGCAACTGACTCGCTGAAATGACTTGCCAATTATATTCGCTTCCATTCTTTTAGCCATTATCTCTGCCTGCATTCTGTTTGCGAGAATATTAAGGCAAATTACATTTCATGAATGCTAATGATATGCTCACGAAACCAAATGCTAAAGATTAGCACAAAGCGAGTAGTTTAAAGATGTGAAAAAGATGTCTCTGGAATGACACGGCGGTGCAGCGTGGTAGTGTTTCCGCCTCGCAACTCAGAAAAAAAAAAAAAAAAAAAAAAAAAAAAAAAGAAAAAAAAAAAAAAAAAATATATAAAACAGGTATCTATTACAGGTGAGTCTTTTCATCTATTGGGCGGAGCCTTACTGAAGTCCAACCTGACCATCTTCACATTAAGAATGGGTGGCTGTGTCTCAGGTGGTAGAGCGGGTTGTCCACTAATCGTAGGGTTGGCGGTTTGATCCCCAGCCAACATGACTCAACATGTGGGACACGAAGTGACACAACGTGTCCTTGGGCACTGAAACCCAAGTTGCTCCCAATGGCAAGCCTTGCATGGCAGCTCTTCTACCATTGATGTGTGAGTGTGTGTAAGGAATGAGAACCAGCGTAAAGGGCTTTGGAACTGCTCAGATTAAAACAGTGCTATATAAGTGCAGATCATTTACCCTTTAAGAAGTTCTTGATCTACTAGAACAGGTGTGTAAGATTTTGGTTGGAGATGAAACCTGCAGGAAGGTAGAGCTCAAGGAAGAGGACTGGTGACCACTGAACTAGAGAAATTCACTGCACTCTCTAAGACACTGTATCTTCAATAAGATATAATAATTCTAGATAAACTTTTACGGGCCGATTGAAATCAGGCCAAGCTGGCCAGATAATGGACGTCTACACTTACACGCCTCATCTACTCCACGATCTCTTATGAACCAGAGAGTTTGCTCATTTGATTAAAACGCAAAGCATTCAGAGTATCACTGGATTCTAAGAAAATGATTAGTCACAAGATTATAACAAAACAATTGCATAACTACCAAACTGTTCACTTCACACATTACACCTGTTAATAACTGTTTGCTATCAGAAAGATTGCACACATACCAGCACTTATGAAAGAATAACAGCTTACGCAACATAATATTTGCACGGTAGGACTTCCCTCCACCTGTTTCTTTTAAATCTTTGCACGATATAAACATAAATAAAAAAACAGAGCTGTAGTGCATAAATACTGTATATGTATATAAGAATGGTGTGGTTGAAAAGCTTTTATTGATGCTGTTTAATTTCACTGTGCAAAATGAGCCACATTGGTGTCTGATTGGTCGTTTAAAGAGTTTTGAGGATCCTAATTGTAATTATATTGGAGATTTATAACCCACTTCTTCAGTTTTTTAAGTTCCCTATATATATCCTACTGTATTACAGTTACAGTGCAGTAGAAAGAGACAGGAAGAACGTGCGAGATTGGTACAGGGTAGATTTGTCTACAGTGACTGTATAATATAAGCTTTCACACTGCACATTATTAGAGAAACAGTGTCAGGACTTATTCAGCATGACTGCTGGGTTTCCAGCAGGGTTTTGGTCACACAAACCTGGGTACTGGATTTTGGTCCTACAAACTTTCCACAGGGACTTACCTCTAATTACAGGTTTTTTTTCTCCAACTTGCTTACTCGATTTTACAACACTAGGCTGAACGATGTGAACCCTGCGTTAGACTGAACGAATCATTTCTGTGAATCGAGGTGGAACAGTGCAGACATGATAAGTCACGACATGATAACTCATAACTCTTTCTCAGCATACTGTATGTAACATGCACACGCTGTGTTTTATTCCAGTGATTTTGACTTGACCGTGGCATGGTTGTTGTGGCTTAAGTATTTCAGAAACTGCTGACCTCTTGGGATTTTCACACACGGCAATCTGTATAGATTACACAGAATGGTGCAGTAAACAAAAAACACCCAGTGAGCAGCAGGTCTGTGGGTGGAAACGTCTTGTTGATGAGAGAGGTCAGAGGAAGATTGCCAGACTTGTTTGAGCTGACAGGAAGGCTGCGATAGCTCAATGTATATATATATGTGTATATATATGTGTATATATGTATGTATATATATATGTGTATATATATGTGTATGTATATATATGTATATATATATATATATATATATATATATATATATATATATATATATATATATATATATATATATATATATATATATATATAATATATATGTATATATATGTATATATATATATATATATATATATATATATATATATATATATATAATAATAAATATATATATATAGAACCTCGAGGCTATGGGCTACAACAGCAATCATGTCAGCCAAGAACAGGAGTCTGAGGCTACACTGTTAAAGACTGGAAAAAGACCAGGTGACATTTTTCCAATCTTTAATTGTCCAGTTTTGGGGAGCCAGTGCCAACTGACTGGCAGTGTATACTGATTATTGAATAGACTTGAAGGCAGAAAAGTAATATTGCTTATCTAATACCCAATTAATATATGTATAATACACTGGGATACCTTATAGACCTTATTTGACCCTATAATACAGATTTTACTGTGAATGCAATTCTTAGGGTTCCAATAATTATGGTTAGTCCATTATGGTATAGGTACGTGTATAGTGGGATTAGAATAGCCGAAATGTAACAACCATAGTTATGGTTTTGACAGATTTTTGGTATCTGGACCAACAGTGGTCCGAATGCTGCTAATGATGTCTCATGATTATGTGGAATTTCAGTTTTTGAACCAGAAAATAGTCCAACGGTAAGCTCTGATTCGTATTCTGCCGGGTATTTGGTCTCATCAAGGTCAAGTTGTGGGTGTGTTCAAGTAGCCAGAATCTACCACTGAACATTTCATGGTCGTATGTAGGCCAGATGGAAGTGGTAAGTGTGGGCTGTCACTTATTTGCTAACTGGGTTGCACAGTCACACAGAAACATGATGTTATAGTAAGGCAATTCTGTTATTATTAGTCCTTGTTGTTGCTGCTGAAGCACTGAAAAATATCCAAAGTGATGATTAGGATTGCTCAGTCATGTACTAAAACCATTCACATTATCTCATAAGAATCAGACACCTTTGCTAAACAGCATATCATTTGTAGTGGGTTTCTGCCAGCATGGATCTAGGTCTGGCTCATCTCCAGGATGTGTGTCCATGTTTGTGCATACACGTGCGTGCGAGTTTGTGTGTAGTTATGTAATGGCACGGAACCCCCAAAACACTATACGCTCCAAATCCACATTACCATGCGTAATGGCTGGATGTAGTTCAAGACACTCGTAGGTTTTTAACACATATTACGTAATCGCCATTTTCACATGCTAATACAAACAGTGTTTGGGCACTCAAGCTGAACCCTGCTGAATCCTAAATCCTCAAATCCCCCTACCATCATCAACTCATCCTGAGTCGTGCTCTCCTAGACTCTTTCACAAAACAGAGAAAGAGAGAAAGATAGAGATAGAGATAGAGAGAGAGAGAGAGAGAGAGAGAGAGAGAGAGTATGAGAATATAATACACCTTAATAAAACTAAATGTCAGCAGGGGAGAGAAATAAAAATCCTAGGTTGTTGAGCCTTATAGAATGAACAAAAAAAAAAACCACAACTGGGTCTAGTCCAGTTACAGTAAACACAATAACCCAGTGACTCATCTCTGACGATAGATGAGTGTAAGGCCAGTATGAAGGGAACAGCAGGTTATCTAAACGCTTAGCTGGGAAGCCTCAACTGTGTGTGTGTGTGTGTGTGTGTGTGTGTGTGTGTGTGTGTGTGTGTGTGTGTGTGCGTGTGTGTGCGTGTGTGTGCGTGTGTGTGTGTGTTTACAGTGTGTATGTGCGTACTTGGCTCAATGGCCTATGAAGACACAATACATACAGTGGTGTTGTATGTGGGACGATGGATGGAAAAAAGATATCATGAGAGGGGGAAAAAATGTTTACAAATCTTATAAGCTTTATTTTTTTTACTAACATAATTAACTAATTCATACTCATTTATACGTCATAGTATATACTGAATTGTGAGAAACATCACTTGGGATCCCCTATTCAACTAAGTGTAGCACACAAGCGAGTTTTATATTTGTATATTCTATGTAATATGCTGTGTATGGGCTTTGCGGATTTTAACCAGCACCAGAAGTCATGTCTCAGAGGACTTCGACCGCCATATAAATGATCCTGTAGCACACTCGGTTTAGCCTCTTGCATATCAATACAGGAGTTGTACAGATTGAATTGACTTCTTGTGCTCCTCTGGAACATGCCAAGAAATACATATTTATAGATGAAATTAATAACAATGATTTGACCGGAGCTCTGATATGGACTCCGAGAGCAACGGCATAGTTTCGTGATTCCGTTTGTCAAGATGTATTCTGAAATAGCCTCATCTTACCCAGATGTGTGTGCAGCGTTACCTAGCAGTGAAGATAATAATCATTTATATACTTAATGTCAAGTTGTCTAATGTTAGCACATCATTAACATTTAGGAAAGACGTGCCAAAAATCCTGGCATTACCAGTAAAGTCTGTGAACATTTCTGTAATCCAAAAATTCTGCCAGACATCCTGTCAGGTCAGCTCATGTCAGCCATTTGGCTAGCATAGCATTAGCAGCAAAGATGATAAAGACTTTAAAATCCTCTCAGAATGTCTATCTAGTATTAGCAGTAATCGTGTCAGGTTAGCTTATGATAGCAGTCTACCTAGATTTAAAGATCATAAAAGTTTATAATCAGCAATTCACCATGAATTCGGTCAGGTTAGTCTGTATTAGCTGTCTGTCTAGAACCAGCAGATAGATACAGTAGCTATAAACGATAAACTATAAGCTTAAGCTATATGCTATAAACAAAGACAACAAACATTAAGAGATATGATTTAAAAATCCTCTCATATATCCTGTCGGATTAACTCATCCTAGCCATCTACCTAGTGGCAATAAAGATGATAAATGTTCATATAAATGTGACTTAAAAACCCTTTCAGAAATCCAGTCTGGGTCCAGCCATATATCTAGCTTTAGCAGTAAAGACTATAAACATTAACAGATATGACTTTAAAAATCTGCTTAGAAATCCTGTCAGGTTAGCTCCTGCTAAACAAACAAACAAATAAACAATCAAACAAACAAAATCCCTGTTTGACTGACATGCTCTTCTAGATGCTCCTGAAAGAGGATAATAAAGTAAATGTTGGCCTGTCTATTGTCATCACTGATGACTCTTGTTCTGATTTGTTTTTCCAGTCTGCTCACGGTTGGGTGATGTCTGATGTCGATCTTTACCTTTTCTCTGAGTTCATCACTTCAGTCCAGACATGCGTCTAGTCAGTGTGTTGTTGATGACTGTTTTGTCTGTTGTTAAGTCTCAGAAGTTGGCCAGTTAAATGAATGCTTTTGCAGAGACTCGATTTTACAAACGAATGACAAAATTTTCCACTAACCCTGTAGGTAGTTGCTTTGGTTTTGCACCTGAGTACAACAGGGTTTCAGAGTACAACTATGTCATCATCCGCATCGTTTCCAGCTTCCTGGTACAATTCCACCTTCACACTTTGGGAGGCAGGGACTATAAGGGTTGGAACGATACCAAATCGTGCATGGGGGTGGGGGACTAAAGAAATGTTTGCCGAATATATGTGCTTCCAAATGGGGTTAACGATTTCATACATTACCCAGAATACCATTCAACTACTTGCTGATAGTGGTGCAGTGGGACATAACCTTTGCTTCAGAGTGATGCAGCGGGGCTTTAGTCCTGTCCAGCTCTCTCAAATCCTCATCTGTACGCTCTGTACACTCTTTTTTTCTTAAAAAAGAAAAAGATGTCCAGTTGAAAGATAAAATATTAACGGTACAGTCGCAACGACGAAATGTACAGTTCAGTGCCTTTTCTTCTGAACTGCACTAAATCATATGAAGTGCCACCTCTGTGAGAACTCTTGACCTGGGTTTAACACACTTAATATCTGTCAGATTGGCCTAAATCTGATAAGGAGTCTTGGATTGCATGTGATAAAGTAAACTGTTCCAGGTCGGGTTCATTTCTCAGGAGGCTCATAAGGCGATGAGGAGCAGCGAGCGACTCAAAGGTTTGTGTCTTGGGAGCTTTGTTTTTTTTTGTTTTGTTTTTTTAAGATTTTGGATCGAAACAATAAGCTACAGCTTACATAAATCAGGTATCAAACAGCATCTGGATATGAACTGTCCCATGTATTTAGTTTTATACACTTTATTTATAATCTGCCAAGCCACATCTGGAGTAAAGGTGCACGCAAAGATGTTTGGATTGTTTGAACACCTTCCTAGGGTTATGCTTGAGCTGAACTGATTTTTTTTTCCCTAGGTAATTAATATAAATACATGGAACACACTGGGTTAATCAGTGAGTGCAGCAGAGTGCTTTTGAATTGCATGAATTTTTCAAACAGTTTAGCCCTATAGCACTGGTGTAAACTGGATCTGTGAGGGACCTTATCCATATGTTCTCAATTGTAGCATGAATGAAGATTTTTGGTTCACCGTTCAACTTTGTAGTTTTTTCCTTCTTTAAGACTGAAGTCAGGGTTGCCAGATTGGGGTTCTTTCTTGGAATTCAAGCAGGAACATTTTCAGTGCCGGGTTATCTTACAGTGTTGGACCATTTCCATGGTTTCTGAAGGGAGCTCATTAAGATCAGACAAAAAATCAAATAAAAAAAAGGAGAGATTTTTTATAAATCAAGTATGAAAATTCTGTCAGACTCAAGACACGACATACAAATTATGTCTTTAGACATTATTTTGTTTGCTATCCCTGCTGGGAAAAAAAAAGAATAGAAACCCTCATAGAACGGTTTTAATGGTTATAATGGGAATTTGTTTGGTTTTAATGGAAAATGTAATGGTCCCTGTGGGTCTCTATTTGGCCATTTGTTGCCTTCTATTCTTGGCATGTTATGTCTAGTGGATACCATTAAGGACACACAATAGTAATGCTTTTACTGGTTAGCTGATGGTTTGTAATGGTACTTGTAGTGGAAACCATTGGGATTTCTGTGATAGATTCTATTGTTTGTTTTTCACCAGGGATCCCTGTCACATTTCCTTTATCATGGTACACTTGGTACAAATGTTATCCAGACTATGTGTCTATGAAGTCTGGGTGCTTTTTAAGAGCAAAGGGCAAGAACCCTGCTCCACATAAACATCTGGATTCATGGGTCTTTGCGGTGTGAAAATAAGCTTGTGATGTATGCATTATCCAGCATTAATACATTGCACTGGATTGCAATCATGCATCTAGAATGATATCACTTCACATACACATCAGAACACTGCAAAAGTTTATTCTCTGTTGTAGAAAGGAAACTTCTTAGTTATTTCTTAGATTTTGAAACAAATGTACATGTCATTATATATATATATATATATATATAAGTTTATTATTATTATATATATAAGCAACTGTGAGTGAATTCCGGAAAGGTCGATTGGGAGAAAATCTGGCAACACCGGCTAAAGTTTTTTTCGGTTTTGTCGGCGTCGCGCGAGCCATCCGGTGCAGTTAGGAGAGAGCGCGAGCTTACTCTCTCACTTCTGATGAGCTTGTGGATTCACCGGCGAAACAAACTGAGTGTGTTTATCTATGACCATAAACTTTCTATGATCAGGTAGGACGCTGAATGTTGTAAAACGACTGCTCCTCGTTTTGTGATGGGGCAAAGAAAAAAGAATGAAAAAAAAATCGAATTCTTTTTTTATTTTATTTGTTTATTTATTTATTTATTGTTATTTTTAATCACATACGTTAAATCGATGCTTTGTAGTGTTTATTTGTCCATCCACAGGCGAAATGTTAGAAGTATAAGATGGAACATCGCGTGCTGTTTACTAACAGGTTACACTGCGGTGTCATTTTCATTCCTATGTATATATATAAAAAAAAATATATAATATTAGGTTTTGGGTCTGGTTTTATGATTGCGGGTTGCCAGAATGCAGGCTTTTCCCTCACTCATTTAAATCAATAAACCTGGCGTATTTTTAAATTACGAAAGAGAGAACAATTACAACAAACAGAATTGACTAACATTTCATTAAAGTTATTAAAAAAAAAACATTACTCGGTAAGGAAACAGGTTAAAACACTGTCAATCTGGCAACCCGGTCTATGCGTGAGAATCCGGTTTTGTGTTGGGTTTTTTTTGTCGCGCGCGTGGGCGGGGCGTGTCTCGTGACTCATTACTATTCAGAGCGCAGTCGAGTCTGATTGGTCGGCGACGAGTTCGAAAGCGCGGACAGTCCCCGCCCACAGCTCGCCTGACTGTCTGGTATAAATTGAGGAAAGCGGCGGTGTAGGAGTTCAGTGCGGCTTTTGTGTTGTTTTGGGTTCGTGCCCACGCTGGAAAACTAATCATGACCATCCAAACGGAGACGAGCGTGAGCGCTCCGGCGATGACCTACTCTAAAACAAGGGGACTGGTGGCTAATCTCAGTGGTAGGCTTTCATTAGAGCTGCGATGAATGAATGGAGCTCCTTCAAGCCAACCTGCTTCAGTGGAAGAATATCAAGTGACCTCTTTTATCCCCCCCCTCTCTCTCTCTCTCTCACAGCTTTTATGAAACAGAGGAAAATGGGACTGAATGATTTTATTCAGAAACTGGCAACCAGCTCCTACGCCTGCAAGCAGTGAGTATTTATTCAGTTCACTCATGGAAACAGATTCAGTATTGGGGGGAGACCACTTCCTTGATTGCACTTTTTGGATTCATTCGGGTCTTTCTTTCACACTGCAGCCCAGAGGTAGACTCCATCCTGACCTTGACACCACCGCAAGATCCCGAGCTAATGACGAGCAACCCTTCTCCTCCTGTGAGTACCTGCACGCTTTGCAAGCACCTACACGATACACCTACACAATACACCCAGCATACGTCTGACCGCGACCGTGTCTCGTCCTGCAGCCCAGTCCGTCTCAGCAGATAAACCTGGGGCCTTCGTCCAACCCGACCGCTAAGCCCTCGGACTTCAACTTCCTGAAGGTGATCGGGAAAGGCAGCTTCGGAAAAGTCCTTCTGGCTCGCCATCACGGCGATGACAAATTCTATGCGGTGAAAGTGCTCCAGAAGAAAGCCATCCTGAAGAAGAAAGAGGTGCGACATATGATCTCTTTTTAAATAGGCCAGATTGGGTTTAGTGTCGAGTGTCGTTCTTGGCGTATTCCCCCTAGTCTCGGATTCAGTAAAAAACCTCTCGGGATATCTAGCACTTATTAAAGGGACACGCCAGCATTTCTCAATCGAGTGCGTCTGTGTAGCGTGTGTGTGTGTGCGCGTGTGCTCACGACAGACAGGAGTTTTGCAGAACAGCAAACCGGTCGATAGGTAAAACTTTATTTCCTCTAAATCCTGAAATTTCCTTCCCATCTCTAAAATGATCACTTTGTGCGTATTTCGAAGCATCGTTTCCAAACCGCGTTGAAGAATTCATCAGCCTTGACTTCCCTTATGAACAAACGCAACAACGGGGAAACTTGTCGAAACGTTTGTCTGTAGCGTCGGTGGTAGACACGCACGTGTTATAAATGTGTTACAACGATTCGGTTGCCAAACGTTGGGCTTTTCCTTGACTCATGTAAAGCGTGTAAATAAGGTCACGTTCGTTAGGGTCGCTTAGGTTGAAAAAAAAAAAAAACGGTGCAGAATCTCATAGATTAAGAATTGGGATGTTTTCCCGTCTCGCCTGATTCCTCTGCAGTGAAACTTTGACCCTGACTTTGTTCCTTCGTACGTTGCAGGAGAAACACATCATGTCCGAGCGTAACGTGTTACTGAAAAACGTGAAGCACCCGTTCCTCGTGGGCCTGCACTACTCCTTCCAAACTGCCGACAAACTGTACTTTGTGCTGGACTACATCAATGGTGGAGAGGTAAGACTCTCCCAGTGTGTTTACGGAACATTCTCTGTGTGTAAAATGGAGGACATGAGCGAGGTAAAGTGAGACAGTGAGGGGGAGACAGACGGAGACAGAGAGCGGATATCCCTTCTGTACTCTTTAAAGGGAGCTATTCAGGAAATGGCTGGGTGTGTGTGTGTGTGTATGTGTGTGTGTGTGTGTCAAAGTGAGCAGCTCAATTTAGAAGTGATGGAGCTTTGGTCCTGTGTGTGTGTGTGTGTGTGTGTGTGTGTGTGTGTGTGTGTGTTGTATCTTTCAGTAGAGTACACTCTCATTTCCTCCCATTGTTGGAAGAGTGAAGAAAGCGCTGATTAAATATGGCTCGCAGGATGTAGGACCAAGGACTTAATCATTTTCTCTCTCTCTCTCTCTCTCCCTTTCTTTCTTCTTTGCTTTCTCTCTTTCTGTAGCTGTTCTATCACCTTCAGAGGGAACGGTGCTTTCTGGAACCCCGTGCCCGTTTCTACGCTGCAGAAATCGCCAGCGCTCTGGGCTACCTGCACTCCCTGAACATCGTCTACAGGGACCTGAAGCCCGAAAACATCCTCCTGGACTCGCAAGGACACATCATCCTAACCGACTTCGGCTTGTGCAAGGAGAACATAGAGCCTAACGGAACCACGTCCACCTTCTGTGGGACGCCGGAGGTACGTACCATCCCATCCGTCTCTGCTACTTGACAGTTGCCATAGAGACCCCCGGAGCTGAAACGGCTCTATTTCGTTCTTGTCACTTTTACTGACTCTTGTAACGGAACAAAGGCGCTAAATAAATACCTGTCCTTAGATGGCACTCTCAGCCTTTGACAGGAGAAATCGACCCGAGCTCTTATTTACGTTCTTTCTCGTTTTCACTCAGTATTTGGCCCCGGAGGTGTTGCATAAGCAGCCGTATGACCGGACAGTGGACTGGTGGTGTCTGGGCGCCGTGCTCTATGAGATGCTGTATGGCTTGGTGAGTATTGCATCACACATGAACCACATGCGCTATATAATTGCTCACAAAAACCAAGACCAAGAGTATTAACCCTGCATTTTCTATTTATTTACTTGGACCACAGCCTCCATTTTATAGCCGCAACACAGCGGAGATGTACGACAACATCCTGAACAAGCCGCTGCAGTTGAAGCCCAACATTTCCAACGCTGCCCGCCATCTGCTGGAGGGTCTTCTTCAGAAGGACCGTACCAAGAGGCTAGGCTGCACCGATGACTTTGTAAGTATTGTTGGTTGACCGCATCAGTGCCTGAAGCATAAAGGAACGTTGTTATCTGATCGCTCATGGTGTTCTTTTTTTTTTTTCCTTTCTTTCTTTCCAGAATGAGATCAAGAACCACATGTTCTTCTCCCCTATTAACTGGGACGATCTGAATGCTAAGAAGCTCACCCCTCCCTTCAACCCCAACGTGGTATGTTCTGTTATTGTGCTGTAGTTTTTAGTAAGGATAAGGGTCGTGATAGCGGAGTGTATCCGTGTTCCCAAGGCCGTATATTCCCCAAGGCTCTATGTTTCCTTAGCTGTACATGATGTATTAAGGGAAGTTCATAAAGTTCCTAAGTATCCCTAGGTGGGGTTCCTAAGATCATGGGCCAAAGGGTTACCAAAGGTCACACCCCCTAAAGCAGACATTAAATTATGTGATTCATCTATTTTATTAATGAATGTAACTAATTAAAAGAACTTCAAATGAATTACTGAACATATAACCAAGGCCTCCACACTGGCCTACTTTTCTCTACATAATTTCAATGAGGCACAGAGTCCTGTGAATATATGGTTGTTCCTAAAATCTCAAAAATCAAACATAAGGTGCCGGTAACATCAGATTGACTCAGTTCATGGCACTTTATTTACCATGATATGAGATGATAAACATGAGAATCGTTTCATTTTAAACACAAATCAATGTTTGATTGTTCTTCAAGTGAATTAAATTTTGTGGGTTGTTGTTTTTTAGACTGGTCCCAACGACCTGCGGCACTTCGACCCAGAGTTTACAGACGAGCCAGTGCCGAACTCCATCGGCTGCTCCCCAGACAGCGCTCTGGTGACGGCCAGCATCAGCGACGCAGCCGAGGCCTTTCTGGGCTTCTCCTACGCTCCTACTATGGACTCGTACTTGTAGCCCGTCACCACGGAGACACCATCCCATAGACTCGGAAACCGTAGCTCATTACCATGGAAATGCCGTCCCATGGAGTCCCACCTGTAGTGCATCACTATGAGAATGAAGCCAGCCCCATTGCCCCGCCCCTGGATTGGGGGCCCCTGTTTGCACATGGCCTTAGGCAGCTCCATAGGCCTTGGTTTAAAGGCCTTAATCGTACACACGAGAGAATTGACATTCTTTCAACATCATTGTCGTCTTGTCTGTCTATGCAGAGCATGGTTACTTCACCGCTTACATACGTCCTGGTCAGACCGTTCTGAATGGACAGAGAGAGAGAAAGAAAATGTGCAGGAGTGCTAATGGACTTTATTTTCAAGTTTGTTCGTTTTTTTTTGTTTTGTTTTGTTTTTTTTCTACCCACCAGTTCGAGGGTATTGCTGTTGTCAGAATGTGAATGCTCTGTTTCCAGAGGACTGTGTGTATATGTGCCTTCATCTTCCCTCTCCCTCATGAGTCCTCTGGGTCATATGACCACAATCTGTCACCAATTGCATGACCTCAGGTTTGGTTGCACAATTAGCCTATGATTTAAGCATCACACTTTCCATTTTATTCGATTTTATTCCCCTTGATTGAGTGGGCCGACGCTGGAGGAGATCTGCTGCTATATATGCGTGTAGATAGACGCCTGGACCGACCGATCAGACGCCTTCATCTCACCTTTAGTCTTCCAGCCTCCTTTTTGTGATGTAACAAAGCCGCTCAGAAAAACAAAAGCATTCCGTCTGTGTCCGCTCACCACATTCCTCTCGATATGACTGACTGTGTACTGCTATTTAAGTTTGTTTGTATATTTTGAGTCTGTGTATTAGTTTTAATATATATGGAACCAAGCAACTAAGGATATGCTTACATGTAATGATAACTGTTAAACATGTACTGTAAAATTGTAAAATGTTTGATTTATGTGACTGTTCGGTTTGCAATAAAACAATATTGTTATTTTCCCCAAACTGTCCGGTTTTCTTCATTCCATATACTGAATCTCGGGGCTTGTGATCTCTGGGTTTGGAATCAATATTAATAGGGTTAAAATGTCAACTGCAGAACAAAAATCAGAGGGGAACCGATGAACGCGTCGAGCCTTTCTATGGACGGCACACACAGTAGATGCCAATCTGTATATTAACCTATTTAGCTTCCTATAGATCAGGAAGTGAAAGATGAAATCCTGACCTATCGTCTCATGTTTGTCTTTTGATCTGAAACCAAAATGTCTTCAGCGTATAGCAAAAGAATATGTCTTGTCGTTAAAATACTTTCAGAGGAGACTGCTTATATAGCCCTTGGAGAAAGCTATTTCGTTCTGCTCTATACTCGTATATGCCTATAATGGCAATAAAATGCTCTATTGTAATATAGGATTACTTTGTGTGTGTGTGTGTGTATACAATTAGGTATTATTGCTACTATAGAATGCCTATACAGTACTATACAGTTGCAATCTGTGGTTGCAGCACGCAAACCCAAGAATATTACTGAACTGGAGGCCATTGCTCATGAGGAATAGGCTAAGATTTCTCAGGAAGCTGGTGTCTGGCTACGCATCTCGTTTATAGCAGGTCATAACAGTGAAAGGGTGCTCTACTAAGTACCAAAGATGCTTGCCATGAAGGGGTTGAATAATTTTGAAACTGTAGAAATCATTGTAAGTTGCATTTTCAGTTGAATTTGGGGAAACCACTTGAAGCATACGTTGTGTTGAACATGTATGTGTATATATAATGTGTGTATATAACGCTTTTATACCATTGTATGTGCAGTGTATCAGACCGTCTCTACCTCATTCATCAACTCTGGTCCTAAGTACCCCCGTGTTGTACATTTTTGTGTTTTCCCACCACCTAATACATCTGATTCAACTAATCAGCTACTTATCAGCCATTCCTGAGTTTAAGCTGGTGTGTTAAAGCAGGGAAAACAATAAAATGTATAGGAAAGGCGGTACTCCAGAACCTGGGTTGTATGTATGGACTAGATCAGGGGTGTCCGATCTTTTCCTTAAAGGGCCGGTGTGTGTCGTGCAGGTTTTCATTCCAACCAATCAGGAGCTACACCTGATTCCAGCTGTTTAATCAGTTGATCTTATCTTACAATAGACTCAGATGTGGCTTCTGCTTGGTCGGAATGAAAACCTGCACCCACACCGGCCCTTTCCGGATAAGATTGGACAGCCCTGGTCTAGAGGATGATTACAGACACTCTGCATGGAAAAAGATAAGGTTTAGTCTCTACTTGTATGTCTACAAGATGGACCAATAAGCTAAGTGTTTAGTTGAGTGTATATGGCAAATAAAGTGAGTCCTGATTCAAAGTAAAGTAACTAATAGCTACTGCTCTACCTGATACATTCATATCAGTGTGTCATGTCAGCGTGACCGCTGTGTTGAGAAGGATCTACTCAAATAATATCTCAGTAGTCGTCCTGTAGAGGACCCTAGAGTAGACAGGGCTTACGCATTGCAACAGATGGGATGATAATGCTAACAAACTCCCTACTCTACTGTATATACAGTACAGTGTATGAGAAGAGATATATTGGTATATTTCTGCGGTGATTTTCCCAGGCATTGGCTGTTTAACAGCTCACCTGATGGTAGCAGATGGACTTTCTTCCTTTTTACTTTGCCGTTATAGTGCATACATGTGCGTCACTCATCTTACACAACTCAATCCCTCTGACGCACAAACGCAAATGTTTACCTTTGACCCTTTGACCTCTCGGTCATCTCTCTAGTGAACTGCAATAAAAGCTGATATGTCTTATATAACCAGCACTGCCTTTTAAAATCACGATATGATATGAGCTTAAATTCCTCCCATGATGCAGCAGAAATGCGCACGCATAGAGTGAGACAGGATTTTGTTGATAGTGTAGCTCTTTGCTGGTGGTGAGTCAGACTCAAATGCTTATAGGACTGCAAAATGAATATCTTCAGATGTATCTAATATTATGATAAAAACAAACCGATTACTAATCCTATCGACTCCTTGTGCAATTGTACAAAAGCTTGAAATTGCCTTGTTCTATCTATTGGCAGATAGTTTTGTTCCTTTTTAGAAAGAAATGTGAAATAAATATGCTTTTCTTGACGTTATGGATTAATTACAGAACAGCCTGTCAGGTGAGGCCTCTTTCTAAATGGCCACCATTTCTTCTGCACTGACCTCACAGCCACAGTGTTATACTGCCCCCTACTGGTGCTCTAATGTGTCACACAACGCTGCTCTCCCTTTGAATAACCCATCTCCCATTTTGAAACCCAATCTTTTAGTGACCATAAATCCATGGTGGCCAGCTTTGCTACAGCTTTTAAGCAATTAAACCAAGATGAATTAAAACCTAATGTGTTCTTCTGAAGCACTGCTGCTGATGACTGTGTTTATATCGATCAGCCGGGACATGTGCGGTGTCTAAAGCGTGCATCTGCTAAACAGATGTGCTAACAAGTAACTTACCAGTTTTACATTGCACATTCTGCATGACTAAAAATCTCATTATATTGATACATTATATAAGGAATAAAACACGTCAGAGTATGCTTTTATTGGAAAATAAGCATCAACAGGCTGTTGTGTGAAGCGAAATTCCTGCCACCACCCCGAAGGATTATTATCCTATAACAGCACGGCCCTCTATGTTTTTACTTCTCATATACCGCAGTAATAATTCAGGCATTACAATTTTCTCGCTTTTCATCGGTTTAAAGCTGCATTTAATATTGTGGAACGTACATGAAATACGTTTCTGTTACTACTTGCCGTATATTATTCTAGCTAAAACCAGTAACTCCCTCACCAGCGTTTCTTTATTTTTCTCTCTCATGAAGTCAATAAGTTAAAAAAAACAACAACAAAACAATTAAAAACGCAGTTTGTCGTGTTAATGAGAAAATGCAAAGCTCTGTGCCTTGATGAAGACTTAAACTTACAATTAGCTTCACCTTCCGATCGCTGACACTGTAGACTCCTTCCAAAACTGTGAAATAAACCTCACTTCACAAAACGTTTCATCATATCAACAATTACACACATTCTTTTAAATAAAGCTGTTTATATGAATTCCTGTGTAAGTTGCTACTATCTATCTATCTATCTATCTATCTATCTATCTATCTATCTATCTATCTATCTATCTATCTATCTATCTATCTATCTATCTATCTATCTATATAAAGTGTTATTAATATAAACCTGTGATTTGCCTTGTAGCTAGGACTACTGTCAGAGCTATTGGGGAGCTCTTTTATAAATATTATATAACGAATACAGAATATTATCAGGTATTATCATCCACATCACTTTGTACAATTCTGTCTTCAAGCATTTTTCAAACTTATACTGAAGAAGAAACGGATTCAGCTTCAATATGGAGTGTCTCCTTTTCTCTTGCACTTCACATGTTGTTTTGTTAACTGCATTCCCTATATAAAGTTCATGGGAGTCTTTGTACTAATATTTAACTCTACATCTAATCTTTAACAAGTAAAATGAACTGTAACCAGGAAGGAGAATATTAGGGATGAAAGAGTGGTGTGTGTACTTTGGGACAGGTTGCCTGTAATCTCAGTGAACTCTTGCTGTTCAGCGTCCCTTAGAGTTAACAAGTCAGTGTAACATCTAGTTTAGGCTTTTTAAAGGGATGGGTGTCATGATTTGTTCCTTAATTCCCAAATTTCTCTTGAAACGCAAAATCTGTGTGAATTATTCCTCAGTATGATTCTCAGCCTCTGGAGAAGCTGGAGTTTCTGTGGCTATAATAGCTACTGATACTTGTGTTTGTTGTTGAAGGATTATATTGTTACCCTTATACTGTATATACAACCCCAGTTCCAAAAATGGTTGATGTAAGTATGCCTGAGTTGCCATTCCTAAATACCTAGCCTACAGCTAAGCATCTGTTAACACCCACAATTCCTTGCAGACTGAGCATGCACGTATATCTCCATATATCTCCACTTACTTTTAAATCCTTTTTGTTGCCCCCGTCCCAACTTTTTGGAGACATGTTCTGGCCATCAGAATCAAAATAACCTTGTTTTTTTCCCTTAAAATGGTACATTTCCTCAGTTTAAACATTTGATATGTTTTCTGTGTTCTTTTGTGAATAACATAACATGAGTTTATGAGATTGGCAAATCATTGCATTCTGGTTTTTATTTTTATTTTATTTTACACGGCGTCCCAACGTTTTTGGAATTAGGGTTGTAGTTGTTGAAGGCACATTTATATATATCCACTGACTGTTTACGTCAGTATTATAATATTCCGATATCAATCGGAAATTGGCAATATTCTGATTAGTATTGAGTCATGTAAATGCCGCAATCCGATTGCTCGATTCAGATTAAAGCAATATTCTTATTCCCCATATTCCGATTCCCTCCCCTGGAATATGTCTGTTTTCATTTGAAATTTGGTGCATGTAAATACCTTATTCAGAAAACCCACTGAAAGGAGAAATATGTCTTAGTCTGCAAGGAATTGTGGGTGCTAACAGATGCTAGGTATTTAGGAATGGCAACTCAGGCATACTTACATGAACCATATATACAGTAATATTCTGATGTCTGAACGCATTTAAACATCATATTCGGAATATGGCTGTAACCCGAATATAGACCTTAAACAGAATTTTTAAGTGAAAACACTGACAGGCTTTTCCCTTTCTGCCCAGCCAAACCTGATTACCTGAAATGAAACTACACACGCTTTATGAGTTACAGTGACTTGCGAAAGTATTCGGCCCCCTTGAACTTTTCAACCTTTTGCCACATTTCAGGCTTCAAACATAAAGATATAAAATTTTAATTGTTTGTGAAGAATCACCAACAAGTGGGACACAATTGTGTTGTGGAACAAAATCTATTGGATTTTTGAAACTTTTTTAACTAATAAAAAAATGAAAAGTGGGGCGTGCAAAATTATTCGCCCCCCTTGCGTTAATACTTTGTAGAGCCACCTTTTGCTGCGATTACAACTGCAAGTCGCTTGGGGTATGTCTCTATCAGTTTTGTACATTGAGAGACTGAAATTCTTGCCCATTCTTCCTTGCAAAACAGCTCGAGCTCAGTGAGGTTGGATGGAGAGCGTTTGTGAACAGCCGTTTTCAGCTCTTTCCACAGATTCTCGATTGGATTCAGGTCTGGACTTTGACTTGGCCATTCTAACACCTGGATACGTTTATTTGTGAACCATTCCTTTGTAGATTTTGCTGTATGTTTGGGATCATTGTCTTGTTGGAAGATAAATCTCCGTCCCAGTTTCAGGTCTTTTGCAGACTCCAACAGGTTTTCATCCAGAATGGTCCTGTATTTGGCTGCATCCATCTTCCCCTCAATTTTAACCATCTTCCCTGTCCCTGCTGAAGAAAAGCAGGCCCAAACCACGATGCTGCCACCACCATGTTTGACAGTGGGGATGGTGTGTTGAGGGTGATGAGCTGTGTTGCTTTTACGCCAAACATATCGTTTTGCATTGTGGGCAAAAAGTTCGATTTTGGTTTCATCTGACCAGAGCACCTTCTTCCACATGTTTGGTGTGTCTCCCAGGTGGCTTGTGGCAAACTTTAGACGAGACTTTTTATGGATATCTTTCAGAAATGGCTTTTTTCTTGCCACTCTTCCATAAAGGCCAGATTTATGCAGTGTACGACTGATTGTTGTCCTATGGACAGACTCTCCCACCTCAGCTGTAGTTCTCTGCAGTTCATCCAGAGTGATCATGGGCCTCTTGCCTGCATCTCTGATCAGTCTTCTCCTTGTCTGAGCTGAAAGTTTAGAGGGACGGCCAGGTCTTGGTAGATTTGCAGTGGTCTGATACTCCTTCCATTTCAAAATGATCGCTTGCACAGTGCTCCTTGGGATGTTTAAAGCTTGGGAAATCTTTTTGTATCCAAATCCGGCTTTAAACTTCTCCACAACACTATTACGGACCTGCCTGGTGTGTTCCTTGGTCTTCATGATGCTCTCTGCGCTTTCAACAGAACCCTGAGACTATCACAGAGCAGGTGCATTTATACAGAGACTTGATTACACACAGGTGGATTCTATTTATCACCATCAGTCTTTTAGGACAACATTGGATCATTCAGAGATCCTCGCTGAACTTCTGGAGTGAGTTTGCTGCACTGAAAGTAAAGGGGGCCGAATAATTTTGCACGCACCACTTTTCAGTTTTTTATTTGCTAAAAAAGTTTAAAATATCCAATAGATTTCGTTCCACTTCACAATTGTGTCCCACTTGTTGGTGATTCTTCACAAAAAATTAAAATTTTATATCTTTATGTTTGAAGCCTGAAATGTGGCAAAAGGTTGAAAAGTTCAAGGGGGCCGAGTACTTTCGCAAGGCACTGTACCTTTTTCACTAATAGACTTTTGAATTTGAGCATTTCTGTTTCAGTTGGGGGCGGAGCTAATTTCAGGCCAGAAAAATCTATACAGCAGCTTTAAATGATGAGCCACATCACTGCTTTTGTTTGTTTGTTTGTTTGTTTGTTTGTTTGTTTCTTAGGTTTTTTTTGGGTGATTTTTCAAAGTTATCTTTGAAATGATTTTATTATTACAGGTTTACTTTTACAAATTACAAACGGCACCTTTAAATATTAGTACATATGTGAAGAATTGAAGAATCGAAGACTTTTTTGCTTTCTGCTTTTGGATCACATGTAAAAAGGTCACACAGTACATATAAATGGACGTATTTAGAGTTTCTGAAACATTAACTTCATGGTAAAGAAACTCACACGGAGCATTACATTGTGAATACCATCGCAGAAAATGGAGATAAAAGGCTAAAAACTAATGATAGTTTGCTGCTGTTTTGCTTCAGGATGTCAGTATTTTCTGTTCAGTTTCAGGTAACAAACTGTACTCCTTTTTTTTTTTTGTTTGGGGGTCACGTGAGTGATTTTAGTTCCTTTCATTATTTCTTTTGTAACTTTATTCAATTCTTCCAACTGGAACCATGAATATAGTATACCTTAAAAATACAACAGCATGAGGTTAGGAGGGGGTCAGAGTACGAGACAGACCAGCTCTAATGGGTTTCACCTTTTCCCAATGGGAATAGGGGCAGGATGTTATAACTCCTGAAATAACTACTGAAAAACAAGATGTGGTGATGTTTTGCATTAAGGATTCTGTTTATTCGGCATGTTTTACCGGCTAATCCAGAAGATCTAACCTACTGTATGACTAACTTTAAGCTAAATCTGCTGACTGTCCCTCTCTCTACAAATGTACATTTGCCAAACCCCAGTGCAGACTTGTTTCAATTGGCCCGCATGAACTTTGAAAAAAAAATAATAATAATAGTGAAACTTCCTGCAATAGGCCTACATTTCTGCTCAACATTTTCACACTATCCAGAATTCACTGAAGATTTGCGACGTAACTAAAACGTGATGAGTGGCAGCCGTATTTCTTTATTTTTTTGCTTTTTAAAATATCCAAAAGCTACAGTTCAATTGATACAGGTATGTGTGACATGCTTGAGCGTTTCAGACAGATGTCTGACAGCAGTAGGAGCGGTGATGACACCGATTTGTAATATAATTTCAGGTTCAAGTGGTTTTTATTGTCATTTCAACCATATACAGCTGGTACAGTACACAGTGAAACGAAACAACGTTCCACCAGGACCACGGTGCTACATAACACAACACGCTAACCACCTGAGACGAGACAGAACTCGGTAAGATCTACACATCTACACAAAGTACTTATATTTCGAAACAATGGAAACCCGCAACAATATATTAACATCAAAGACCTAATACGATAAACAGCTTTAATCCTTCTTGGAACACCTGAATGATTTTTAGTGCAACGTTCCATGAAGAAAATATTCCAGTTCTTGGATGGACGAAGGAGGTGGATATCTGCTTGACAGTCTGCGCTTCAGAACGTCGTGTAAAAGTTGTAATGTTAACATCAGGTGATTGTCGAGGACGCAGAACGTACTTGACTTCAACCACAATGCTGATACCTGCTGATAGTGGTGCAGTGGGATTCATCCCTCACTTCTTCTTTACCTAAAAAGAGCGATGCAGCGGTGCTTTAGTCGGTTCATCACTCTCACTTCCTTATGCTGTACACTCTGCTCAGACAGAGCATCTCCTTTAACGTTCATGCTAATACCTCCATCAATGCCATCGCGTTCATTATCTTGTAGACAGCTAATGCTAACTACAAGCCAAATCTCTGCTGTATCATAGTGCAACTGCATTGTACAGGGATACATCTGGATATTTCTGGATTTCCGTAAAAGCTTCTTTGTGACAATGTCTATTGTTGAAAGCATTTGCACCGATATCTCTGCTACTTCAACTTCTGCATTGGATTTCTAAATAATTTGACATTCAACATCGCTGGGAAATGGTGAGAAACAAAGATTTTGCTCTTGGGTTTCCATCCATCCATTTTACGAACTGCTTATCCTACACAGGGTCACACACACACATTCACACACTACGTACAATTTGGAAATGCCAACCAGTCTATGGTGCATGTCTTTGAATTGGGCGAGAAAACCAGAGTACCCGGAGGAACCCTTGCAGCACGGAGAGAACATGCAGACTCCGCACACACAGGGGGGCTCCGGAAATCGAACCCCCAACCGTGGCGGTGTGAGGTGAACGTTCCAAGCACTGAGCCACTGTGCGCTCTCATACAGATATCTTAAAGCATATTTAATTTCTCTTATTTGACCTCTATCTGTTTTTAGAGGATTTAAACCTAACATGGTTTTAAAAAAAAAAAAAAAAAAAAAAAAAAAAATGTAATTATATAAAAAAAAAAAAAAAAAAAAAAAAAAAAAAAAAAAAAAAAAAAAAAAAAAAAAAAATAAAAAGAATATATTTTTTGTGTTGTAATTAAAAAAAAAAAAATAAACATGAATCACCAAAAAATGAATCACAATAAATAAATGAATCATATGAAAAATGAATACATAAATGTAAAATTTATATATATATATATATATATATATATATATATATATATATATATATATATATATATATATATATATTTTTTTTTTTTTTTTAAACAAACAAACTTTTGTTCTCCAGCCTGGGGCCTAGCTCTGTGTCTCCCATTAAACTTTCCGACATGACTCGATGCTTGATGACAAACAAAAGTAAGTATAGATTAATTTGACAAGAGTTTTAATACGTATTAGTTTAAGGCCTAGCACCAATTTATTAATCTATTCATTTATTTATTTTAAAACATGCCTCCGTTTGGAAACGTAAACTCGATACAACATGGCAACCCTGCTCGCTCGGCGTGCGCGAGCTCCTAACTTGGAGTCGGCTATTTTTCCTGCGCGTGCCGGAGTGGGCGGGGCTTCAAGCCCACAACGCTGTCCAAAACAGGCAGTAGTCCGTACTAGCCTACTACATAGTGCATGTAAAGCCCACCAAAAATAACGGGCACGCCGTGACGAGTCGCCATGGTTACCGACCCACTCGCATACTAGTGTACTAAACAGTATTATGAAAAAGTCCCGGCGGTGACGCTTGGTGGCGCTTGGTGGCGCACTTTTCGGACATACATATGTAGTAAGGTAGTGTGCGGATTCTGGACGTGGCCGTTGGGACCGTGTTCCGACGTGGAGCTGGAGGACCAGAAGTGGCTTCAGACCTGGGGAAAGAGAAGAAAGGTTGACGTTAGAGCAATGATCTCGTAAGAATCCGAGAGAAACGTGCTGTGAAGGTAAGATCCGGACGCGTCGAGTTTCCTATTGAGTTGACTGTGATGCATACTGTGACTTATTTTAAACTTAAAAGTCAAACAAAAATGAAAGACTTTGTTTTGTTTAATTGTCTTTCTGTTCTTTTTAGGAAGTCTATTAAAGTGTAATTGACCTTGGTGGGTTTTTTTTTTCCCCTTCCACCCTCCCTAAGTGTGTTGTTGTTGTTGTTCCTCCAATCAGAAGTCTGGTTTGCTTTCTATTAAAACCGCATTAACATGAACCCATGTGACTTTGTTTGTATTTCATTTTTTTTATTGGATTTTAATATGTGTTTGGCTCTGTATTTAAGAACACACACACACACACACACATATATATATATATATATATATATATATATATATATATATATATATATATATATATATATATATATGTATGTATAAGTCCGTGGAGAAAGATTGGACGTTTTTAACCAAAAACAAACAAACAAAAAATCCTAAATGGCCAAAAACAACAAGCTCTTCAGATTTCGGTACTGTTTGGACGGGGTTAGTTTCCTGGACGTATGTCTGTTTAGAGATTTTGAGGATGTGTGTAACCCCAACCCCCCCACCCCACCCCAGTCCCCTAACGCCACGCGCAATTTTGCGGTTGTGGGTTCGAATCTTGCTTCTGCCCCGCGTGCACAGAGTTTGCGTGTTCGCCCCGCGTTTCCGGGGGTTTCCTCCGTGTACTCCGGTTTCCTTCCGTCCAAAGACATGTGGTTGATTGGCATGTCCAAATGGTCTGTAGCGTGTTTGCCTAGCAGGAATTAGCGAATTCCTTGAACGCATACAACGGCACAGACGCCGTCTTAATTTGTCATGACCGCCGCTTCCTTTCGAAAGCGCCTCTGCACTTTCTTACAGCGTTTCTCTATACCCTGCAGCTGCACTGCCCTGGTGGGAGAGCATGGATCCTCCGGCTGACGCCGACCGAATGACCTCTGACCTCCCGAACCAGGCGGATCTGCGTGCTCCGGATGTGCGCACACACACTGAGAACGCTGCACCTGTGCACACAGGTATGGGTTGCGTCACGGTACAAGGGCAGTCCTTTACCTCCACAGAGTGAATGCCCCCAAGCAGGTTTTTGCAGGGATTTATTTGCAGCCACGGACTCCTCCAGTGTTTGCAGCACATGTTTATTTATTTTTTTTGAATACAATCCATCTGTTCAAATATGTCACGGTGTGCAAACATGTCCCATTATTGTCTTTCGACTAAAGTCGTTTAGACACCATTAAGTGAACCTTCAATTAGGATTAGAACTGTAGTAAATAGGGTAGACGTTAATTGTGCAACTATAAGCTCAAGGCCTCAATGGCTATAGAATCAGTATAGTCCCGGGATTAAAAAAAGATTCACAGAATCCGTCTTTAACACAGCTTTATTCGCAAGTTTTGTGTGAAGCACTTGCTGCCAGTCGAATAGCTTGTTTACGGTTACAGTTCTTGGCTATGTTTATTGACTAAATATACCAGATTCTCTAGAGAACCTAGCTGTCTGAAGTGCCATATTACAACCACAGTAATAATACTACTAGAGACCACTTTGGTTCAGACTCATCTCTCAATCACGACGGTTAAACGTACATTCAAATAAAGTGAAAATAATGTTTAAAACTTATTTATTTCTTTTTTTAAAAATAAATCTATGTGTATATATTAAACTGAACAAGGAAGAAACCTGTTAAACACGAGCAAAACATCGTGATTAATATGGAAAGCAGCTGACACTGAGGCAAACTGAAGAGGTAGTTGAACCGGTTGTAAATGCTAGGCTGTGAACTAAGCTAAGCCCTCCACAAGACCAAACGCATTAACTCGAAGAATAAGTGTCATTATCTACGCCGCACTCGGCGTCCACGTACACCACCCATGATGCCACACGGCCTAACAACATGGCAACCGAGGACTCCAACTCCCATCACATACGGTCAGGCACACCTGAACTCTACCATGCTGTCATTGCTGCTATACCTTGTGTCTCAATTCGCATACGATCCGTACGAAATAGTATCTGAGATTAGAATTGGCGTGTCCAAAATTGTAGTATCCCAAATAAGTATCTCAAAGATACCCAGATGGTCTGTTATTTCTGGTAGATTTTTGAAGCGTGGATCCGTGAACCCTTTTTTCAGCTAATATCGCCAGAACGCGAGGGAGGAGTGACGCTCTGTGACGGTTTGTTATATGGATTCGAGGGCGTATTTTAGAGATGTAAACATGAAATGTGGAAAAATAAATCAAGGGAATGAAATAAATGAAATGATATACGGCGTTCTCTTCCGTTACATGACGTGTTAGTATGTCCCAGCACGTGTGTAGTTTTTTACTACACACTCCACGTCGAGATCAGGATGATGATTTCTTTTTCAAGAGAGAGCTGTTAGAATAAAACAGATATATAAAATTGACCAAAACAGACATAAGCACACGTTGGAACATACTCTATACATCTACATATAGGTCAAAAAAATCCGAAATAAAACATCGTTATTACTTGACGTCTGATCGACTGACGACTTTCAAAGCATTGATACTGGAGACTCCTTCCAAACACTTTAAATAAACCTCTCCTACCAAAAACTTCACGGTAAACAACACGCTTTTTAAATCTGTTTATTAGCAGTCTTGGATTATGTGGAGCATCCATCACACAATTATTAGAACAGCTAGAACTACCTGTGCTGTCATATGGAAATATTGCTCACCTTTTGACCAATCAGATTCGAGCATTCAACTGCACTGCAGTATAAAGAAGCAATAATATAAACCTGTGATTTGCCTTGTAGCCGAAAGTACTGGTAGAGCTGCCGTTCTAGAAAATTCACACCATCTGACCAATCGGATTCGAGAATTCGACAGCGCTGTGGATTAAATATAGTTACAATTACGCACCAAGTAAAACCGTAATGAAGATATTGATGGACCTTCAGGCAAAAAAAGAAATGTACGACATAAGAACAAGTCTACATCTGAAAGAAAGAGTCGAAACACACTGAATATGCCGTAGCCGAAAACTCCAGGTAAAGTGCTTCAGCCTCCCCTGAACTCGTACAGTACAAACACTCGACCCAGAAGATTGTTCTACCTGAGACACACCTAGAACAAAACAAACATGCTGTAAGTCTGTTAGTACTGCAAGTGCATTGAGGTTAAAATCACAGATCTGATATGATACAAGAGACCATCCCATCAGGTTGGACCTGTCTGATATTATCGGTGTAGAGAAAGGGTGTTCGTGTTGGAAATGTTTCCAGTGTGATACCCTAGTCTAAAAATATCATGGTATCGTGGCATCACGATAGCAATCGACCATTTAGAAACGCACAAGATGGCAGGGAATTTTTTTGTAATTGTCTTTCAGCATAGAATGAAGGCAAACACAAACAGAAAATCCATTTATTTATTTATTTATTTATTTATTTTAGAAAGTTGTACCCAGTTTTTAGAAAGAGGAACTTTTCCATAAGATCTCTTACCCTTTCAGTATTTACCAAAAAAAAAGGAACTATTGCGACTGTGGTAGCAATGCAATGTTAACGACAGTAGTGGATAGTAGAGGGTATTGGTGTACGCGTATGGATATTTTAATGAAAAAAGGGTTTTGTATGAGGTGGACATGTGCGCATTAGAGAGTCTCGTCTCTCTGCTTCTTGTCCTGTTTTCTTTCCGCCGCAGGATGTGTTTTAATGAAGCTGTAAAGAATGAACAAACGGGCTACGATAAATTGTGATGCACAGTTACACACACACATGTACACCAATAATTGAAACCAGTAGACAGGTTGACCGGTCTAGGTAATGAACGTCCATCCGTTCTCCATACCGTTTATCCTACACAAGGTGACAGGGAGCCTGGAACCTATCCCAGGGAACTCTGGGCACAAGTCAGGAGACTCCCAGGACGGGGTGCCAAGCCATCGCAGGGCACATTCACACACCTATTCACACACTATTTGGAAATGCCAATCACCCTGCAACACAAACTCGGAGGAAAACCCAGAAGCACGGGGAGAACATGCCGTCTCAGGAATCAAACAGGGGGAAAAAAGTCATCAGTGAAGTAACCATCCAGTCATACACTGTAAGAGTGTAGAGAGAAGAAATTCACCAGTGTTGCATGAGAATTTATAGTTGATCATATGCATGTAAGTCATTTATTATATCCATTATCAGATCTTAATCGGGGTGTAGACTTTTATAGCTGCGTGAACAAGTAACGAAACACAACCTGCTGATTACGTTATCCTGATTACGAGTGCACATGTATAGAAACACGAACCACCTGCTGACTTCTAGGTCAGAAATGGCATAATGCTACTGTTGCCTGGGAATAGAGCAGTCGTTAAGTGACCTCACTGCTAGAGACAAGCGAGTGATCGGTGTGTTCTCCTGAGTGCACTGATGAGACAGTGCTTTAGCCATTTAAAGAGAAGGCTATAATGCGGTCAATAGTGGTGAGAGATGATCACTAAAATACACGAGAATGCGAACGTAGATCCTCTTTATATAACCGGTTTTATACCACAGTTGAATTCTTGAATCTGATTGGTCAGAAGGCGTGCATAATTGTATTATTACGATAAATGATGTCAGAGCCTTTTCTACCCTCGTTGTGGAATTACAGCGTACGAAAATGAAGTGAAAACCAACCAGAATCATTTTAGGGGAAAAATAGGAAAAAATAAAAACGCTACAATAAACCGGTTGCGTAAGTGTGGACAACCCCTTTATAATGAGGGTGGGGGGGGGGGGTTAGGTGGTGGCTGTGTTCAGAACGAGCCAATCACGTTCAATCTCATGTTCAAAAGTAATTATCATTCAGCTGTCATCAATGAAATTATTCGGATTAACCCCAAATAAAGACCAGCTGTTTCTGTAGGATCTTCTTGGTTTCATCTGACTTCTGAAGCCATGGTCCACAAAGAGCTTACGAAGCATGTACGTTATCTCACTTGTCCAAAAGGTATCGATCAGGATAGGGGTATAAAAGAATTTCCCAAACATTCGACATACCATGGAAGACCGTGAAGGTTGAAGGTCAACAAGTGAAGAAAATGGGGCACCACGGTGGCACCACCAAGAACAGGACGTCCCTCCACATTTTACAAAAGGACAAGACAAAAGCTTACCAGGGAGGCTGCCAGGAAACCAACAGCAACATTAAAGTTGCTGCAGGAATATCTGACAATTACTGATTACTTTCTGCATGTGACGGCAATCTCGTATTCTTCTCATGTCTTGGCTATGAGGTAAGGTGGCTAGACAGAAGCCCTTTCTCACAAAACACATCCAAGCCTGGCTAAATCACCCCAAATCATGTGGCCAAATGTCTTATGGTCTAATGGGACCAATTCCAAAAGGTATAATAATTCCATACCCATAGCTAGCAGTCGATTCAGGTGTCTGCTCGTAAGCTGAAGAAGAAAAGGAATTGCAGCTTTCAACAGTACAGTGACTCAAAGCATACATCCCAGACTCGAATCGAATTAAAAATCTGTGGGGTGAGCTGATGTGGGTTGTGCACAGGAGATGCCCTCACAATTTGATGGATCTAGAAGGTTTTTGCAAGAAAGAATGGGGAATATTTCCAAGTCAGGATGTGCCATGCTGACAGACTCGTCCCCAAAAAGACCAAGTGGTGTAATAAAATCAGAATGTGCTTCAATACAGTATTGGTGTTGGGGTGTGCACACTTATGCAACTAGGTCATTGTAAGTTTTTTGTCATTTTAAATGCATTTCTAATGAACTGAGTTGTGCAGGCAAACCATGTGGGCATGTATATAGGAAAAACACACAGCTACCTGCAAGATCCTCCAAGAATGGGAAAAGGATTTTAGGTCATCGATGTTGTTCGTACCGCTAAATATTGATACATTGCATTACAAATGGTTTATGTTTCTGTATAGAGGGTTTTAACGTCGTTGTTTTATCGCGTGTTACTGTGCTCTGTCCAGGTTGTGGAGCAGTGCTGGTGGTGTGCGCGGTGTCCGTGGCCTCCCTCAGTGGACTCATGCTGGGCTATGAGATGGGTCTGATCTCTGGAGCCCTGCTCCAGCTCAGGGAAGTACTGGCGCTCTCGTGCCCGCAGCAGGAACAAGCCGTGGGTGCCTTGTTGCTCGGAGCGTTCCTGCTCTCAGTGGTAGGTGGCACCATTGTGGACCGTTACGGACGCCGTTTCTCCATCATCCTCACGGCGGCGCTGTGCACGTGTGGCACACTGCTGAGCGTCTGCGTTCCCGCCTTCTGGACACTGGTGGTGGGCCGTGTGTTGGTGGGAATGGCTGTGGCACTCTCGGGCACGGCGTCATGTCTGTACATAGCGGAGGTGGCACCTGCTACTTGGCGTGGGAGGTGCGTATGTGTGTACGAGCTGATGGTGGTCCTGGGTGTCCTGCTGGGATTTGGGCTCAGTTGGGTGTTTGCAGGAATGGTGGACGGTTGGAGGTTCACTTTGAGTGGAGTTCTAGTGCCTGCATGCCTGCAGATGGGCATCATGCCTGTGTTGCCCCAAAGCCCGCGCTTTCTCCTGACCAGGCGCAGACAGAAGGAGGCACGGAAAACTCTCGCGCGTTTACGAGGGACCATCCCAGACATGGTGGAGGAAGAGCTGAAGGTCATCATGGCAGCTCTGGGCACTGAGCATCAGCAGGGCTTTTTGGATCTATTTCGCTCTCGTGCCAACATGCGGAGGAGGATGTTTGTGGGAATGGCGCTGGTGTTTCTCCAGCAGGCTACAGGTCAGCCCAACCTTCTCGCCTATGCCTCCACAGTGCTGCGCGGAGTGGGATTTTACAGTAACGAGGCTGCTACACTCGCCTCCACCGGCCTCGGTGTGCTTAAACTGATCGGTACAGTCCCAGCGATCTTATTGGTTGACCGGGTCGGGCCCAAAGCTTTCCTTTGCGTAGGTGCTGTTGTCATGACGTTATCGACGGCAGTTTTGGGCAGCGTAACACTACACAGCCAAACACAAGTGGCCAGCCTATGCCAGAGCCCAGGCCAGCTCAATCAAACCCCAATGTGGAGGGGACATGATGCTCGCATTAGGACAAACCCACATCATACTGATTTCTTGTCAGAACAGAATTACACTCGCGTTCCAATAAACCCTTTGAAACACACTCAGGTGCCCTGGATTTTAAACTCCACAGAGGACCACAGAGCAGCAGTAACGAACTCAGAGACACCAGCAGATGATTCTTGGAAAGAGAGATCTGAGATTTCATTCGAATCCGTGTCAGCGAGTGAGGTGTCTCCTTCCCTGAAATGGATCTCTCTGGTCAGTCTGCTTATCTATGTGGCAGCTTTCTCCTTCAGCCTGGGACCAAGTAAGTCCAGTAACACTTAGTACAATGAAAACACATTACTACGGTGTACATTTTCCATTTGCACCAAATCTCATCAGACAAATGTCCGAGTTTCGTGTCTTGTAGCTTTACACTGTTGTTTACACTGTTTACTCACGGTGTGGCTGACTTCGACATGGTGTAACCATATGGTAGATATTTAGAGTACCAGGAGATAAAACTATACCAGAATGCTGGATGCTATAAAGATGTATATAGTTCCATTTCGAAATTATATTTTTTTAACACAGACCATTACTGCTGTTTTATAAATGAATTTATTTGGAGTTGAAACTGATTCAAGGTACAAAAATGGTGTTTGCTGCCCGAATTAAGGTTCCCGGTGTCTGATGATGAGGCCACCTTACGAAACACACGTCTGGCTCAGCCCAAAATGGCGACATGGAGCCGTCTAATAGGTTCACTACGTGCGAGATGAAGGGTGGGGGTAACAGGCATGTGATGGACCAGTCTTAGCCAGACTAGACCCTTTGAATCAGTGAGTTCTGTAGCTAAACCATAACATTTAAAGCAGGTCAACAAAGATTGGGGCCTTTACTGAAGAGTGAGACAGACCCACAACATTATGGATTGGATATTCATTTTGAGTACATTTCTTACTTTACAATCCCAGGTGTTCTTGCTGAGCAGAATATGAAATAAATAAGTAAATAAAGAACTATATTTTCATTTTTCTTAGCATCATTAATGATGCAATATGCAACAGCGCAGCAATAAGAGGTGTGATGAGAGCTGCATGGGCTTACTTGTGCTTTACTTGTGCATAAACACACACATTTAGAGATGAACACAATATGATGATGATCATTTAAAAATAGGATTTGTCATAGTATGAATGCGTGTCTGTTTATTTCAGTGGTGTATGTGGTTTTAAGCGAGATTTTCCCCACCGGGATCAGAGGAAAAGCCGTGTCTGTGGTCTCCGCCTTCAACTGGGCCATGAACCTGCTCATATCGATGACCTTCCTCACACTCACAGGCAAGCCTTTTTATCTACAGATATGAATTCCTGTCCAATATGGACACAGCTTCTGACATTTCATGTGCACTGATGAATATAGCAGGCTGATTCAGCAGGAGTAATGTTCTTGCAGACCGGTCTAGCAGGTCACCGTGTGACCAGCAACATTTCAAATGATGTCTTCTGAACGCTGTGCATGTTCTGTACGATGCGATAAAAGCAGCAAATCCAATCGACTGGCTCGAATGATTCTTCAGACCGATCCGGTGGCGCTCGTGGCCCGACGTTTCTTCAGTTCTCCGCTCATGACTTTAGTGCTTACTTGCGATTAGTTCCTATTTAGTCAAATGAAAAATCTCACACCGCTGGTTTCATCTCATGAAATGTAAATACATCACGAAGAAAAATAAAGCTTGGAAGGAAGTAACATAGATCGTTGGTGCATCTGCTGAGTGTACATAGCTCAATAGTACAATTCGCTTGCTTTGCTAAGCTATTACAACGCCTAGCATGCAACATGATCCATGTGCTTCTGGGGTTTCCTCCAGGCACTCCAGTTTCCTCCGCCAGTCCAACGACATGCATCGTAGGCTGAATGGCATTTCCAAATTGCCCCTGGCAGGTTCTTGAAGGTTTCTTTTCCTGCTAACCCAGACATATGTAACCATTGAAGCTCAAAGTTACACCAATGCCACCGACTTTGTCAATTTGTTAATTAGACCATGAATTACCTCAGTAACAGTAAATCATTTCTTCTGTTGCCTAGAAACTAGGGATTGTAAGAGGGATTGTAATTGCTCAGTCATGATCGTGTATTAACAAGTGACGATAACGAGAACATTTTGTGAGATTGTTTTTTTTTTTTTTTTTATCGATAATATTCCGGGTTCAAGGTGTAACGTTATGTAATCCCTTATGCATTAAATGAGCATTGCCTTTCATTAAATAATCATTACGGTAATATGTATGTCCTGCTATAGTTAACGACAGCTGCCTAATGATCATGATGTAGGCTACTGATAAAAGCTATCAGCTAATGATGGAAAAAAAAAAGTAATAAAAACAGATGCGTGTTCATGTATCTAAGGGTTAAGGTCATGTTAAGCTGTACATTCTGTTCAGGTCAAAACTACGCAAAACATCTGAAATATTTACGTGATACACCTTGAACTCTTTATGTTCCTCAAATCATTCCTGAACATTTTTGCAGTGTGGTAGGACACATTATCCTGCTGAAAGAGGACACTGCTATTAGGGACTACCAAAGGGGTGTACTTGATCTACAACAATGTTTAGGTAGGTGGTACGTGTCAAAGTAACATCCACATGAATGCCAGGACCCAAGGTTTCCCAGCAGAACATTCCCCAGAGCGTCACATTTCCTCCACCGGCTTGCCTTCGTCCCATAGTGCATCTCTTCCCCAGGTAAGAGACGTACACACACCCAGCCATCCACATTATGTAAAAGAAAATGCGATTCATCAGACCAGGCCACCTTCTTCCATTGTGCCGTGGTCTAACCAGATGGGCTAGCCTTCGCGCCGCACAAGCATCAATGATCCTTGGGAGCCCATGACCCTGTCGCCTGTTCACCAGTTGTCCTTTCTTGGACCACTTTTGGTAGGTACGAACAAGTGCATATCGGGAACACCCGACAAATCCTGCTGTTTTGGAGATGCTCTGACCCAGACGTCTAACCATCACAATTTGTCCCTTGTCAAAGTCGCTCGGATCCTTACGCTCGCCCATTTTTCTTACTTCCAACACTTTGAGAGCTGACTGTTCACTCACTGCCTAATAAATATATCCCACCCCTTAGCAGGTGCCACTGTAATGAGACGATCAATGTTATTCACTTCTCCTGTCCGTGGTTTTAATGTTCTGGCTGATGGTGTGTATATACAACAAAACAAGGAAACGAAAAGATAAACTTGCAAGTAATTGTTCTTCTGTCCAATATCTTAGAAAGATATTTTTGTGATTGACTTGTCAGTATTTATCATATCGTGGTTAAAAGCTGAAAGAGAGAATAGCTGTGAGGAAAAGTGATCAAAGCTGAGACTAAATAAATAAATAAAATCTAACTAGCATGTAAGTGTGCAGTGCTGCTTGGCCCAAAATAGTGTTGTTGTTTCATTACGTTCTGTTCAGCCACGTCATGTTCTTCTGTGCCTTTGCATGATAAACAACACGATTACAACAGTAGCAGATTACACAGCCAAAGGGTTTTCATTGCCCGGAGAAAGAGCGTCGTGAGGAGTCGGAGTCGGAGCCGGACATTAAAGGCTGAGAACAGGTAGAGAAAGGCACTTGATCTCATAAAAAATAAATAAAAATCAACAGGTAGACGCTAATCAATGGGAATTTTTATTTATTTTATTTTTTTTTAAGTCAGCGGTGAGAAAACTGTCTGATCATACACCATGACTAGCCATGCCAGCGTACCCAACCTTCGCCAAGTGCTTTAAAGTGTTTTTAACATTCGCAACATTTGCGTGAGTGAAATTAGAGGAGGTTGTTCAGGGACAGGTTGTACAGTCCCGCCTCATGCCTGGTGTTTCTGGCTGGACTTTCAAGTCACGCAGAATTCCTGGAACTCAGAGGCTCCAGGAACTTACTTGACGAAAGAGAGAGGGCTCTGGATGTTTTCAAAGCTGTTATCAGTGTCGGTTTACTCGGTCTGAAGGTGTCGGCAGAGTAGACCCACATAATAATTGATTATTATTTCAGATCATTAGAGATCTTTTCCATGTATGTTTTTTTTTTCCCTCCCACATTTTTCCACAAGCTGAGATTGGACTGAATTCGGATCGCACTGGAGTCTCTTAGAAACCATGAGCTCTCACAGGTGGTTTTTAAATCATTGCTTTAGTGTGCACTTGAGCATGATCGCGGAGTTCACACCTGCCCAAACAAACCGCACAGAGGGGGTAAACACTCCAGGGTTCAAGTCAAAAGGCCTGTATGCATGCATATGTGAAAGTGTCATTCAACATGTATATACTCGCTGAACACACTATATATAAAACATGTTGATATGATGGTAATAATCAATGACTAGGTTTCTTGTTCAAAAGCCGCCGGTGGTGTGTGTAAATATAATAAAAGTCGAACACCTTTTGACTATATTGTATATTTGAAATCGGTTATATAATATTTGGATGTAATATTTAAAGTGCAGTCTAAACAGATCTAATTAAAGTGATTGACTACAGCTCGTGATAGGAACGCAGGGCCATCAGCAAATAAACATAGAGAGGAGGATGACTTACTCCGTATTTTTTTTTTAACGTGATGTCAGTCAATCACACATTTATAACTGTCATCATTGTATTATAAATGTAACTGTTTCGACACATATATTATCCCTAAATGTCACATGATCGTTATGAAGGTTGTTGGCTGAAATATTAATTGCAATCCTTTTTTTTTTTAACGTTTCTAAATCATTCTGAGTAAGTTTGTGTGTAAAGCGTGGTAGGGTTGTATGAAGCCATTTTGTGTTTGTGACTCGTTGCAGAGAAGATCGGCCTCCCCAGTGTGATCTTCTCATACGCTGCTATGAGCTTCGTGCTGCTCGTTTTTGTGATCGTGTTCGTGCCGGAGACGAAGGGCCGCTCACTGGAGCAGATCTCCAAAGAGCTTGCCATGAAGTGAGGAAACACACACACACACACACATTACACAGATTGCATTATCTCCATTCACTTATTGGTAGTCAGATGAGGTAAGAGTCTCCTCGCTGCAGAATCTAAAGTCCAGGGGAAGGAACTGGACCTGATCCAACACCTCCTACAACTCTAAAACCTAATCCTAACCCAGACAACACTATATAGAAAGGTCGACTGATTGATCAGGTTTGCAAATGAATCGTCACCAAATTATAAACTTTCAGAAAAAACGTATCATTGTAGATTTTTACAGATCACAGACAGTTCCAGTGATCTGATATCTGAAAAATCCACACCTATAGTTTTTCCCGGTTCCAGGAGCGGCTGAGAACGGTCCGCTGTCATTATACCGTACGAGAGCGGCATCTTGAGGTGAAATAAAAAATTTTGTTGTGTTATTTGAAGTGTTTTTTGATTCATTTTTGGATGTCTCTATTTGTTCTTTGGAGTGTTACCTTTTGGTTCAGCTTGGATGTATATCTTTTGTTCACCTTAATATTTATTAATAGTTAATATATATTAATATATTTATTTCCTTTAAGAGAGTACAGTACATTTTCCTGGTACAGTCAGTACTGGTTATTTTTGTAATAAACGTCAGCAATATTTGACTTTGGGTGTTATGTTTTCATTCAGTTATCAATTTAGTTATCAACCAGTTATCGGAAGGTACCGTCCAACTTGGCTATCGGTATCAGTAAAATCCACTATCGATCTACTGTCCAGCCCAACAGTCCATTGTATCCATCCCTTGGACTTTTGGCTCGACTCCACCCACACAGTGAGGAGTACTCAAAGCAGGCTGGTTACATAGTACTCAGTGCAACAATGTACGAAAGATGGAGTAAAGAACCGTATAACACAAAAGTGTTGTTCTTGATTATGATTGGTCAGAATTTGATTAATTAGATTTGATTAATTTTCTATAAAAGCAGCTCTGACAGTAATTTGTTTGCAAGGCAAATCAAAGCTTTATATTAGTGCTGTAGTTTACAAACTGAATTTTTTTTTAATGTGTAATGATATGGTGTGGTGAGGAGAAGTTTAAATTTTTGAAGGATTCATGTAAGTTTTTTTTATAAGAGTCAGAAGTAAAGCTGTAACTTAAATTTTCCGACAAGCCTTCACGACATAGGAGTTTGCACTTTCTCTGTAACAGAGCAAGCTCTTATGGCGAAGGAATGACTTTTATATCTGCTACAATGTCTAATGTGACAACAGGAACTAACTCGCGTCAAACGTCAAAAAAAAAAGCGTCAAAAAAAAAGTCGATGTGATGTTCTTTAACCCTCTTAACCCGTAAGGCCGAAAAACCGGCTTGCCCGACTTTAATCTATTCCCGTAAGGACGATATACCGGCTTGGTCGTCTGTGCCAAATCCCTGTAAGGCCGATATAAAGATATAGCGGCTTTACAGTGTAAATGTTATCCCCGTAAGGCCGGTGCACCGGCATTACTCTGCTATGAGTCCTTACTTATTTAATTATTATTTTTTGATCCGGAAGGTTGATGATGTCACGACGTGATTACGTTATTGTGCCGTCATTACGATGAAGCTGATCCAAGCGTGAATGTTGGTGTAATAGTAGAAGTGAACTAAAAATGCCAAAGCGAAAAGCTAATCGTGTTCCAGCTAAAGTTCCACCTACAGTTAACACGGGTACATCTAAAACAGTGGAAAAAAAAGAAAACATACACAGTTACACAGGCGAGAGCGAGGATTCTAGATAGAGACCGCAGTGAAAGTTCAGGCGATGCTGAAACCGAAACCGAAACTGATAGTGACGTGAACTCTCCTGATTCAGACCCTGATCCGTCTTCATCTTTAGCATTAACCAGTGCGACTGACACTGCAGGGGTTTGGAGTCATAACGTGACCATCTCTGTGCATTTGTGAAAACACTACCTGCTGCTCTGATTATCACCAGAAACTTGACTTTTGGTGCTAAAATGCATTTATTTATTTATTTATTTATTTATTTATTATTTACTTGAATTTATTCAAAGGCATCGTATGGTGCTTCTAAATGAGTAGAAGGATTTTAGCGAGCATTTTTCGTCATTTCTCTAGTTAAGAATTGTGCTCTAAGTTCAGTAAAAACACTGAACTGCTTCATTTTCATAGTAAAATTACACAAATACATTATTAGAAGTTGTTTCAAGGCCTAAAAATGTTCATATTAAAATGTTGATTTTGGGGCCAACTTTGGCCCAGGAACTCAGGGTTGGCGTGCTGTGTCTCTGGGGAATATAGGGTTGTGGGACAGAATACTGTGGGAACTAAAGTGTAAGGGGGTTAATAAACAAAAAGAGCTGTGGAATAAGAGGAATAAAACACTTTGAGACAAGCTGTTAAAGGAAATGAACATATTCCTTACTTTAGTAATAACATTAATAAACCATTACTAAAACTAAGGAACCTTTTAATTATATTTCCACAGGAACCATCTTGACAGCACACTGCTGTGCCACCGATGGCAAACGAAGCCCAAGACTCACCAGTCACAGGAAGAGAAATCCCTCGCAGCAGTCTGATCCCGAGGGACGAGAATAAAGAAGAACAGTTTGTTAATTAGTGATGGAAGGATATACGATTTGATTAATAGATTATTAATAGAGAGGTTGGTGACGAGACTGAGCCTACCCTGATACCCCAGAGAGAAATTACAGTCAGGGAAATGGCTGTTGATGTGGCGTTCACATCACAGTAGCCGTTAGCCGAACACACAAACTATCATGCGCCACGTCGAAGCCTGAAATGCAGCCGTTTATTAAATTTTTTTTTTTTTTTGTCTTAATCCTTTTCTAAGTACATGATTTTGAAGAATACTTTTAACATGAATAGTTTTGGATAGTCGTGGCCAGTAAAATACTGTGTAAAAAAAAACAAACAAATAGAAACGACAATGTCAGTACTGTACTGTCTGAGCTCAAAATGGCGTACCATGCATACTGCTCCTGCTCTACCTGACCCCAAAGCAGTATGGGAACTGGAAAAGTGGACCTTAACTTCTTTGTCGTGAGCAAACACGTTCTTACAGATAACTTTAGGCAGCGGCGTAATATCGTGTCAATCTTCTATTTGTTCTTTCGTCGTTGCGGTTACGTTAGTTAACAAATAAAGTAAAAATTCTATTAGGACGGGCCTTCGTTGAAAATTTGCTACGGTACTGAAAAAAGACGTCATGTGAAAAGTGAAAACATCTTCAGTATAGCCAAAATGATCATGTTTCTCATTATACCACAGTAGTATTCTCCAATCTGATTGGTTACAAGGTGTTGATGAATATATTCTGTATTATATACAGCAGGGGAAGTAAGTACTGGACGTTTCTTTCAGTAAATATATTTCCAATGAGGTTATTCACATGAAATTTTCACCAGACATCAGTGTTAACTCAAGAAATCCGGAAGTATGAAGAATTTCCAACATTCAAGGCCATAAATAAAGTTATGTGTAATAAAGTATAAGAAACTGAGAAAAATCAAGGTGTTAGAACGGTCAATCACTTGGCTTGAATCCAATTGAACGAGATTTAAAGACAATATGTTTGAAAGAACGGATCGGAATCACACCTGAATACTGCGTCCCGTTCATTTCTTCGTCCAGGAAGCGTCTCGAAGCCGTCATTACAAACAAAAGCTTCTCCGCTAAGTATTAAATACTTACTTAGTGTGTTCGGTACTTTTTCCCCCGTGTCATTCCGCTTTATTACACATAACTTCATTTATGGACTCGAATGTTCGGATTTCTTTATATGTGTGGATTTCTTGAGTTGATACTGATGTCTGATGAAAATTTCATGTGTATAGTCTCATTGGAAATATATACAGCTCAAAAAAATAAAGTGAACACTTGGAGTTACATTGTGCTGTTTAAGTGTTCCCTGTATTTCTTTGAGCAGTATATTTACTGAGAAAAAAAAAACAAAAAAAAAACTTTGCCACGTTCAGCATTTATTTCCCCCACTGTATATGTCACAGCTCAGCCGGATCAGAACTCCAAATCCCAAGATGCAGCGCGTGCTACTCAGGCACGCATGCGCTCTCCATCCCCGGAGTTCTTATCCAAGACACCTGTCACTAATCACAGACTCACACTCAAGCACGGCTACTTAGGTTTGCCAGTCACAGAGTTGCATTGCGAAGTATACGCTCAGTGATCCTCTTTCTCTGCGTTACCAAGCCTTCCGATTATCTTTGATTACCTCGTTACCTCGACCTTTGTTTCCGCCTTCGACCACGCTCTTCGTCTTGCCCTCCTTACTCTGTTCGTCCGATCGCCTGACCCCTGCCTGTTACTCGTTTACGATTCTGCATTATCCTCGTCTCTACGCTGCGTCCGCCGCTTGCTCTTGCCTCCGTGCCCCTTCCCCACGAACCCGTGACAGTATATTCCAATTTGTTATGGTTTCTATAGCAACAGCTCATTCTTAGGGACTTGTGCAGCAGACGCTCCTCATAAACGGGTATAAAATATTGCATTTTGTGACAAAAAATGATTTGTTTTTTTGAGATGTTTCTTTAGCATTTTTGGAAGGAGTCTCCAATATCAGCGCTTAGTAACAGTGGCATGTTTCGAAAGCAGTTGAGGCTGGTGAGGGAACAACTGTTATAACGTAAGTGATAACAGGATTTAACTCGTTTTCTCAGATGTTCCACAACATGAAATAAATAAATAAGTTGTTCGTGTTAGCAGATTGCTGTGGTATAAGGAGAATAAAACGCTGCTGTAGGAAAATAAATCAGCCACAGGGTTAGAGTGACTCGGTTTCGTGTCATCACACATCGTCGTTGATTATTTTCCTTACTTATGGGATACGATAAGACAAATATAAGATTACTGCACATACAGTGGAGATAAAAAGTCTACACACCCCTGTTCAATTGCAGGTTTTATTCCACTTATATATATATATATATATATAAATTAATATCCATGGTATTTAAATGTTTTTGCTAATTTCTTGTTATATTGGGAAATACTTTAGCTCATTGAAAAAATGGATTTCTATATAATAGCGTGATTACCTATCACTAGAAGAATGTAAGCTAAAACTGAGTTAAAACATCTAGAAGTAGACTCGATGATGTTATATTTGTTTTATTATAATCTTATAATGAGAGATATTTGATAGACTCGACAATATTTAAGAAATGTTTTTTGTTTTTTTTTTCTTCTTTTGGGTGTATTTTTGCATTGGGTTCACTTTATACAGAATTCAGAACAGATGATTCGATATTTATGCCAGCTGTGCCACTACTGTATTTACATTGGACTTCTGATTCAGGTTCACACTACACTACCTTGTGTCATGATTTGTACTGTGACAATAAAGCAGTCTAACACAATCCTGACATGGAAATGAATGTGATCACAAATCCACTATGTAGCATAAGTATTGTGTGAGAAATATGTTAAATATGATTAATATCAGTATGTGTGCTCTTATTAAGAGTCTCCAGCTGGTCTTGCTGCTCTGCAGATACCTAAATTCTAGGGCTTTCTGAGACCTTTAGAGAGACGTCTGGGTCCCCCCCCCCCCAGGTACTTTATTCATTCATCGCAGGCGATGTTGATGCTCTTTTAATCCTCACGCAGCCGGCCGTTCTTCTCATTTTTACAGGCAGTCTGGAGTACACTTGTATTTTCTGGGAAATGGCAATACAAATGATTTCATCATTCATTTAGGTAATGTAACGCCACGGAGCGTTGCGGAAGGTGCAAGCGTTAGATCAAGCGTTAGAAGCTGATCAGCGGGTGATGGCTGCAGCTTTGGGATATAAAAAAAAAAAAAAAAAAAACCATTTCTGAATTATTTATTCACGTGGCTCTATAACGCTTTCGTCTCAATAAGGCGCAAAACCTTACGTTTCTATCTCGGGTGCATTCTTTTCTCACTGATGCACGAGATCACGAACGAAGAACGAGACGCAGCAGGACGATTATTTTAGTCAGTCTTTATTATAAAATACAAAATGGGAACATTTTACATAAACACGTAACCTGCACACGGCCTCGTGAACCAGAGTGTTCTTGTTCAACAGAATGCTGCAGGTAAATATTACATCATATCCTGTTTAGTGCGGCTGCTCTCGTTTAATGTCCGTCCTCCGTGTCGCGCTACTAAAGCCAGCTTCAGTTTTTCTGTAAAACTCCACCGTTTAAAAAAAAACAAACAGCCTTTTCACTGACTTTGGTGTCCATGCACTAAAATAATGCTTGATTAAAATGTTCAGTTACTACACGACGATGAGGCCAACACTTTAAACTCTTAAAACACATTCACTTATAAGGTGCTTCTTCAGTTTTTCCAGACTCTGTGTGTGTGTGTGTGTGTGTGTGTGTGTGTGTGTGTGTGTTTTACGCCAGTTTTTTCTGACACTCGAACAATAGAGGATATATCTGTTCCACAGCTGAGGCAACACTCTGAACATTTGGTCCTGGGGAGAGAGAAAGAGGTTCAAAGGCATCAGGGACACATATTTTCCCCTACAGGTCTTATACATTTAACACGGTCAATTCAGATGGATAGAATAAGTGTATAAGCTGGTGTGAGGAAGTGGTGCAGCTCAGAATACACAGTATTTAAGACACCGAGTGATTTGGGGTGTGAGATTTGTTCGCTTCATTATCCTCGGAGCTTCAGTGTAGTGATTCATTTGTATTCATGTGATTTCTAAAATGTTCTAATCGCGATTGTAATATAAATATCTCGACAGTTTTCTCATTGTTTTTTTTTTAATTAAAACACCCATAAATGCTGTTTAAATGTTTGAACTGAAGGAAAAACACAGAAATAATAACAACACTGCTTAATAATAAGCAGCTCCTTTATTTATTTTATTTATTTGACACCAAAATAGAGACCAAAGCCCTGCGTTCTTGCTTTCTATTTATACTGCCTTACAATCCCGAGGTTTGTGAATTCCCGGGTCAAAGATCACCACTATAAATTCGCAAGAAGCAAATGCACCTCGTTTACATCCCATGTCCTTTCTTCTTCTTCAGTAAATCGCCTTTTCTGCTGGGCGAATATTATTTGCATTTGGTTTGACTGCTGAGAGAGCAGAAAAGCCTAATTTTCAGGCGTCCCCTGTATCGCCAAAAACTGTACACGCTACAGCTAAACCTCAGATGTTACCACTTTGTGTGGAAGCGCGGTGTTCTTCCTTCCTGTAGACCTCCAGAGACGTGTGGAATCATCTATGCTGAGGTGTACTGGAACTGTTCCGGCGGTTCACGTTGGACCGACGCCCTACTAAAACGCTTTTCCTCGTCCTAATGTCACCTGTCCACCATTTCCTTGGCACTGGGTGAAATTTGATACTCAATAAATCACTCGGTAAGTCTTTAAGTACTTAATGCTCTAAGCTGTTGATTTCTCCAACAGGCCAAATTCTGAGATATTTTCCATATATTTCAATCCAAGCGCTCACAAAGTTTTTCTCACGTTATTTTACATCATCGAAGATCATACGAGTTCACACAGGGAGGTGCTGCGTAGTTCTCGTTCGTCTCTTTTTGAGTGTAGCGTGTACCTGTAACTGGAATGTGTAGTGTGTACCTGTAACTGTGACGCTGCCTGTGGAGAACACCTGCACTGTTGCCCTAAGGGTCTTGATTCTGTACGACGCAGCCGGGTGAAGCTCAGGCTCGTAGCTGAAGGAGGAAAAAAAATAAATAAACCCATGTGCTTATTAGACATGGTCACTTAGCAGCTTTACAGAAATCCATAAATTTAGGTCCATAATGAGCAAACCAGAGGCGTGACAGTGGCATGACAACTCCCTGAGACGACATTAGGAAGAACCGGACCCCAAACAGAACCCATCCTCTTCTGGGTGACACCGGATAATGACATTATAAATCATTACGCTTCTTCAGATCGAGTTCTTTAGTCTTTTGACTACAGCAGCAGCTCTTGGGTACAAATCTACAATATCTGTGTGAGATTATCCATCCATCCATCCATCCATCCTAAGATCAAGTCGAACAGGTGCTTAGCATAGCTGTATTTGGAGCTAAAGCAAAAACGATAGTCCTGATGGTCTGAAGAACATTTTGGTGATTTCTGAGCTCTAACGCACTCCCTAAACCTGGAAACGAACTCGAATGGAATCGGTGATCTTCGTCAGATGATCTCTGCGGCCTTCTCACCACCACCACCAGAGGGTGCTGTTACTCTTCTGTGGTGATCCGTAACGTAATTTTAAACATGCTATAAATCAGTGGTGTTGGGATAGGATTCTAGGAGTTTAAATCTTAGGGTTGTTGTAGGGCTACTGTTGGGCCCCTGAGCCTTTAACTCCTCAACTGCTCAGGTCTGCGCTCGTATTTTATCCCATCTCGCTACGAATGAATGAAATAGCTAAACGGCTTCGCTTTACTCATAAGCTGCTTTGGATGACGGCGTCCGCTGAATAAACAGGTGTTGAAAGTTTTTCTCGGTCACACCGCTATGAACAACACGCACTGCAGGTGTTTGCATTTCCTGCACGTGTGACAACTCTAACCCTGTGTTCCTGTCAGTATGCGACAGGCTTATCACGTTCCGTCTTAAACCTGTGACGTACAGCGCCACTGAATTTCCTCAGTTTTATGCAAATTCGTGTTGGCTTTGAAGTGCCGAATTCAAATGACTGGAGCTAAATACTCTCTCTTTAGTATTTAGGTTCTTCCTGCAATTTAAGCTGTAGTATCCTCCATCCATTTCCATACCACTTATCCTACACAGGGTCACGGGGAGCATGAAGCCTATCCCAGGGGACTCGGGGCACAAGGTGGGGGACACTCTGGACAGGGTGCCAACACAATCGCGCACACATTCACACACTACAGACAATTTGAAAATACCAAATCAGCATGTCTTTGAACTGGGAGAGGAACATTGATTGGAACAGACAGCTAAAATGAACAGAACATAAAGATCGTACCTGGCTATGGGACGGTTGTTCTTGGTGAACTCGATGAGGCGGATCTGAAAAGGCATGGAGCACACTGCCAGGACGTTTACGACCTTAAAATCTGAAAACCTGACCTGCAGGAGAGCACACACACCCATGATTCAACCCAGTGACCAACATGTATTTACACCGGCAAGGAAATACGCTACAGGGATAAAGGCCAACCTTGAATCCTATCTTCTGGAGGCAGCGGGCTAACCTCCTGGCTCCCACTTTAGCCTCGTCCTCACTACGGAGAGAAAAGATCGAGAGTTGTCGTGGAGCTTTTATTAGTGTGCTGACTCATTAGATTAGACGGATATGGGTAAAAAGAACAAAAGCGCATTCTGTCATTACGACCTTGTTGCTCCAGTGCAAATGATTTTCCCTGATGACCATATGGAGGCAGTGATGCGAGGTTTGCGGAGCTTCATCAGTACTTTCTGGAAGGACACAAAAAACAAGCGACGTTACGATCAGGATTATCAGGCTCAACTGTCCAGAATAAAAAAAAAAACAATGTGGCGCGTTGTTATAGGAACGCAGTACTAATATATATAAACAAAACTGAAATCCTTTCACAAATCACTGGTCAAAGGTAGAAACTGGAGTGCGTGTGTGTGTGCGTGTGTGTGTGCGTGTGTACTCTACCGGTCAGACGTTCAGAGACACTTGACTGAAATGGTTCTCATGATCTTAAAAAGCCTTTGATCTGACAGTGTGTGATTAAACGTGTGAAATCGGTGTCATAGACAAAAATATAATCACGCCGATGTCTTCGTTTCTTTCATTGGAAAACTAACATTTTATTTACAAAAATATATATTTTTTTTAAACGGACGACTTTGAAATATTCGAAATATTCTGAAAAGCAGCCGATAAGAGTCCAGCATAGGTGGGAACCCCTTTAATACTGTTTAAAACGCATCTCAGGGGGATTCCTCACTTACCAACTAATAAGAAATAGAGGAAGGGGGCGGGGCTTCCAGGAGGTGCCAGTTAATATCGGATTAATAACTCTCAATCGTTCCAGACAATGTCAGTCGATTTCATCTGCTGTATTTATTTGGGGTGGGAATTACTCTTCCGACATACATCTGACTGATGACTTCCAACGGCAGCCATGTTTCCGTCCACGGTTTTTTAACACGAGTTTTAAGATGGGGGGAAAAAGCGCTGGATGGAAACACCATGAGCGAATAAAACGAAAAACTTGTGCGCTCGATTGAGGCGGATCGTTTTTTTAAAAAAAAATTCGATAAGTAGATACGCAGATAAACTACGACGGAAGCACGTTCACCGAATAAATCCCATCAGAAAAGTCGTGTGGCTTTGCCTCAATAAACCATGTGATTGGATAACTGGCGCGGAAAAAGTAAAAAAAAAAAAAACGACGGCCAGCGAGACGCACCAGTTTCCCTGGAAGAGACGATTTTGTTTTCTTGACCACGAGGGATGGAAACGGAGAATTTAACTTGTTAACTTGGTGACTTTGTATGGAATAAAATCTTAAACCACTATGTTCAATCCATTCAGAACCGCAGCGTCCAAATATCGGTGATTGGGCACCATGTCGATCAATGTCATCCACTTCGTATTATGCGTTATTCCCCTCCAGGCCAATAGTGCGCAGGTTTAAATGACACCTGGTCCTGAAGACAGAAACCACGTTTGTGATGATAATATCCAGCGCCACATCGTTACTCGGTTCCATGAGGCCTCTTTGGACTGGAGAGAGCTTTACAAATACATGTCACGTTCCTGAAGGAGCCTGGAGAAAACAAAAAGCATATCGTTATATATCTAATATTTCGCCGATGCCGATATACTTCTGATGACGTCAGCTGAATCCCAAACGGCTCGCGGATCCTTTATTCGGGAGATCTAGTGCACTCGATGTCTAACGAATATAAACAGTCGTTCGCTCACCATCCTCGCGTTCAAAGTTAACAGCACAAAAAATCCATTACTGAGAAACCGCAAAGCCAGCGAAAACGCAACCGTATCGACCAAATCATCTGTTTATAGCCCGAGTTCACTACACGAGTCACTGTGTTACTTCTTGTTACTATAGAAATGGTAACGTTAATGTCCTATAAACCTTTATGACAGAACTTCTGTCAGAGCTGCCGTTATAGAAATCTTCACGGACACCTTCTGACCAATCAGAGTTGGGATTTTTGCACCATGGTGTAACACAGTGACTCCTTCCCACTAGCGAACACATCCTGCCTGAGTCTGATGTGCGTGATGCGGTTTGTATGACGTTAAATTGGCTTCTTGACTACGTTTACATTTACAGCATTTGGCTGACACCGTTATCCAGGGCGACTTACAGTACAGTACAGTGCTTTGACCTCTCGATCAATAAATATATCCCGAGACTGGTTCACTAGGTCACGGAGTAAGAATAGTACCAGTCTAAAAAACTCTGTTGGGGAGGTAATATACAGTCCGTACAGGATTTCACTGAGGTTTTTTTTTTTTTTGGCTGTCGCTTTTTTCTAAATTTGCGATGCAAATTGTGGAGTCCATCCATCCATCTTCTATACCGCTTTATCCTTTTCAGGGTCACGGGGAAACCTGGAGCCTATCCCAGGGAGCATCGGGGACGAGGCGGGGTACACCCTGGACACGGTGCCGATCAACTTGTGGAGTTTTTGTTGCTTTTCCGTGGAAAACTACTCGAATTGGCGAAATCGCAATGGCACGAAATTGTTTGGCGCGCTCTTTCACGGTGATGTTTGCTGGTAAATTAGACTTTTTTTAGTTTACTCATTAATCGAACCTCACAGTTCCAGTGTTGAGGGTCAAGATGACACCAAACATGGCTGATTTCCTATATCTGAAAGGCCAAAAGACCATGACGTGTTTCGTTTATGACTCGTGTGCACTATATGAGCAAAAGATTGTGGACACCTGATCGTCACACCCGTACAGTATGTGCTTCTTCCCCAAACTGTTCCCAGAAAGTTGGAAGCACAATTACAATGAATTGTATAAAATGCCTTTGTGTGCTGTAGCTTCACTTTTTCCCTTCCCTGGAACTAAGACGCTCGAACCTGTTCCAGCATCTGTGCACAGACAAAGCGAGCTCCATGAAGACATGGCGTGTGAAGGTTGGAGTAGTAGAAGAACTGAACTCGAGTGTCCTGTACAGATCCCTGACCTCAACCCCACTGAACATCGACTGCACCCCAGACCTCCTCAACATCAGTACCCGATCTCACGAACGCTCTTAAGTCTGATTGACTACGTTTACATGGATAGCAGTAATCTAATTATTGACCGTACTCTGATTAAGGTGTTTACATGAGCCGTTTTAGAATACCATGCTTTTTTTCATGTAATTGAACTAGAATCAAAAAGCGTTCATCTACTGCATTGGCGCCCGTCCGACGTCCCTCCAGGATTTCACGTATCGATATACAGTTCGTCTTTGTTATGGTACCGTACACAGTTTTAGGGGTTTTTTTTACGAACGCTTTAAGGGCAGTTAATTATTTGTCATGCTGTACGTGCTAATAGACAGCTGCTTGAAGCCGTGGGCTGCGTCCCAAACCGCGTACTTACCGTCTATATAGTAGTCGAGATACATGTATTTTTCCCCACTACAGGCCTATAGAAGGAAAGTATGCGGTTTGGGACACAGCCGGACTCTCTTGTTCGCCGTCAAACAGCTGAGCACTGCCATGTGTGATCGTGTCCTGTCACAACGCGGTGAAAACTCACACATGGCGTTCATAACGCGATCCGAGGTGTGTACATGTGTGGAATACACGTCCATAACGCGACTAAAACAGGAGTACTTCACACATCTTAATTCGATTAAAGATTAATTCGAGTATGACCGTAATCAGATTAAGGAAAGTAAAAATCGCCGTTTACATGGGAGTTTTCTTAATCAGAGTATGGTCTTAATTGGGTTAAGAGTGGATTATTGTTGTCCACGTCAACACACCGACTGATCACTAATCCCCACAGCCACGCCCAAAGAGTGGATTATTGTTGTCCATCCTGCGATGGATTGGCACCCTGTCCAGGGTGTACCCCGCCTCGTGCCCGATGCTTCCTGGGATAGGCTCCAGGTTCCCCATGACCCTGAAAAGGTAGTAGAAGATGGATGGATGGATGGATATTGTTGTCCACGTCAACGCACCGAATGATCACTAATCCCCACAGCCATGCCCCAAACTCTAGTCTAAAGCCTTCCCAGAAGTCTGGATCGTCCCATACTATAACGACAGGACCGAATCTGGGATGTACGTGTGTGACAGTCAGGACTCCACATACGTCTTGGTCATACGGTGTATTCCTACAAGACGGCTTTGGTTTGTTATTCACATGCGGAATGCGAATCTAATCTAAAGCTGGTGTTTGATGAGATGAGATAAGCATTAGCTCTGCTGGCTAGCCAGACCTGCAGTTGATTTCCTTTCGCAAGATATAACCTTAACAAGCTCTTTGTTATCTTTTTTAAAGTGTTAATGTGCTGAACCCAGACGTACTGATGTCAGATCTGGTGTTTTCACTGATAAGGTCTCTAACACGTCATCCTGCCGGTCTTCTTCTTGCCTTGTTATTCCTTCAGTCTTCCCTGGAGAGCTTGCTAGAGACCAGAATTCGCAACGCCCCCTCCCGCTTCCAGGTTGTAATAACGCGTTATAAACCGTCCATAGCGTTCGAACGAGTCGCAGCCTCGTGTCTGCGGCGAAACGCGTTACGAACTCCACTGGCTTGCTTGTTACCGACCGCGTTACCTGACGAGCGTTGGCGAAGAAAAACAAGCAAACAAATAAATAGATAAACAATCAAACAACTTACTTGATGAACTGAGAAGCTTCTCTTTCGCGGAAATAATTCTACGCAGTGGAAAGACCGGGCTCGGGAGAGGAATCAAAGAGCTACGTGACGATTATGAGACACGAAACTAAACAAAGGCTTTTCCGTACTAGCTCATACATAGCAACAAACAAGCGGCCATTGGTGTCGGTGACGTCACTTCCGGTTGCCGTGGCGGACAAGTTGATGTGCCGACGTTCTAGCGCCGCGCAGTGTATTCGGAGGACGGTGCAGTGTATCGGACAGCACCGGTTCGTTCCGTGGACTGTGTCGGTGACGTCGCTTCCGGTTGCCGTGGTTGGACAGGTTGGATGTGCTGATGTTCTAGCGCCGCGCAGTGTATTCGG
>CM022768.1:5344006-5349006 GCA_012411365.1 Ameiurus melas
TTCTTGTCTTCTCATGTCTTCTTCTCTTGTCTTCTCCTTTTCTTGCTCTTGCCTCTTCTCTTCTAGTTTCTTCTCATCTCACGTAATCTAATTTCAATCTTATTCTCAGTCTTTTTCTCATTTCTTCTCCTTTCTTCTCTTCTCTTCTAGTTTCTTGTCTTTTCCTGTGTTCTTCTCCTCTCTTTTTTTTCTCATATCCTCTTCTCTTCTAGTTTCTTCTCTTCTCTTCTTTCTTGTCTCATTTAATCTCATCTTAATCTTATTTAATCTTGTTTTTTCTCTTCTCTTCTCACAATATCTTCTCTTCTCCTTTCTTCTTTTCATCTGTCTTCATTTCACGTCCTTTTTTTCCTTCTTGTCTTTCGTTGCTTCACTTCTCCTTTCTCCTGTTCTCTTCTTATTTCTCTCATTCTTCTTTTCCCATTTCTTTTATTCTCATTTCTTCTCCTCTCTTTTTATTTCTTCTTTTCTCTTCTCATCTCGTTTTGTTTCTCCTCATCTCATTTAGTCTCAGCTCCTCTCTTTTCTTCTGTGTGTGTCTTGGCTTTTTTCTCTTTTTTTTTTTTTTTGTTTTTTTTTTTTTTTTTTTTTTTTTTTTTTTTTTTTTTTTTTTTTTTTTTTTTTTTTTTTTTTTTTTTTTTTTTTTTTTTTTTTTTTTTTTTTTTTTTTTTTTTTTTTTTTTTTTTTTTTTTTTTTTTTTTTTTTTCTTTTTTTTTTTTTTTTTTTTTTTTTTTTTTTTTTTTTTTTTTTTTTTTTTTTTTTTTTTTTTTTTTTTTTTTTTTTTTTTTTTTTTTTTTTTTTTTTTTTTTTTTTTTTTTTTTTTTTTTTTTTTTTTTTTTTTTTTTTTTTTTTTTTTTTTTTTTTTTTTTTTTTTTTTTTTTTTTTTTTTTTTTTTTTTTTTTTTTTTTTTTTTTTTTTTTTCTTTTTTTTTTTTTTTTTTTTTTTTTCTTTTTTTTTTTTTTTTTTTTTTTTTTTTTTTTTTTTTTTTTTTTTTTTTTTTTTTTTTTTTTTTTTTTTTTTTTTTTTTTTTTTTTTTTTTTTTTTTTTTTTTTTTTTTTTTTTTTTTTTTTTTTTTTTTTTTTTTTTTTTTTTTTTTTTTTTTTTTTTTTTTTTTTTTTTTTTTTTTTTTTTTTTTTTTTTTTTTTTTTTTTTTTTTTTTTTTTTTTTTTTTTTTTTTTTTTTTTTTTTTTTTTTTTTTTTTTTTTTTTTTTTTTTTTTTTTTTTTTTTTTTTTTTTTTTTTTTTTTTTTTTTTTTTTTTTTTTTTTTTTTTTTTTTTTTTTTTTTTTTTTTTTTTTTTTTTTTTTTTTTTTTTTTTTTTTTTTTTTTTTTTTTTTTTTTTTTTTTTTTTTTTTTTTTTTTTTTTTTTTTTTTCCTCTCCTCTCTTCCCCTCTTTCTCTTTTTTTTTTTCTCTTGTCCTCTTTTCAGTGTTTTTTTTTTTTTTTTTTTTTTTTTTTTTTTTTTTTTTTTTTTTTTTTTTTTTTTTTTTTTTTTTTTTTTTTTTTTTTTTTTTTTTTTTTTTTTTTTTTTTTTTTTTTTTTTTTTTTTTTTTTTTTTTTTTTTTTTTTTTTTTTTTTTTTTTTTTTTTTTTTTTTTTTTTTTTTTTTTTTTTTTTTTTTTTTTTTTTTTTTTTTTTTTTTTTTTTTTTTTATTTTTTTTTTTTTTTTTTTCTTTTTTTATTTTAGCGGTTAGCAGAGTCCTTTTGTGGGTCAGAATTTGGAAGTCCTGGAGCTGTTATTCGCTTTGCAAGAAAACCAACGTAAATCATCATATAGAAACTGCTCTCTGTCAATATAACTCTTGTAAAGAGGGGCATGGAGTCATCCCGGGCTGGGAGCAGGGGTCTTACAGGCCTGCATTTGGAGGGGAGTGTTTAGAGTTAGCGAAGAGGCACAGCAGAAACTGCTCTTAGCGTCTGAGTTTCAGCAAAACACTTTGGAACCCCTTTTAAAAGCAAAACCCATCGCATCTGGACATCCTGATATCCGGCATGAGAGCGGAGACGTTTAGCTGCCATGACGTATTAAAGGTTCTTTGGTCTGATAAACGTGTACTGAGGTAATGGCATGAGCTGTAAACAGGGAAAGGCGGAGCATGACATTGCCATCATGTTTACTTTGGTCAGACATCACACAGCTCAAATGCTGGGAAAACAGCAATGGTGCATTCTGGGAAAGTATTAGTAGGGGGGGGGGGGTGTTCGTTGTTTATGCGTGGTTTTTATACAAGTCTTAATATATGAAGACTCGACTGTCCCAGGATTTCAAGCAGCGGTGGAAAAAAAAAAAAGAGTGCAGGGGAGTTTTAGAGCTCTGCATCTTGTCTTTATTACATCTGGGAAAGAGGAAAGAGAGCAAGATAGGGAGGAAAAGTTTGAGTCAGCAAGCAAGCCAACGACAGAAGAGGAGTGAATATTACAGAGAAAGATAGTGTGGGATGGAGAGTAAGACATTGTGTGTGTGCGTACGTGTGTCTGTGAGAAAGAGAGAGAGAATAGATTGAGAGAGATAGACAAGAGCTGTCACAATAAACACTTTTTGATTATTATTCAACTTTTCATAATATTTACATATTATTTTTCTGATTATATTTAAATATTATAATAAAATGAACAAAGACTTTCCTAAAAGTGCCAATACGTTGGGGGTTTCCTCCGGGTACTCCGGTTTCCTCCCCCAGTCCAAAGACATGCATGGTAGGTTGATTGGCATCTCTAAATTGTCCATAGTGTGTAAATGTGTGTGTGAGTGTGTATGCAATGGGCGGGCACGCCGTCCAGGGTGTCCCCTGCCTTGTGCCCCTCGGATAGACTCCAGGCTCCCCTGTGACCCTGCGTAGGATAAGTGGTAAGGAAAATGGATGGATGGATATACTGTATGGTGTAATACCTGCCATTATGTTATACACTACAGAGTGTGTGTATATTCAGCAGCAACAACTCATGACCAGAGATTCTGGTGAAGATGACCTTAACAACCACATCAATATCATTAAGTCGAGAAGATCTCACAGTTGAGAGTCATCAATCGTCAGTCTAGCAGCTTGGGTTTAGAAGTCTGTTTAAGTGTGTTTGAGGTTATTTCATTAACCAGCGTTTACAGGATTCAGCAAAATTTCCAGTGACATCTCAAAAACCCAGTGGAGGCTCATCCACAGGGGCAGGGAACTCCATACATTTTAAATTCCATTGAAATACTAATGACTTCTTTCGGGTGACCAGCGATTTCAAAAAAGTGTCCCTATTTGATAGATATAAGCTGATTTTGTGTTGATATCCTCACCTTTACATTTAGCTATCCCACTGCCTCATTTAACTTTCATAGACTTACTATTGCAACCATGGCCACGACAGACAGTTAATGACAAGGTTGCCAGATTGGGATAATTGAAAGAGTTTATGCAGATGCATGGGGTCTTGTTTTGTATCAATAAACAGAATTAAATGGAACACATTTCCTATTAAAAAGAATACACTGTTTTATAAGGTTCGGGAGCATTTCTATTGTAAGAGATATTGCAAAGGGGAAAGGGGGAATTTTGAGTGGATAATGTCCACACATCAAATATCGTATGAACTACTTGAAATATGTCTCCTGTTTCCAATGCACACATTTTCTGGGCTGGATTCAGATCTTTTGGGGAGTTTTTGAGCTGAAGTTTGGCTGGACATTTTGGTGAAACCTGTCAACCCTGGTTAATGATATTACCTCAAACAACATGTGAACAAAGGTACGTGTAAAAACCAAGGTGTAAGACTGTATGCTGGATGACTGTATACTGTATAAAAACTCACTTGATAGCCTCTTGACTTCATTTTGTTTGAGGCTATGTTGGTATTAAAATTGTCCTGCCCCACCAAAATCTATGGTCATGAGCCACTGATACCCGTGCATTCAGCCAAATCCCTTTTTCACATCACTGTGAAAGACCGCGCAAAACAATTTAGTGTAATTTATTGTAAAAAATCTGCATAAATCAAGAATTTTTGGCCAAAACAATCACAAAAAAAGCCTCAGTGAAATCTTGGACAGACCTGTAAAAGGGAGACATTTTTCTTGTCTTCACTTACACTTTGCATATTGTTAATTCTGATTATTTTCTGTAAAAGAAGATCTTGCCTTTTTTTAAATTGCTCCCATGTTATTACCTGCCCTGTCCACTGCTCCTCCGCCGAGCATGGGGTGGCATGATTCTTTTCCCAGTGGGCCTCTATTAGCGCTTGGTGCACTTCCCATGTTTGGCCACTAGATGTAATAATAACTTCATGGAGCTAGGTGGGCCAGTGAGCAATCTGCCCCACGATTGGGGGGAGGGGGAGGGGGGTGGTTTCAAAAGAACTGAAAACATATAGAGGTGTAAATGAGGGCTTTATGAAGATTATTATTGGTAGAAAGGCTGATATATCAATGGTGAGGCTGCGCCTAACCCTCCCCACGGACGAGCCCGGGAACACTTGGCGTGAGGGGCGAATAAGATAAGATGACCTTTAAGACCGTTATTGATCCCCCATAGCGGAAATTCAAGAAAACCCAAAGACGGGGGTTTTTCAAACCGGATTCGCTTCGGAACCAGGGTTGCTGCTGCAACAATGCAAAGTACTAACCGCTATACGATCACGGCACTCCACGCTTCCGGGCCTACAGCCCTGCATGGGACAGCATGATTTTTTTTTAATTGCTTAAAAAAAAAACTGCAAAGTTTTTACCTTCAGCAGTTTGTGTAATATGAATGCATAGTGTAGCCATTTAATAATTACAGCATTTAAATGCTAAAGCTTTGAAGCAATTAGCATTTGGATACACTTTTACACACAGGAATTTGACAGCAGTATTAAACACACCTGCTATGTGTGTAATGGTTTCCTCTGTGTCTAATTTAGAGGCTGAAGATTTATGGTGGCAAAGTCCAGAGTGTCTGGAGGCCTCAGAGTATGCACTCAGTTTAATATTGTGTGTGTGTGTGTGTGTGTGTGTGTGTGTGTGTGCAGAGAGCAGACTCACTT
>CM022768.1:5356506-5404006 GCA_012411365.1 Ameiurus melas
CCGGCCTGTCTGTTTCGGCAGCGAACACTAGTCAGACGTATTGAGTTTGGAAACGAGTTTGCTTTATGAAACGGTTTACTGTGATGAGAATCCGGACTGTGGTGACGCTGTTAAAAATACAGTCATGAATGCAGGAATATTATCTCCAGGTGCAGTGTTGCATTCGCACGAGATATATTTTTTTGAATAAACTTTATTTATATGAATAGACATTATTTGAATAAACTTTATGGAGCGATCCATTCTTCTGTAAATGTTTAATCATGCCCAGAGTCGTCGTGGATGAGGAGCCTATTCCAGAAGCACTGGACAAGAGGCAGAAATACGCCCAGGACAGGGACATTGCAGGATTTGGTCATATTCTAGGCAAGAGACTTGATACAGATGTACAGTATGTCTAAAGCGTGTCTCAAAAGTCTCCATACATTGGGGGAAATGAACACTTTTTAGCTAAATGTCTTCCAGAATTTTTCATACTTTTAGTTTAGAGACTTGTGGGACACACTCTAGAGGGCAAATAAAGGCAGAATTAAAATGGCTCAGTGACCGCGGGCCGAGTAATGGACATCCAGGAGTCGGTGGATGTCTAACACCCACAAAGACAGAAGAAATCAGTGTCTCCACATTGACAGTGTTTTCACCTCAGTATTTATGCTGCAGAATTTACAAACCAAATAAAGATCATCAATAGTTTTCAGAAATATGTGTGTGTGTGTGAAAGAGAGAGAGTGAGAGAGTGTGTGTATCTAAGAGAGAATATTTTTGAGTGTCCATGTCAGTATGTAATGAGGCATGGCAGTGATTGATAAACAAGTGCATAGCTCAACACCTCACTGAAGTATCCCTTCTCACCCCCTGAAACACACACAAACACATACACCCTCTCTCTCTCTCTCTCTCTCTCTCGGGAGGATTCTTTATCCGTTGTGTTCCTTCCTGGAGACACCTCCTAATGCAGGTTGTACTCCCCCGAAGGTTAACGTGTGAAAGCGTTTTGCGTATAGAAATGGCATTTCTTTCTTATCCTAACAACCTCCTTATTACGTAATGGGTCAGCTATGAAGTCTGGAGGATGGAATCCAGCCATAAGCAAAATTTTAATCAAAGGCCCAAACCTACAGTACATTTATCATGCACATTTATGAATTAACACGGTTGCTAAGTCGATTAGCTCGCTAAAAACGTTTAAAATGTTCAAAGTTGGATGGAAACGTAGCTGCTGTGAGGCCAAGCTCTACTAAAAACTCTGCTGTTGATTTATTTTTAGTGATGCTTACAAAAAAACGTCACAGAAGACAAAGCTCATGGAGAGCTGTATACGACAAAACGGCGACTTTATGGTAAAAGAGCACCTCTTAAATTTGACGTGTGCTAAATCATCCAATAATGCAGCTCAGCCACTGCAGTGCATCAGCTAACACAGACACACACTAACGCTGCGTTCAACTACAGCTCGTAACTCCGACTAGGAACCCCCCAGTTTGGCATTCCTACTCAGGACGGTCTCCTCAACCACAAGTTTAGCAAGTGATGTCAAATCAAAATGGCTGCATCGTAAACAAAGTAGCGCTTCTTTCATTTTAAATGAATTCATCTCTATGCTTTGGATCAATCAAAATACAGACATATTGGTTTGTAAAGTCTATTACACGGACTATACAGTTAGCTCTTTTGAGTTTTGAAATATACATCACTCATCGCAGTTAGCCGGCTAGCTTATTGCTAGCAAATGACGAACATTGAGGAGTCCGTCTTTTTTTCTTCCAGTTATAAGATTGCAGTTATTCACATACATGATCTGTTTGAATGTATACACATACAAAGGAATGTTTTTCTGAACTAACTGGATTTTCCTAAACACCACCATTTCTTCTGTAAAAGCTCCTCAAATGGATTTTACGAATAAATTAGTTAGTGTTCAGCTCGATAAATGAAGCCCAATGTGTGTATGTACTGTACGTGTGTGCATGTGCGATTTTGATGTGTGTCTTGACTGCTGAGCGTATTTAGGAGCGTGAACAATCATGTATACATCAGGGAGGCAGGCATGCGTAATATCACACTACAGGAGTTGGAGATTGCGGACAGTCATCGCGTCCCCTGACTGTATGCTATCTGGATTCCTCTCCTCCTGCTCTGTTCCTTTGCAGAACTGGTTATCCAACTGGATGCACAGTTCCAGGCTCCAGCCTCGTTTATCCTCCTGCTTATCGGCTCCAGACCTCAGAGTTCGTGCGGTGCAGAGATGGTCCTCTGAGACCAGCCGGTATCTAAGCTTCCTGGGTGGAGATCAGAGCCAAACACCCACTTCTCTCAGTGGACACATAGCTGAAGATAAGAGCTAGGAGATGTGTGTGTGTGTGTGTGTGTGTGTGTGTGTACGTTTGTAAGTGAGTATGAAATAACTAAGGAGTGAAAAACTTCACACCATGTCCTTTTCTTCCCCCTCCTAAGAAATGATCTTAATTCCAGTTTTGCTGATTTAAACACTGGTGTCATCCTTGTCAAACAGACTGATGAGAGTGTGATGTTAGGTTTTGTGTGTGTGTGTGTGTGTGTGTGTCGCAGATGTGGGGTTAAGACACCCGAGCACACAGCCAGCTCTTTTCTTTTTCGTTATTTGTCGAATATGCTGTCTGACAGGAGCCTGGCTACTGCTGCAAGCCTCAGTACAGTTACGCCTGAGGATAGTGAGTGTGTTACACCGCTGAGTGTAGGTATCATCCATGATGTAGGATCATCTTGATTTGATTTACCCAATGCTTTACATTGATTCATTTTTGGAGATTTTTTTTTTTCAAACCGAAATGTATATGATTTCAGAGAAGATACAATTCAACCAGTGAGGACAAAAATCTAAAAACCCAGTCAAGTGATTTAAACTCATAACCTTCCAATTACTAGCTCAAAACCTTAAAATCTTTTACTTTATTTATCTTTATTTGTTATTTAACAATGACATTACACATTAATCAATCCATTTTCTATACCGGTTATCCTACACAGGATGCAGGGGAGCCTGGAGCCTATCCCAGAGAACAAGGTGGAGAACAACTCATCACACACACATTCACACACCCATTCACACACTATGGACAATTTGGAAATGGTCTAGAATGTGCCTAGCTAGTTAGCTAGTCTTCGGTGACAGGATGATCCGTCCGTCTGTCCATCTTCTATACCGCTGATCCTTTTCAGGGTCACTTGGAAACCTGGAGACTATCCCAGGAAGCATCGGGTACTAGGTGGGGTGCCAGTCCATCGCAGGGCACACACACACACACATTCATACACTACGGACACTTTGGATACGCCAATCAGCCTACATTGCATGTCTTTGGACTGGGGGAGGAAACCGGAGTACCCGGAGGAAATCCCTGAGCATGGGGAGAACATGCAAACTCTATGCACACCGGGTGGAGGCGGGATTCAAACCCCAAACCCCGGAGGCGAGAGGTGATCATCTGTGGCCAGGTGGATGTTCTAGGAAAAAGGAACAAAAGGGAAGAAAAATCTTATTTTAAATATTAAGGAGATAAAAAGGGTTCTTAGCTTCTTAAGAAAAAAGGTTCTACTCGGACGGTTTTGTATCACAGGGCAGCCTAAAACACTGGGAGGAAATCGCTATCTGCCCTCTACCACATACATGAGCTCACAAATGCCCATGATTGCTTAATATTGCTGTGAGAAACAGGGGAGCGAGAGTATGCCATCCCTCACAACTTAAAAGCACTGCCAATTTTGCACCCTTGAGTCCCACCCACAGATGGCTGTGGCATTATTGGGATTCATACTTGCAATTTCCACTCGGGAGACCCTGTTTGGTACTCTTGGTACTCTGGAAAGAAGGAAATGCTCATGTTGAGCATGGCATCACGGTATCACCCATTCTCTCACACTCACACACCAGTGGTAGCAGAGCTGCCATGCGCTAACTTGCCATCGGGTTCAGTGTATTGCCCATGGGCACCTCAGCATGTGGAGTCACATGGGCCGCGGAATCGAACCTTCAACCCTACGATTAGTGGACAACCCGCTCTACCACCTGAGCCACAGCCACCCCATATAGTCACTGGACTGAAGATATTTAGGATATAAGGACAAAAAAGATATTTGCTTGAAGCAGTTAGTCATGAGTAAACAAGAAAATCTGGTGTTTATCAACAGGCTATGGAAAAAATAGGCAGTTCCTGGCCGTGTTTCATTACACATACCAGAGTCTCTTGCAAATATTTGAGGTCTGACCTAAGAGGCTATGGTATAGGTCACTTGGTGATGGAAAGAATGACAAAGTCCAGCATCACAGATATGCTACTACGTATACAGTGAGCTTGACCTAAGCTACTCAGGAACTTCCGTAAATTTGCAGCGGTGCCGCGTTATATACCACACAATCTAGTCTCATATGCACACAATATTGCTCTTTGATTTTCAGTCGTAGTGCAGATCTGCTCCGTTGTTCTCGCTGTTGTATTCACATACAGACGTAGGTTTGAAAAACATATGATTGCGTGACATTTTCTATAAGGGGATGAAGAATCCCAAATGATACTGCATGCACGTTCAAACCCGGTGCTCCATGAAGTAATGGAATATAAGCTATTTATTTGCATTGTGTGAGTACTGAGCAAAAAAACAAAAACCAAATCCTGGACCATTTTATGAGAAAAATGAAATCTAGGGGGAGAAAAAGTAGACGTCTGGCTATGCTATTGTAGGCACTATTAGTGAGAAAGTTATTCCCAGTGAAAGCAGACAGGCAAGCCTGGACCAGACAGAAAATGTCCAAATTTTACCAAGCAATGCCATTTTTACCACAAAGGGGACTTCTGGGTGACAGCAAAAAAGTGCTGTTTTTGTTTTTGGCAAGATGAGAAGTGCTTTTGGATGCGCATCAAGCTTAAACAGGAAATGAATTTGGAGTTGCACTATGGGAGTGTAATCACTTTGTTTAATAGTCCGATCTGGCATTGTGTGTGTGTGTGTGTAGATATGAAGTCTCGAGTGATTGACTCCCACAAGCACACAGACACACAGATAGGATCCCTCCTCCTTTTCTCTGAGAAAGCAGACTGATAGGAACCAGAAGTGAGTCATTAATGAGCTCATCTCATCTGCTCACTTTAGGTCTCTCTCTGTCTCACAACTGCATGTGTTGTATAGTCTCATGCACCTGGATTATATGTGTGTGTGTGTGTGTGTGTGTGCATGAGTGGTATGACCGATGAAGAGAGGTACCGCAGGCTGAGCGAGTGAGGCTGAGAGTCGTTTATTTCTGGACGAGTGGGACTCGAGTGTAAATAATCTCAGCCTTACATTATAGATTAATCAGACGCTCAGCTGGATCTCACACACCGCAGAACATAAACACAACTTTGGGACGAACCCACATCTGTGTTTGAGAGAGAAATAGCTAAAGGGTAAGACTAGACACCTTTGACGCAAGTGTCATGAACACTGTCACACAGTTGTCTCACTTAAAGGAGAACGTCCTCAGGGAGTTGGGAAAATAGCTAGTGGACTAGTGCGTTTTTCAGAATAGAAAAGTCTGGCTTCATTAAAGTAGTACCCCAGCACTTTTCAACCTAAGCTCTATCCACTGCATCTGTAGTGTACTGCATGTGTGATTACCACAGACAAGAATTCTCTTTGTATTGAGAAAGAAGAGCAAAGCTGTCAATGCAAAACTCACTAACAATGGAAGTCTAAAGGCAGTTGCCTTTATAACAGTTGGCTCTATAACAGTTTTTAAAACTAGAAATCCGCAGACATTAGAGAATATCTTAGCCAAGTGATGTATGTTAATTAATCAAGTCCCTCCAGGATTTCACGATTTTGCGATCGCGGAATTTAACGCAAATTCACGCAACCTCCACAATATTCCGAGGCGATTGGAATTTTTCCAAATTACCGCGGATTTTCGGCAGATTCGAGCCGACGTCATCAGACGTCATCGTAACGCACGTTCAAAAAAACTCATCGATTCACGTGCGTCAAACACGAGTACAGCTAAAAGATCTCATTTACCAACAAACATCACTGTGAAAGACCGTGCAAAACAATTTCGTGTAATTGCGATGCCGCCAATACGAGTAGTTTTCCACGAAAAAAATTAATTTAAAAAACCTTTGCGTCGACAATTTCGAAAAAAAAGGCATAGCAAAATCGAGCATTTTTGGTCGCAGCTATGACAAAACAACTGTACGGACTGGTTGATTAAACATTACAAATGTATCAGTAAAAAGTCATTCAGGTTGCTTGGGCTTTCTCCGGGGTTTTTGTTGTTCCATCAGACCCGCTAATTTTTCTGAAAATTTTAATTACACAGATTTAGAGTGTCATATACCTAGAGAATTCAAGAAATTGTTCTAAAAGCAATGTTTAAAATATAAACATTTGATGCTTAGACTGCCCTTAGACTCCTATTATAAGTGTAATCTGCATTAACACGCATTCTGTTCATTTATCTGCACAGGACAACGTGTCGAAATGATGATCTGAAATGACACTTATGCTGCAGATGCCGTAGACGAGAGATTACGTTTAAAAACAATGGCGTATTCCTTTAATCAAATTGTATTTGACCTTTTTACACTTTTCTATTCTAAAAAAAACGCTCCTATCCGGAGTTTTGTCACCTCCCTGAGGACGTTCAGACATTCCTTGCATGGACACTGACCTTGACAGTGAGCAGCTCCTATGCAGGGGAGTACCCCCATACAAACACACACTCACAGGGCACAGCTGCAAGGCATCAGGGTAATATCCGACAACCGATCACCCCGTCACACAGCGCTTGCCCTCTCCTCCCTGTCAGCGAGTGTCCCTTCTGGAGAATTCCGTGGTCGGCCACGGTGCACTTTACCACGTTTGAGTGCATACTTCCTCACTAAAGTAAGGGTGAAGACTATGACTGTGATGCAACATAGTACTATCAATCTTTATCCAACTGAAAGCGATCGATGTTTATGAAATAACACTGAGCTGAAAAGATTTAACGCCACAGCTGTAGGATTACACACTGACAATTAATCGTGTTCGCTCAAACGATTGTTAAAAGTACGTGATCACAGTTAGGCAAACATTAAGATTGAGTGTGTGCGCAGTTGCCACGGTCTGTCATCTTGATCATTTAGTGTGTGTGGGCAAATTTCAACTCTTCTTCGGATGCTAGCTAGTTAGGGTCTAGTTTCAATACCCTTTGACCTTGGCAGGCTAATTAGCAGTATTCCCTTAAAGCTTAAGTTTACTCCAAGACTTCCTTCATCATGCTGCGTTCATTTCAGATGTTAACCTCGCCGTCACCCCTCAGCTGTTCCTCTACATCTACACACTGCTACTACGGCCAGAAAGCTTTGATGGCTTTCTCTCTAGTATTGACCTAAAGTTAGATTGGAGCAGGGTTGCGATGTGTTCACGTCATTTTAATTAGGAGCTGAATGTTTTATTCACCCAAGTACAGAATCATTGTGTAAATCATCAGTAATTGTGGATATACCCTCATTTCTTTCACCCGAATCAAGACAAAACTGATCATTTTATTTGGTGCTAAAAATGCAACTTGAGATTTGAGAACTTGAGAGCTGACGCTTACATCCACTCCAAGGTAAATAAACATCAAAAACCAGTTAGGGTTGTCTTTTGTTGTTGTTGTTGTTGTTGTTGTGGTTGTATAAGTCTGACTAATTCCAGTCAGGTTAGTATTAAACAACTGTATGAGCTTTGGTGATTCCTGTCAGGTTAGTGCTAATCAGCTATATCAATGTTGCTAATTTTTCTGTCTTTTTTTTTTTTTTTTTTGCTAATAGCTATATTAGATTTGCTAATCCATGCCAGTTTTGTACTAATCAGCCATATTAGTTTAGCTAAATTGTGACAGTGTTTTGCTAATCAACTCAATCAGTTTTGCTAATTCATGTCAGTTTTGTGCTAATCAGCTATATCAATTTGGCTAATTCATGCCCCCCCCCCCTTTTTTTTTTTTTGCTAATAGCTATATTATTTTTGCTAATCCATGTCAGTTTTGTGCGAATCAGCCATATTAATTTAACTCACACATGACTGGTAATATGTTCTCATTTTATGGTTTTATGTTAAGTCTTTAAGCTTAAACTGTAGTTTTTTTATGTAATGTAATTTTTGTAATGTATGGCAATGTTATAAATTCTTCAACCCTGTCCCCATAATGAAACCAGAATCCAAGATGGCTGCCCAACAACATTATAGCATTTTGCACTTCTAAGTCATGCTTTGTTTTAGCAAATCTGTGTGATGATATTTAAGGACAGGGTGTGATTTGAGGTGTACGTTATGTTTACATAATGGATTTTGGGTGAGACAGACTTCCATTAGTTGTTAGCTGCACTCCTGGTAAATGGGAATGGCGTAAATGGAAAATTGTATAAATGACATTTCTTGACTCTTGGTCTTAGCTGTGAGAGGAAGTGCTGAAAGACCATCGGAACACTTTTCTTTACCCTTTCTTCCTAATGCTAAATGCTACAATCGTTGGACTAGCTCTTTCACATATTCCTGTATGATTAAGGACCAGTGCTGATACGGGAAAGATGTGACCTTTCATGTAGTTTTAGTCCAGCTCTATAAAGATAGTTAATGAACTGATTGCTTTCTCTCAGAGGGACATGGAGTTGAAGATGAGTGCGAGCCAGATCTGTGACTGGATTTGTGGTCCGGGAATACTGGGGCTATTTTAAGCTATCTCTTTAACACTGAACTGCGACTATCAATCTTGCATCCTTTTTTTATTATTATTGTTTTTTCCTTTTACTAGCCCACCCATGAGAAAGAGAAAGAGGGAAACCGAGATCACGTAAGTAAAACAGAGTTTCAGTTCGACCCTCTGTTGTGAAAATGTTCACGTCACTGTGCGTCATAAACAAAGCAAGATATACAGGCTTTCTTTGTTCGTACTGTATTTCTTTACCATCATATTATTGTGACTGTCAGGAAAGAGCTACTGCAATTATAACATAGGATATAGTAAGGTCTTTTCAGGACAATACTGTATGTATGGTTCATGTTTGATATTTAGTAGCATGTCAGTCAGGATGTGCAGTGTGAACATATCAATTGTATGCTTTGCATTTTCAGAACTATCCGTTACTTTCCTGTAAAGCAGCTTGTGACATGTTTGATTCCTTCTATACCGATGATTACAACTTGTTCTTTAATAAATAATAATGTCATACTTTATATCCGTTGAGTAGTTAAGTTTATTGTTGTGGATCATCGACAAAACATATTAGTTCTTATTAAGACTTGCGTTGTAGTGAATACAGCGCCCTCCACTAATATTGGCACCCTTGGTAAATATGAGCAAAGAACACTAAGAAAAATTGTCTTTATCCTTTAACCTTTAGACATTTTGCTTTAAAAAAAAAAAAAATACTCTGCTCTCATGAATATCAAACAAAACAGGTTTATATAAAAAATTTATATATATATATATATATATATATATATATATATATATATATATATATATATATATATATATATATAAATAATGAGAAATATTATATATATATATATATATATTCATATGAGAAAAATATATTTGAAGTATATTCCCATTGAGTATATCCCAACATTTTTCTTAGTACACCTGGGTGACTAGATACAGGAAATTGTTCATATTTTGTTCATATTTGCCAAGGGTGCCTATATTACTGGAGAGCACTGTATAAACAGTTGTTCCCTCACTTTCTCTTGAAATTAACAAGACAAAAAAAATGTAGCTTGATATTGAAAGCTTGAAAATACGCAGCATCCTTAGACATCCCATGTCAGAAAACTTGGTTAGAGTTTTATGTAAAGAGCTGACACTCGAGACTATCTCCATCAGTCCCGCAAAGATTGTGAGATTTTGTGATTGTAAAAAGTAACACAAAATCAAGCAAACGCCGCAATTTTCAGAGGAGCTTGTGATTTATTTAAAATTACTGCTGATTATCTCCAGACTTGCAGAAATCAAGTACTTTTCTACCAAAAAAAACCCCTCCATAAATTGCATTGCACATTTTGAAAAAAGCCTCAGGAAAATCAAGCATTTTTGGCCGCACCAATCACAAAACAGATAGTACCGACTGAAAAATGTTAAATAAACATCTTCTTACTGAAAGCTTCACTTTACAAATAAGTGTATGCTTTTTTTTGTTAAATAACCACACATTTGAGCATTAAAATAAACGTGTGATTTGCCCTGCAGAAGGAAGTGCCATCAGAAAATTAATCACCACCTTCTGACCAATCAGATTTGAGAATTCATCCGTGAAGTGGTCTTTTATAAGCAGCTGCATGAAGAATCTGGATTTGTCTGAGAAAACAGTTCAATGTCTGAGAAAACCAACACAAGTCTCTATCTAATTCCTGCACTGAGCCCATGTTTGTTTGTTCCTCAGTGCAACACCTTACTTAAGGTTATATGACACTGCAACTAAAAACAAACTGCTAACGAGCCCTCCCTGTCCGGGGAAGGTCAGTAGACTAGCTAATTGGGGCTAGATTAAGGGTGTTTTGATGGCCGAGAATGATAGAAGGACGAGCCCGCTGTCTCAGAGATACCGGAACTCTGAGATGTCAGAGGTCAGATCTCTGGAGGCTCATCACACATCTCCTGTACCACCAGCTCACACCTCACGCTTCGTGGACGAGCAGACGAGCGGTTATCAGTTGCGAAAGAATAATATTTGACGAATGTCACATGAAAAAGAAAAGCAGTAAGGCATTTTAGACAAAGTTTAGAATGATGTTTGAAATCAAGTTGTTAAAGAAAGTTTTTTGCTATTTAAAAGAAATGCTGAATAAGAATTAGATCTCTTTATGTTCTTATGGACACCATTGCAAATATGTCAGTAATATGTCACCACACGTTAAAAAAAACAAATGCACCTTCGCATGTTATTCCACGTCATGTTACTCAAATATTCACATGACGTCACGTGGGACATACTATCGTTTCTTGTAACGGAAGAGAACGTTGTTGCCTAGTTACGCACGCCGTCACCGTAAACAAACTCCTCATAGAATGTATAATTTAATTTACCATTCCCTTGATTTATTTTTACACATGCCCTGTACACCTGTCAAAAATGCATCAAAAGGCAAACCATCACAAAACTCCTCCTCCTCCCTCGTGCAAAGAACTGCGTGCGATATTAGCTAAAAAAGTGTCCACGGATCCACACTTGGAAAATCTAACGGAAATAGGAGACCATTCGGGTACTCATTTGGGTTACTACGATTTTGACACGCTAATTCTGATCTCAGATGCTGTTTAGGACGGACCGTAGGTGAATTGGGATGCCTTGGCCCTGTGTGTGTGGAGTTTGCATGTTCTCCCCGTGCTGCGGGGTTTCCTCCGGGTACTCCGGTTTTCTCCAAAGACATGCATGGTAGCCTGATTGGCGTGTCCGTAGTGTATGAATGTGTGTGTGCCCTGCAATGGATTGGCACCCTGTCCAGGGTGTACCCCGCCTTGTGCCCCATGCTCCCTGGGATAGGCTCCAGGTTCCCCGTGACCCTGAAAAGGATAAAGCGGTATAGAAGATGGATGGATGGATGGATGGATGGTCTTTCTGTAAAGTACAATTTATACACTGTGGGAACTGGAAGTATCAAAAATTTCAATCAAACACAGTAAAATGCAATAATAGATTAATTTTTTTTAAATAGTGAGATCAAACAGAAAAAGTAATAAAAGTGATCCCGAAAATAAAATACAAGATTAAGTGTTTCTGCTTTAGTGTACTTATACTGAATTATTCAAATGAATACTTTGATTCATGTAGTCCATGAGGGACGTAACAAAGTGTGCTCAGTAATATTCCGGATGTCAGACTACTTCTTTTCGGATCCGTAGTGCACTAGGCAGGATGTAGAACTCAACCGTGTCGCACCCGGTTGTACATAAGTGCACTCATGTAGTGAGCACAGCACCATTTTGTATGCGACCTCAACCCTCATGCACTAGACAAAGTGAACTGATTTCCTGCAGCGTGCGTCGTAGCAATCATCACCCCATCTCCAGCTCCTGTCAGAGCTGGCTCTTTAACCGCGCCACTTCCACACCGCGCGCGGGATGTTTTGGCTCGCGCAGGGCCGGTTTTGGTTGGGGGGAGGGGGGGTTAAAAATCCAAACACGGTGTTGTGGGACGCGGGGGGTATCAGTTACACCCGAGTGCTCCGAGGCGCCAGGGCTTCATCTGAGCCTGTCCTGTGGATGGAGGTCGTGTGTGTGTGTTTGGGGGAGGTGGGGATGAGTGCTGAAAATTTACTGCGCTCTGCGTAATTACTCTATACTGTATGACATCACATCAGCGCGCGCGTGTGTAAATGGTGTTTCCGGTGACGGTTGTTACATTCTCAACATGCCACCTGCTAAGTCAATGGGGCGAGCAGGTGCTCTCACTTCCGGTCATGATTCACTCCCCCTCCGGATATTAGAGCATATCATCATTATCATATTAGACTGTGTGTGTGTGTGTGTGTGTGTGTGCTATAAATAAACGCAGTTAGTATTTTCCGTTGAAGTGCTGAGTGAAATAGTGAGTTTAAGACATGAAACAAATTGGACCTTTTTGATTATTGAATATTTCAAATATTTCTTAAAATAAGCTTTTCATAATGTTAAATGTTTGCAGTTTATACATTTTTTAAAAAATATACTGATTTTGTAACTGTTTAACTATTATTTGTAAGCAATGGAAAATCAGATTCACTTGGTGTACACCTAGTGTATATTTATATGATTAAATACTTACACATTTGCATAAAATATTTATAGCATTTATTTTTCACATAATCAAATATTATTTTAAAATCTTGTTTATTTGTATTATTATTATTATTATTATTATTATTATTGTTGTTGTTGTTGTTGTTGTTATTATTATTATTATTATTATATAATGTTATATAATATTATACAGTTATTACATAAGTATTACTTTAATGACTGGCTAATTAATTAAGTGGTAACTTTAATTGCTGGATTAGTATATATATTATGTATACCAGCACTCTCAGAGGTTCTCTCATGGGGTCCATAAAGCATACCCCCCAAAAAAAACATTACCAAAGCTATTTTAGTAATGAATTATTGAGATCTTACAATTATTCACCTGTTTGGTCACGCTGGGTTTAATCTAAAACTCAGTGATGGGAAAGCTTGGACCTAATGCGTTCTCTGAATGTAAGGGTCAGGAATAAAAAGCTCTATAGCATCAATACTTATCTAGAATATTATTATGCTTGAATAATTAGCCTAATATTTGAATATGTTTAGGAAGTAAATGTCAGTGGAATTTATTTTACAGTTAAAGGAATCCCTGTTTTAGGACAACATCATAGGAATGCATGATTATGAGCAGTGTCTCTAAAAGTGTACTTGGTGATTCTGTTTAATTTAATTATTCTGTTTATGGATATAAAATCCATGTGGGTTAAATTGCCCTTGGACATTAGCAGAACGAATCATTGTGGACATCAACCCTGTCCCTAGAAATTGATTCTCGATAGTTGTAGCATGCTGTGCCTTTAGTGTAAGCTTTAAATCCCAGGACTCAAAATTCTGAAAGAGACTTAAGAAAAAAAACAATAGGGCTAAGTTCTAAAAGTGTGAATGCTACATGATTGGGGAAGGAAGTGCTTCTTGAATGTGTGAAGGCTTTTCCCAGGAGTCAAGAAACAAACTCAAGATAGATCTTTATGTATAATTATTGTTGTGGAATGTCTTAGTGAACAGTACACAAACAAACAAATATATATAATCAGTCATGGGATGCCAGTCCATCAGAATATACACGGAAACTATACTATTTACCCTAAAATATGTGGACACCATCACACCCATGTCTGCTTTTTGAACATCCCATTAACAGTCCATTTAGTCCTCCTTTGCTGTTATAATAAGCTCCACTCTTCTGGGAAGACTTTTCACTAGATTTTGGGGCGTGGCTGTGGGGATTTATGATCATTCAGACACAAGCGCATTAGTGAGATCAGGTACTATTGTTAGGGTGTTGAGGAGGTCTTGGGTGCAGTCGGTGTTCCAGTTCATCCCAAAGGACTTCAGTGGGGTTGAGGTCAGGGCTCTGTGCAGGACACTCGGCACACCGTGTCTTCATGGATGTCACTTTGTGCACAGGGGCGTCGTCAGCTTTGTGGCAGCAGTTTTGGGGAAGAACCACATATGGCTGTGATGGTGAGGTGCTCACAAACTTTTGGCTATATAGTCTACATATAATCACATGGCTTGCAGGTTAACTGGGTTGAGCTTCCCAAAATCATCTCAGGACAAAAGGTTATCATTAAATGCTATTTTCATATATGGAAACTTTAAAAGGGTTTAGGGTACACAATTGAACCTTTTAGGGACACTACATGCACCTTTCTAGCTCAAATATAGGCTACATAGTAAAGATACAACTGAAGGTACTACACCAGTGGCAAGGAAAGGTACAGTGGAGTGCTCTCACACTCTCAGTAAATATATGATTTTGAGACACGGGGGGGTGGGTGGTATTTTAAAGCCAATCCAGGTGTGTTAGAACAAAATTATTTATAAAGTGCACAAAGTCAGCACCACGGACATACTGTGTGTGTGTGTGTGTGTGTGTGTGTGTGTGTGTGTGTGTGTGTGTGTGTGTGTGTGTGTGTGTGTGTATGTGTATCTTCTCGTTCCCAGCAGGAGTTTCCTCCCCTGTGTGATCACGTCCCGCCCCTGCGCGCGCCACATAAATAGCCAGTTCCGACAATGTGGACTTCTCCACGTCTCATGTATCTCACACACCTTATGTGAGTGTAACACACCAGGCACATGCTTTAAGACAGTGCTCTCTGGGCTGAAAGCACGAGAAGTTTTTCATTTCTCCCCCCGACTCGTCATGTCCACCGGGTCCATCAGCGACGCGGACGAGTTCCACGACTCGGAACTGTTAGACGGTCTGCTGCCGTTCGGCTCGTGCGGGGACACGTCGGCCGGCGCGTCACGCGAAAGCGCAGAGGACAGCTCGAACGGCGAGGGACACGCGGCCACCGAGCTCACCGGACACGCGCCGGGCAAGCGGCGCAAAACCGCGGCGTCCTCGCGCAGACCGGTGTCCGGTGGAGGCGGAGGCGGCGTCGCGCACGAGGGCAAACAGGTTCAGAGGAACGCGGCGAACGCGCGCGAGAGGGCGAGGATGCGCGTGCTGAGCAAAGCGTTCTCGCGGCTAAAGACCACGCTGCCGTGGGTACCACCGGACACCAAGCTGTCCAAACTGGACACACTGCGGCTCGCGTCCAGTTACATCGCTCACCTGCGCCAAATCTTAGCCAACGATAAGCACGAGCACGGATACATCCATCCCGTTAACCTGGTAAGAGACGCACTGATGTTTCCGGTCTGTTATTCCTTACAGGGTTCAATTTATTTCCTCTTCCTCTTATTATTATTATTATTATTATTATTATTATTATTATTATTATTATTATTATTATTATTATGTACAATAGATGTTGTTTAAAACCTATAAACCTTAGTGTTTTATACACGTGTGCGTGTTGAGAAACGCCGCGTGCGCTTCCATCTAATGTCGAATGCTGAATGTTGTAAATGTGCAAAACAACATTCATTTGCACCTAGAGTGTGTGTCCAAGTTCAGAGAACACTACATGAGTTTATTAAACCATTCTTTTTCTGTGCGTGTACGTGCTGAAGTGGAGGTTTATTTTTTTTCCACCTCAGTAATTAAATAATAAATCATTTTAATGGATGCATGGATAAGAATAATTAGAGGCAGACAGCTAGGTCATACTTGAAGGCGCAGACACAGGCCTGTAGGCCCAACTCGTAAATATGAGCTGGGCAAAAAATAAACAAACAAACAAAACAAACAAAAACAAAAAAACACAACTCCTTTGCATGCACTTTTATTTATTTATTTATTTTTAAATAAATTTTTTACATGTCGAGTTGCATTTACAGTCAATTACACTTTTCAACATCAGTGCTCATTGTGTTCTTATTATTCTGGGGCATGCAACTTAATTACAGATAACTGCTAAAAAAAAAAAAGAAAGAAAAAGATTACAAGTTATTTAAATATGTTTTTACTTATTTAAACATATTAAATTATTTTATTAATAAATGATTTATTTTATTTATTTATTTCCTTTCCCCCCTCCCTCAGACGTGGCCGTTCATGGTGGCGGGGAAACCGGAAAACGATCTTAAAGAGATGCTGAACTCCACCAGATTATGCGGCACCACCGCATCCTGAGAGGACTGTAACCCTAAAAACACGGACAAGTTGGTTTTTTTTGGGGGGTTAATTAATAGAAATATATTCGAAAGCACATCATCTCTTGTTCCAAAGCGAAAAGGCACGAGGTGGGAATTAACGGAGGGACCAGTGACGCGTCTTCCTGTACAGACAAACTGTGTATATATATATATATATATATATATATATATATTTTTTTTTGTTTGTTTTTTTATATTTAAATCAACTTGCATTTCTTTCCTTGCTGGTTCGAGGACGTACAGTATGTGGGATTTAAGCAATTTTTTTTTCTATCTAGATGAATCTAGCTTAATCACTTTTTTAATGCAAAAACATGTGTATATTGGCTAGTCTATATAGATCAGCTTTATGCTTTTGGTGACGTATGTTGTCTCCAAGTGCAACTTATTACAGTGTAAATAGTTTGGAAGGACAGCATTATATTGATTGTAAATAAAATATTTTGATATTTGACATTATAGCTGGTGTTGCTGTGTAGATTGCATGGCTTTTTTATCGTTCTTGAAGGGCTTTGGATGGATCTTAGATAGTCTGTGTTTATTTATTCTTTCTGACCTGTGTGAACTTTCTTATCGTGTCCTCCTAACGCCTTATTGCATCAGCAAGTGAGAGGAAGACACCGTGTGCAGGGAAAAAGACTTAGGCTAGCCTGTTTATGTGAAGAAACCCATAAAATATGGCACAAAATACAAAAGAAATATTGAATTTAGATGCATTTTGCATGCCATATATATATAAGGCAAAATGGAAAAACTATGCTATTTTGCATTGAAACTCATAACAAATCCATAATTTCACGTTATTTTTTATTATTATTATTTATATTTATGCCACTAATGCACAATTCTTTGTTGTTGCAGTTCTCCTTTGTACCTTTTAATATGCACTTTCCACTCGGAAATGTGGATACAGTGTATCTTTAAAAAGATATACGCTAGATAATTGGACTGTAATGATCTTTTAGTGTAAACGTACAATATGCACCTTCTATGTGTAAAAGTTATTAAAAGTACAAAAGGAACAAACTGGACAGTACCACTCCAGCAACAAGGAATGGGGCAGTTTAGTCCTCTAAGCGTGTAAAGCAAATCAAAAAGAATGCTTGTTCGAATCTAATTCACAATTCAATCCTGAATTGTGCTTACTTTTATATATATATATATATATATATATATATATATATATATAAAATCTATGCCACTAATACAGAATTTTTTATCATAGACGTGATATTGTTCTCTTTTGTACCTTTAATATGTATCTTTCACTTGGAAATATGGATATAGAGTACTGTTAAAAAAAATTTAAGGTATATAATTAGACTGTAATTCTTTTAATGTAAATCTTTACAGTATGCACCTTTTGAAGTATAACATACTAATGGTATGAATGATGTTTCTACCTTAGAACAAGGAATGGTACAGTTTAGTATTATAAGAGTGTGCTGTGCTTGTTTATTTTTGCATAATTTTTGTTTTTTGCTTTATTTTATATTTATACCACGAATAGATCATCAGGTAGTTTAGCTTACACTGTAAAACTATTTTTTAGCCATAAACGTTTTTGTGAAATCAGTTTAGATTAAGCCGTGTTGCTCAAAGAATAATAATAATCCTCTCCAAGTTGTATCCACTATATAGCTGAGTTTCATTAAAAGTTCGTCAAAATTCGAACAAACAACTCGATAAAAGCAGGTCACTGATGTAATCTGATGGTGCTTAAGAAGGGCAGGGAATAAAAGAAATGAAAAGAAGTGATGTGGCGTGGTGGCTGTTTGCAGTGAAGCAGTGTGGAGCTCTTAATCTGGTTGTTTAATTTGGCTCGGGGTTGTGACCGATCTGTTTATACCGCACAGACAGATATTTATGCCGCACTTCTCCGAGGAGGGGAGTTGCCGAGAATTACAGAGAGGACGGCCAATGTCACCTTTAACTCGGCAACATTCGAGTTCACTTAAAGCAGCATTCCTGGGCTTTTTAAAATTTATTTATGTATTTATTTTTTTTTAAGGGGGGGGGGATACATTTTAGATTTAGTTTGTGTGTGTGTGTGTGTGTGTTTTTGTTTGTTTGGGTTTTTTTTTAGAAATGCATGCTTTAAAGTAATAACAAGTGCATTTTGAAGTGGTTCAAAATACTTCTAATGCTCAGATATTGGACAGGGTATTATAAATATCGTTTTCATTGTCGCTGGAGTGGTATCATCAAGTGTACACTTTCTTTTACGTTTAATATTATGTAACTCTTATCTAGAATAGTGCACCTTTTTAGAGCTTTATAAAATCATTTTCTAATGTACACTATATTCACATTTCCAGTGGAAAGATGCATATTAAAAGCACAAAAAGATAAAGGTATCACCCCAGTGACATGGAAAGGTACGGCTTAGTACCCCAATTTAAAAGTGTGCAGCACACCTTGAACACAAAGAGGCTAGTCAGTAAAAAACACTTTCATGCTTACAATTTTCAATGTGAAGATAGTCTTTTTCAAATTCATATATTATTCACAGTTATTGTTTGTTTATTTATTTATTTATTTATTTTTAAATGTCCAGAATTAGCCAAACCATCTCCGAATAATTTACTATCTAATAGTGTTCAGAATGTAACTTCATCATAGCGACATTAATCTCATAGTTCCAGTGCAAACCTAGAAACAACAAACATGTCTTGGATGATCAAGTACATTTGGGCAAGTGGAAAATGGTTTGAATTTCCATTTCAGCCAAACAGTTTCTTTAAAATCTTTGAACCCTTTTGAACTTGCAGCTGTACGTCCTGTATGTGGAAGCACATAGAAGGAAATTCATGGCCTAAATCATACTTTACAAGAAAAAAAAAAAAACAACAACACAGAAATCCTCTGTTGTTGTTTTTTCAATCCATACAACACTGGGGATGTTCACCTTGTGCCGCCACATACAGGACCGTTTCCTCCTTCGAGCTTAGTGTTCTCTGCCCTCTCACAGAAAAAGACCAAAATCACTGAAGGAGTAAAAGATCTGATGGCGCAAAGACAATAACAAGCTCGCCGCCACCATCCATCACATAGTGTTATTATAAGGAGAAGCTGCTGGGCTGATCTGAGACTGTGGAGAGCGAGGGAGGCTCACACACACACACACACGGCTGAGCAGTGAAGCAACATTGATCATCCTGAAATCTGTTGATAAGTCTTGAGGCGAGGTGTGATAGGAGGAGATTTACTTTAGCACAGCAGAGCTTTAAGCACCATGACCGCTCTCTTTGATTTCATTTCACCATCATAGGCTTTATTTATAGATCATATAAAATAGTAGCTCTTTGTTGTTTGGATTATTATAGCTGGATTAGTGGCCTAATTAAGTGCAATAACCAGAGCTGTCCCATATGTATAAGTTATACTTCAGGTCATTGTTCACAGATTTTTGTTTTATAGCTTCATCATATTGGTATTTTGCAAGTGTGCACATTGTGTAGTGTCATTTCCTGGAAAAAAAAATCACTCAGGATTTTTGTTCCATGGTAATTAGATAAATGCAGACAAGCAACTCATTGGCTAGGACTTCGTCTCATTTTGACCCCCTGTTGAACTGAAAAACTTCAACTAAACCTACGTAACTAGCTTTCATTCATTTTCAGTAACTGCTTCGTGGTCAGGGTCGTGGTAAATCCATAACCTATCCCAAGAACACTGGGAAATGAGTCAGGAATACACCCCGGATTCAGTGTGTATTCTCCACATAGACATTTGCACGCTCCTTCAATCCTACAGGCAAATTAGTATAGCCAGTTCAAGTACTGGTATGGTTTGGAAGGTGAATGGTAACTGGAGAACTGGGAGGTAACAAACACAGACATGAGGAGAACATGTGAAACTTGACCCAGACAGTAAACTAAGCTCAGGATCAAACCCTGGACCTGTGAGGCACGGCCATGCCATCCTAGCGTGCTATGAAATAAGATTAATGGAATTGCAGTAAGGGGCTGTTACTGAAGTTATTTGAACTTAAAGTGCTAGCTAAGAATGTCAGTATAAGAATGATAGGACATGATTGAGCTGGAAAACTTGACACTGAGGAAAAACTTCATTCAAAGTAGATAAACATACATGGCTAAGTCAGCATAGAAGTTTGTTAGTATCACACTTTAAAATAAAGTATTACATTATAATGGTGTATGCGGTGTATATGTGCAATTACACAACTGGGCACAAAAATAGACCAAGCCCAAAATGGCAAAATATGAAGCTTTTAATGGTCTTAACAACAAATCATTGGTTAGAAAATGAGCAAAAATTAAACAAATGTGCTTCTGAGACATCCTGTGCCACCATTTGCTCATATAATAAGTTACTTTATCTATTTGTTTAATTCTTGCTAATTTCCTGACCAATAAGTTGATAAGACCATTAAAAGCTTAATAGTTTGTTAATTAGTTTTGGCCCATTTTTTGCCCAGACATATATACAGTACCTAGAGACTATCTGTGTGTTAGATCAACTTTATTTAAAAAAAAATAATTATTATTATTATTTTAATTTGGCACTTATCTGTAGACAGTCAGCTAGCTCTACATTGTAACTTGATGAGATCCTTTATGCAAGAATGATTTCAAGATTGATTAGCTTGGAAGTGAGAACTGTTTTGGACACCTCACCATGCACAAATGATTAACCAGCAATGTAATTAGGGAGTCACAGTGGAACCCAACCTTCATGTTTTGGCACTCACATCAAGCACAAGAGCAGCTTAACTATAAGCTGGCCTTGATTTACACAATCATGAGATAACCCTATACTGTCATTGCCAAAAATCTATTACCTGCTATCTAGTGTGACCCAAAAGAGGATGGGTTCCTATCAAAGTTCCCTCACCCGTAGCCTGTCATAGGCTTATTACAGATTTCTGTAAACAAATAAAAAATAAAATAAAAAATTGATAAAACATGCATTTCAGGTACATCCAGTCTGCCTCTGTAATAAGAGCATGGGTCATTAATTTCAGAAAAGGCTAACCAGAGGTCAGCACATTGGTGAGCATGTTTTCATTAAGTCCTTATGTCTCAGTATATCATTCATTCATTCACGCATTCATTCATTTTGTGATCTAACCATCAGTTATAATGGGAAAATATGTAGTTTCTACAGTGAAACTAATAGGGATTAATTGTAGTTATGAGAGTGAGGAATGTAACTCCAGACCCGCCAACGAGGTTGAAACGGAAATGGAATTTATCAAAGTGCTGTGTTGGAAGAGGGAGGATAACTGCATTTGGACATGAATTTGCTGACAATGGAGACAAAATGAAGAAAAGCAGGAACGTCCGATCACCACCAAAGTTAGCACTGATTTATGAGCGAGCTACCCTACATTTTCACGTTGCTGGGTTTCTTGGTGGTTGCCTGGCTTTGGTTTTGTTCCTGACTGGAAAATCCTGTTCTTTTGCTAAGTGTCGCATTTATAAGAAGGTTTTAAGAAGGTTTGCATGCTACGTAAGGAATAAAACATGATGGGGTGTGCAGTTATGGGGAAAATAATCAGTGACAGGTGGAAGCAATCATACAAAGCAACAGTTTGCTTCATTGTTCTTTTAATTAAAAGAAAGAAGTTTTACTTTTAGTCTGTTTATAATTGTGCTGAATGTCCGCAAAACAAGTTAGTTCCTCTTATCACTTACGTTATGAGTTACAAACAATTGTTCCATCAGCATCCTTTCTTTCTCTTAAAGTTAGTCAGACAAAAAAATGCAGCTTGTCATGTTACAGAGAAACCACAAAGTGTTCTCTGTCCTGGAAACATGGCGGAAACCTTTACAGCTTTAAATACGGTTATCTGGCAGTTTCCAAACCATGACCCTGGAGACTTCTTCCAAAAAAAATCTCATCACAGAAAACTCTTTATGGTCAACCATAGTGTCAACCATACAAGCCCATGTGTACGTTGCTACTATAGGAACAATAATGTATTAGAATTGATACATTAATATAATCCGTATAGCTGGCACTATTATAAGAGCTGCAGTTAAATAAAAATTACTCGACAACCTCTGACCAATTAGATTCCAGATTTCAACAGCACTGTGGTATAAGGCTCTGCAATGTACAGTCCCCTCGTAAAATGTTGGAACGGCAAGACGAATTCATTTGTTTGTGCTCTACACCAAAGACATTTGGGTTTGAGATCAAAACATGTATATGAGACGAGAGTTTAGGATTTCAGCTTTTATTTCCTGATGTTTACATCTAGATGTGTTAAATAATATAAAATATAGAACATTTTGTATCAGACCATCCAATTTTTCCAAGTCTTGAAGTAAATTCAAATAATTAACACTTACTATTTGGTTACATTTCCCTCAACTGCAATAACTGCATCAGGCCTGTGACTCACTGACATCAACAAACTGTTGGTTTCTTCTTTTGTGATGGTTTTACAGGTTTTTACTGCAGCCTCCTTCAGTTGTTGTTTGTTTCGGGGGGTTTCTCCTTTCAGTCTCCTCTTCAGGAGGTGAAATGCTGCTCAATTGGGTTAAGATCTGGTGGTGGATTTGGCCAATCTAAAACCTTCCACTTTTCCCCCCTGATGAAGTCCTGTGTTGAGTTGGCAGTGTGTTTTGGATCATTCTCTTGCTGCATGATGAAGTTCCTCCAGATTAATTGTGATGCAGTTCTCTGTAAATTGTCAGATACAGTGTTCCTGTATACTTCTGAATTCATTCTGCTGCTACCATCATGAGTTCCATCATCAATACAGATTAGTGAGAATGTTCCAGAAGCAGCCATGCAAGTCCAAGCCATGACACTACCTCCACCATGTTTCACAGATGAGCTTGAATGTTTTGGATCATGAGCAGATCCTTTCTTTCTCCACACTTTGGCCTTTCCATCACTTTGGTAGAGGATAATCTTGGTTCCAGACATTTGTGGCTCATCTCTGAATTTCTTTGTGAATTCCAGTCTGGCTTTCCAATTCTTATTGCAGGTTAGTGGTTTGCTTCTTGTGGTATGGCCTCTATATTTCTGCTCTCGAAGTCTTCTTCGAATGGTGGGTTGTGATACTTTCACCCTTGCCCTGTGGAGGTTGTTGATGTCGCTGACTGCTAATTTGGGGTTTTTCATCACAGCTCTCACAATGTTTCTGTTATCAGCTGTCGTTGATTTCCTTGGCCGACCCATTCAGTGTCTGCTGTTCAGTACACCAGTGGTTTCTTTCATTTTCAAATTGTCTTATTGGCTATGCCCAATGTTTGTGACACTAAACCCCAAGTTGCTCCCGATGGCAAGTTAACGCCTTGCATGTCAGCTCTGCTACCATTGGTGTGTGAGTGTGTGTGTGAATGGGTGAATGAGACACAGTGTAAAGCGCTTTGGATAAAAGCACTATATAAGTGCGCCATTTCCCATTTCCCATTTACCTATAAATTGGGTGGTCTGATACCAAATGTTCTATATCATTTGACACAACTACAAAAACATACTAGGGATTAAAAGCTAAAATCTCTTTTCATATCCATCTTTTGATCTCAAACACAAATGTCTACAGTCTTCAGCAAAAATAATAATAATGACAAATTGGCTTTGCTGTTCTAATAGTTTCGGAGGGGACTGTATGATGTTCCTGCTGTGATCTATTGTTTTCTTAGCAATCCAGACTGTACTAAAGGCCTAAAGTTCACTGAAAAAAAAGTTTTCACAAACAAACAGTCAGTGGAAAGGAAATGTAGCAGGATGTTTGTCTTTTTTAGATTACAAGACAAGGCAATAATAAAACAATAGAGAGATATGATATAAAAATAAAAAGTCTACTGACATTAAATTTAGCCCACTTTTGTCCTCATTCTGTAATAGTACACCATTTGACATTTTCACATAGCTAGTGATATTTATGCATCGTTCATAAGTGTTCATAAAACGGTACTATGGCTGCATGTTTCCCACAAGTCAGCTTGCATGAATACTGGGTTCTCACATACTATCCTCTAAAAAAATCTTCCAGGAGGATCCTTGTCTATCTCTCTATCTCTCTTTATCCTTCTCTTTCCCTCTCCCCCTGTCTTGCTTACACACACTAACTGTTGCTTTAAGAGCATCCCCCTGACTTCCTGGACGCAGCTCATCATATACATCATGGCTGTGGTGAGACGCTCCATCAGAGAGGGACTACCACCGAGAACACTGGGATTTAGCCGAGCATTGCCTGTAGAGTAGAGGAGGGAGGAGGAGGAAGAGGAGGAGGGTATTGCTCATTAGGACAGTGCAGGGGCCCAGGATTCCCATGCACTGAGAGAAGATGTCTTAATTGTTTTGCTGGACGGTTGCCCAAACCTCTTGAGAAAGAACATTGCCATTCGCTGTGACTGCACACACACTCATCGCTGGAAAAGTGTGTGTATGTGTGTGGGTTAAAGTTTGTGATGGGCTGGTATAAAACAGGACAGACGTTAAATCTCTGTGTCTGGTCTCTATCGGAGGTCTCGACCGCCGCTGCTCATCCTAACAGCCGTCGCGCTGTAAATGATTTTCGATGAGTTCGTCTTCATTATACATAGAAGCAAACCTAAAAATTATGATTATACATAGAGATGTATCGACACATATACTGGTATTGAATATCCATTGATTACTATTATTAAAATGCTCTGATGCCAACATCCGATACCAAGTGGAACTATGTGATATACACCAGTCAGCCATAACATTAAAACTACCTGCCTAATATTGTGTAGCTCCACCTTGTACCACCAAACCCATCGAGGCATGAACTCCACAAGACCTCTTTTTCAGGACGCATTATCTTGCTATTAGGGAATACCGTGGCCATGAAGGGGTGTATTTGCACTGCAAAAATGTTTAGGAAGGTGGTACGTGTCAAAATAGCATCCACCTGAATGCCAGGACGCAAGGTTTCCCAGCAGAACACTGCCCAGAGAATCACACTGTCTCTGCCGGCTTGCCTTTTTCCCATAGTGCCATCTCTTCCTCAGGTAAGTGACGTACCTGGCCATCCACATGAAAAAGTAAATGTGATTCATCAGACCAGGCCACCTTCTTCCATTGCTCCACAGTCTGTTTGTGATGCTCACTTGCCCATTGTAGGCGATTTTAGCAGTGGACAGGGGTCAGCATGAGCACTCTGACCGGTCGGTTATGCAGCCCCATACGCAGTAAGCTGCCCTGTTCATGAAGTTTTTCAGCAATTTGTGCTACAGTAGCTCTTCTGTGGAATCGGACCAACCGGGCTAGCCTTCACTCCCCATACGGATCAGTAGGCCTTGGGCACCCTGTCGCCGGTTCACTGCTTGTCCTTCCTTGGACCACTTTTAGTTGGTACTCACCACTGCATACTGGGAACACCCCACAAGACCTGCCGTTTGGGAGATGCTCTAACCCAGATGTCTAGCCATCATGATTTGGCCCTTGTCAAAGTCAAACTGTACCGAGATAATCCATCACCAGTCAGTGGTTTTAAGATTATGGCTGATCGATCTATATACAGATGTTTGAAAAAGATCAAAACAAGCAGCTCTGTTATGCTGTGGGGGTCATTTATTTATGTTTCTGGAATGCTTTGAATCCACTTCTTCTCAAAATCAAGATAAAGCTCATCTGTCTGATCACTTCTATCCTATCGTGAAACATTTCTATCCAAATGGGAGTGGTCTGTTCCAGGATGACCCCACCCCACGCACAGTGCATGAGAGTTCACTAAATGCTTTGATGAGGATCAAAGTGATGTAAATCATATGCTATCATATGACCTTTACACTTATGGAAGGTTTTCAGAGCATGTTAGACAGTGATCTCTATCTCCATCATCAAAATACTAACTGAGAGAAAAATCTTTTGGAAGAACAGTACTCATCGCTCCAATACAGTTCCAGAGACTTGCAGAAATTATGACAACTCTTAGAGGGGGAAAAAAAGGGTCCTTTAGGGATTCTTTGAATCGTTAATGGTTCTTAGTTTCTAAATGACATTCTCAGATAAAGATCCCTTTAAAGTTTCCTTGGATAGTGAACAGTTCTTAGGTTCTGGAGCATCTTATAGTAAGGAAACACCCAATATTAGGGTTCTCTACAAAAAATGTCTTTGATGGGTTCTTGATGTATAAGGTATAGTGGTTTAGGCCAGACGGAAAGCTGTAAACCCCTTGGGGCTAAGATTTAACTTTGTAGTGAAAGTAAGAAAAAGCCTTGCTCTTCTGCATAGAACCATTAAGGTTTTGGCCAGAGGGACACCCTTAAAGGGATCTAGATTAAAAATAAATAAATAAATAAATGTAGCCTAATCTGTTGTGTGAGTTTGTTAAGCTGCAGCATAAAACCTTCAAGATGTGCTATTATAGAAAAACTAATCACTATGGGCCTGATCATACCAGCCCGTTGTTGATTATTTGAAATATTTTAATTATATTTTATATCATTCTCCACACATTTTACTGCCAGTCCTCTGATGTTTTCGGTTCCATATCTTCAGAATTGTGGTGTTGGAAACCAACAACAAATCCAAAGATGCCATCCAAAGAAACTTTGTTGTTTGTTGGAAAAGTGTGGAATGGTTTCAGATTGGGTAACCGACACATTGTAGGTGCAAAGGGCTTACCAGAGAGCCACTGTTGAGTGTTTAACAAAACCCCTCAGCTCAGACTCTTAATTGTCCTAAATGAATAGCTGTCTTGGATTTCACCTCATATATTTGAGACCAAATTGTCTCCTGAATGAACAAAATATCAAATGTGTAGAGACGAACGATCAAATCTGGAAACGATTTTTTAATGACTTCAGAAATGTGTCCTTTTATTTTCCTTTCAATGGATCTTAACCCCAGCCTTGGAAACGTCCCAGGCCCTGAATAAGGCACGTAACCTCTTTGTTCTATAGCTTTAATATGAAAACTAAGAGTTGTGAGACTCCTGGTTTTTTCCAAGTGTCTGATCTATCCAGACTGATCCAGACGAGGGCATCAGAGGACAGAAGTGCATCTTCTTATCCTAACCATTATGACGATTTCACGGTTATGTAATACACACAATAAGCACTATGAGGCAGTATGATCACAGTCATTACTCTTCTCTTCAGCACTGTCTTTGTTTTAACTTTTAAATGTTCAGAAAACAAACTTCAGACCTCAGAGATTTAAAAGTACACATGCAAAAGCACATTTTGGTGGTAAATAACATGCTTGTACTGCTATTTTATTTGTATATATAATTAGAAATGAGCATAGCACTTTATAATATATCTAGTGTTCCTCTTGTGTCTTAACTAGCAATGTCAGCAACTAGTAATGTCTAACAAAGTTTGAGGCTGCGTTAGAGAACATTTTCAGCACCTGTATATTCTTGTGTACGTGCATGGGGTTTGTCCATATAGGATTCAAATCCAGAGATTGAGATGAACGTGGAAAAACACTGATTTTGTGTCCCACAGCCATTTGTTGATTCGGCTGCAGGTTGGAAGTGATTATCTTCTTGATAGATTAGTTTTCAGCCAGAACGTAACCTTCGGGAAGAGGCAACCTGGTTTTTTGTATTGAAAAATCCTAGTAGAACACCTGGACCACCATCCACAATTCTCAGTATGAAATAAATGATCACTATATTTTACACTGGGTTTGGAGGAGTCTTCTTATTTTCCTGATGAGTCCTGATGTTCATTTTGATGTTTGGCCACAACACACACACAAATCAAATTTGGTGAGGTTTAGTTGTTGCCTAAATGTTGTTCCATGCAAACCACATTGTGAGTATTTTTAATTTACAAACGTGGAAATATGTGTGGGGGGGGAGCTTAAAACAAACACACGCTGTGTGTGTATATCTGTGTGAGTGTGTGTAGTGCCATCTGAAGTGAGAGTTTAATTGCTTCCACAAGAGTGAACGTGAGAGCAACACCGCCTTCTCTCTGGCCGCCATCTGCACCCTGAACATAGAGCTGTAAATTTCAAACAGGGGGCCAGCAGGGCTTCAGACACACACACGCGCACACACACACACAACGCACACACACACACAAAGTCACTCAATGTCTATATCACACACACATATACTGACAGACGCACACCATATCAGTGCCTGTCTAGCTCTCTCTCTCTCTTCTCTCTCTCTCTCTCTCTCCCCCTAATTAAATAAGTGTGCATGGCTGGATTACGGCTAATTCTTATAAACCTTGTCAGATGTGAAGGGTCTTGAGATGTTTTAGCAGATCACACAAGGCAAATATTAGCAGACTGAGTGTATATGCGTTTGTGTGTGACGGAAAGTGAGAGTTTATGAGGTGTGAAATGTTTGCCCAGGTGGGGGTAATTATTAATTGCAGGGTGGGGTAGGAAGGGGACCTCCCTCTGAAGTCTTTGAGCAGAAGTAGGGTTTTATATAGGCTTATACTCCCTCCTTTATGTCTCTCTTCCACTTTCTTCTTCCATCATCCTCATTTATTCTCCACATTTACATAGGTGAATTAGCTGCTGTCTAAATACTGATTATGAATGTACTTATATAATCAGGTCTATTTGTAGCCCTAGTTTCCTTTACACACACACACACATATATATATATATATATATATATATATATATATATATATATATATATGTATGTATGTATATATCTGTAGAAAACGTTCCTTAGATTGTCATTCAACATTGTAAATTGTTTCATTATTGTGCTTTCTCATAAATACTGCACTTTGTTAATCCTTTAATATGTCCGGAATAAAACACTCGGGGTGTGCTGTTATAGGAAAATAATCAACAACAGGGCCGCGTGAAGCGGTCCCACGTGAGGTTGAGTGATTTTTATCACCCAAAAGTTGATTGTTTCCCTAAAACAGCATGTGCTGAAGTGTTTGATTCCTCTTAAACCACAACAATTAGCCAACAATAAGAGTTTATTTTTACATTTATTAATCAGAATTTGGGCTTAAAGAACAATAAAGAACATCTATGGTTACACTGAATGTTGTTGAACATCCTCCATGTGTCGGAAAAACGTACTGTTTCAAAGCGCTGACACCGGAGACTCCTTCTGTAAATGGTAAATAAACACCTCCTTACAGAAGACCGTACCATATCAACAATTGTACTTTTTTTTCTTCATTAAATAAGAGCATGTAATCTACTTACTATTAGGTTTAGATTATGTGGGGCATCTGCTATACAGTTCCCTGTGATTTTACTGTTACTACAGGAATGATCATTTAATTAAAACAAGGGCGTTCATATAAGCCTGCAGTTTGCAGCTGGAATAACTGTTAGATAAAGAAAATTAATCAACACTTCCTGACCAATCAGATTTGAGAATTTAATGGTGCTATAATAGTGGTATAAAATCTTTTAAATCCAGTTTAATTTTGGACACAAAACTAATACATAAAAAGGAATGTATAGATATGGATTATTATTAGTAGTAGTAGTAGTAGTAGTCACCGTAGTAGTATCTATATTGTTTATATTCTCTATATACTATATATAGTATTTTCCTGAGCATTAAAAAATATTGAAAAATCTATTACTTACAATAATACAATAATAATACAATGCTTTATTAGCTTAATGTTACATATTTATGTGTCTTTTAATGATCATAACCATTGGTGCAAGACGTCATTGGACACATTGGATAAATCGTTAGATGTAGAACACAATTATAATCTTTTGTGAGTAAGTAAATATTTATGTGCTTATTGATTCTTAACTGAGATATTAAATTCAGGCCACGCCACAAAGGATAGTGCTAACGCTAACACTGATGGACAATACTGTTGTATTGCTATTTAGTATTTTGAGGGAGAGAGAGAGAGAGAGAGAGAGAGACCATTGCATACACTCAATCTTTGACTTGCTTCAACTGACGCATGTGGGACACCTGTCTCTTTTCGTCCTCCAACATGGTCGGATCTTGAGTTTTCTTCTCGCCAAAGATGCAAGTCATTCCTCTTTCCAGCTTTCTGATATACCGCATTGTCCCCAACCCTGTCCTCTACAAACGCAGCAGGAGTGTGTGTATGTGTGAGTATGTGTGTGGGCATACAGTGCATGTGCCTCAGCAGTGTGTGTATGTGTATGAGGGGGATTTCAGCGGTAATTGGGAACAGCTGAGGCTTCCATCTTCAACTCGGAGTTCTGAGATTGGACTGTTTGGGCTGAGCGAAGGAGAGAGAATGTCTGATTTTTAGGTTGTTGGGGTTTTTTTTAAACAAAAGTGAGCACTGCTCTTATTTAAAACAGATGGTGAAGGTCAAACTAAGCAAACAGAGAGAGAGAGAGAGAGAGAGAGAGAGAGAGAGAGAGAGAGAATGAGGAAAGACAGATAGAGAGATGGTGGGAAAGAAGACAAAGAAGTGACATATTGCGCAAGAGATATGAATGAAAATGGAAAGGGGGTGAATGATGGGCAATCAGTATTTTATTTTATTTTTACTTCTGTAATTTAGAGGGTTTTTTCCCCTGCATTTCACCTGAACTGAAGAAAGCACTCCAAGCTGTAAACTAGCTTCTAGTGGTCTTTCTATGATTCTGCAAAGGGTGAACATGGTTTCTTGAAGTACCTGGATCAACATATCTTTTAGGGTTGTTTTCCCACTACAGATTCAAAAACCTGGCCATACCAAAACTAGACTGGAATGAACATACTAACGACAGTCAATGTCAGTATTGTTGAGTAATGCTCAATAAGGGTATGAAGTTCAAAATGTAAAAAAAAAAAAAAAAAAAGTGCTTGAATTTATATAGTGTATTTTCTGATTGGCCTCATGATGGTTTTTAGTTTCCATCAATGTGTAACGACAAGACAAAAATGAAATGGTTGTTGGAAATATGACAAAATGAGCCATAAGAACAACTAAAAAGCTCAAAATATTAGTGCTGTGAAAAAACAAACAAACAAACAAACAAAAAAAACAACAAACATGCCAGCACATTTTGTCCAATCTGTGAAAAAAATTTCTGGTCTTGGTGATACAATAATATCAAACCCAGCTGTGACAAATTAAAGGAAAAACCAAACAGAGCACATCAAGTGTGTTATTAAGTTGTTCAGCCACCACAAACCACTAGAACACATTCAAATCACGTTGGCAACAATTCTACAAGACTCTGGAACGCCACTGGAGCGATGAACACTGTGTTCCTGAACATGGTGTTTTGATGATTGTGGTGGAGAGCTCTGTCTAACATGTCACTCTAAAATCTCCCATAGGTGTTCAGTTAGGCTGAGGTCAGTTGACTGTGAGGGCCATCGTATATGATTTACATTATTTTCATCCTCATTAAACCACTCACTGGAATTGGACTGCTAGCCAATGGCAAAATACACTGCAAAGGCTGTTTGTTTGTTTTTTTGTCGTTATATTGTGCATCTGATGCTCCTCCAACTTCTGAGCCATGGTTGGTTTCTAGACAGGAAAGCTGGTGAGTAGCTCTAGACTAAAGTTTACATTAAATAAACTTGATTATTTGTTGAAAATATGAAAAAAAATTGATACATTTAGTAATATTGAGACATTTGGATGCAGTCAACCAAATTCTAGCCCAAATGACGGTTTCAGTGGTGGGGATTAATTAAAAAAAAAAAAAATTTTAATGAAAAATTAAAAAAAACACACATTAACATTAACCTCTCTCTGATGTCATAGTTTAGCTTCACTCAGTTTTATTACTGTAAATGTGTGCAGAGTGTACTGATGAGGAGGTGAAACGGCTAAACAGACTAAAGAACTAAAGGGCTGCTGCATCATTCTCTTTTGGTGGAGATGAAGCAAAAGGAGTTAAACCCCACTGCACCACTTTCAGCAGATAGCAGAAATGACTTGTGGGTAATATATGAAACTGGTAACCAAAGTGAAAATAGACCAACATGTCAATGAAAGACGTTGAAACAAACAAACAAAAAAACATCAACTCATCAATCCTGGAAGATTATATGTTAATGATAAAGATAATAAAGTTGCTCGTGGTGGATTTTTCCTTTCCGTAAGAGCTGATGAACAGGTACTAGGATTTGGAAACATGTATATAAACTATACGCAGTGCTAAGTCTACACAACCATGATGTATTTCATTCTATTTTGGAGACCTCATTACCCTGCAGCAGTCTTTCAACAAGACCTCCAGCCCATCTTCCAACTTTTGTTCTCCATTTGTCCATCTGTGAGGCCACGACGCCCTTCCGGGAGCGGTCAGGATCACTTTACACGCGACACCGGATCTAGAGTCTCCCTCCTGCAATGAATATTTAATCAGACCCCGCGCTCGCACTGGACAAATGATTTTTTATTTCTGACAGTCGGCTGAGAGCTCGAATTACACGCGGCAGCAGCAGCAGCAGCAGGCGGCTGCCGTGAGCTGGAAACAGGGCCTCCTTCTCAAAGCCTCGACGCCCAGGTGATACACTATCACCTGGGTCTATACCACGAATTCACTGGATTGTTCGGCCCTCGTCAATTCATGTCGCGTGTACTCCGTCCTTTCAACAAAAAATGTCTATCTGGGTTGCTCAAACTAATGTACAGTGCAAATGTAAACACCATAATGTAGCCCTTAATATGACACTGTAACGTACAAGGCTTCAAATGGCAATATTTATGTCTTACGTTTACACCAAGGACTCAGGAGAACCTCTGGCCCCCTAATTTAAAATGGCCTAAAACTTCCACTGAGACTGAACCATTCGTGACTTTGAATAAAGCGAGATAAACCCCTAGAGAGCCTCCAGTATTTTTTATGGATGGAAAGTTCAGTCATTCAACATATTTATTCTGCCAGTTTTAGTTTATTTATGACTGTAATTAGATAAAAAGCCAAAATCGGAGACCAAAACAAACATTTCGTTCCAGGCTTTTTGAGGGCCTGACCCACATTTAGGGCAGGTTCATTATACCCACTACTCTGATGCCCAACTTATAGCAAGTGTTTGTGTAAGGGTGGTCATAGCAACTAGTAGATTTATCACGTTAACTACCACGTAAATCTGCTGGGATGTGGGGGGAAAAAACGGAACCCTAGAGACTCTTAGTGTATGTCTATTGAAGTCAGGCATAAACATATTCCTTGTCATTCACTGTTATTCTTCTTGGAATTACTTTATTGCTGGCTCGGATAATCAGTATATATAGGCTATCGTGGTTTTAGCACTGGTATTTAAGACATTGTTGGTCGTTGCTGGAGTGCACGTGGAATGAAATGTACTTCCTGAGTCACATCAGACACATTTCACAGGAAGTAAAAGTAAAACACACCGTATTATTTCCAGGGCAAAGCACTGCAAGGTTCAGGGTACTGCCTTACTTCTGTTAAAATTTCAGAAGATAAACAATTTAAACAAACTAGCCCTTATTGTATGTGCATGTACTGAAAACATAAAAACATATCCATCCTTGTGTATGTAATGATACTAAACATATAATATGCCCATTATCCAAACAAACACATTTCTGGGTGTCTTTAATGTGTATTGTAAAATATATACTGTCTTTCAGATGTTCTTTATATCGATGCTGCATTTATTACACAGAACACGTTTTTATTGGACATGACCGGAATATGCAAATATTAGGCATAAACAAATCCCCACCCCCTTTAGACGACTATCAAGACAGAAATTAAACAGTTTTAAATAGTTTTACAAAATAATACAGTAATAATAAGGAATTATTTACAAATACGTAGAAGTGGGGGATCCACCATGACCCCAACTCTCATAGACATAAATAAAGTAGTAACAACTAGTCTTATTTTGCTACAGACATTTGAGACTATAACCTAAGAGTAAAGGTGTTAAGGTAAATGAGGCAAAGAAGTACATCCTATACATTAAGTTATGATTTAAAAATATCCGGAATCTTATTGGGATTCATAGAATTTGTGTGTGTAGCCTCTGGGGCTATTGCACACCTGACATTAGGACTACAAGCCAGGCATGTTTAGGTACAGTCCGCTCTGAAAGTATTGGAACAGCAAAGGCCAATTCCATTGTTTTCGCTATACACTGAAGACATTTGGGTTTCGGATCAAAAGATGAATATGAGACGACAGAGCGGAATTTCACCTTTCATTATCTGAAATTTACATCTAGATGTGTTAAACAACTTAGAACATGGCACCTTTTGTTTGAACATACAAATTGATTGTTTAAAGAATTAATAGGTCTGAGTCCTAGGTTTTGCCTGTGAAGACCTGTATTTATTATTAAAAAGGATAAACCAACATGAAAACCAGAGAGCTGACTATGGGAGAAAAACAAGCCAATACTGTTGTTTGTTCCAATATTTCAGAAGGGACTGTAGGTTATGGGTGATTTCCAATGTAAATGTATTTAACAATTAGATGCAAAGCTAGTGGCATTTAGTTTTTTATTTGGCAGATAGATGTAGTCTGTTATGACAATGGAGTCAACATTTAGTGTCTCTGAAACCGTGTTATAAATATTACTCCAAATTTTTCTACATTTTGGACAAAACATATAGTATGTGTCAAGTTAACAATATGCAACAGTAAAGTATCTTTGTTAATGATAGCTTCATAGTAATGAATTTACTAGAGATGTCACAGATCTCATAACCGGGATTGATATAAAAAGTATGAAACTAACCCTGAAACAAAAAGAAAAAGAATAAAAGGTTGTTTATTTAAATAAAGGTTGTCCTAATTTATTTCTTTTATTGTTCATGTTTTAACCCAGACATAAAATTCACAGAATCTGGTCTTTATATATATATATATATATATATATATATATATATATATATATATATATATATATATATATATATATATATATATATATATATATATATATATATATATATATATATATATATATATAAACTTGTCTATGTATATATACATATACATACACATGTGATTGTGCCCTGCGATGGACTGGCACCCGGGTGTACTCCACCTTGTGCCCAATGCTCCCTTGGATTGGCTCCAGGTTCCCCCGCGACCCTGAAGAAATAGTACACGGTAGAAGATGGATGGATGGATGGATGTGTACACACACACGCACACACACACACAGGCTAAAAAAACAGAAACTTCTACAAAGTACATGTATAAAAATGGTAATGTTCAGGGTGCAGTTGGAGCAGGAGGAAGCAGGAAGCAGAAACTGTAGAAAATCAGGAAGTAACATTTAGGCCGTGTGATATAAAGGATATGTGTGATATAAAGGATATGTGGTTCAAAGTAACATTTTTCAGAACGCAGACGTCCTTGTGGACGTCCTCAAGTGTGTTGGACCGTGACCTCCTCAAATGCACAGGCATCGTATAGCTTGATTTAATCCTCTGCTTTACACTGCTTATCACTTAAACCCATAAAGTGGTATGTGTGTGGGGGGGGGGGTGGGATGGTGAAGAGAGGGAGGGGAGCACTTTCATTAATTTGGGATTACGGAGCGGTTTCGTTCTAATTTATAAATCACTAAAACAGAATTACTTAAACAAGCCACTCTCTTATTCAGCTCGACTTCACGTTGCACGGGAATCTAACCTTATTATATTTCCAGTGTTGGAGTAATCGAGGGGTGCACAGTGGCTTAGTGGTTAGCATGTTTGCGTCACACCTTCAGGGCTTGGGGTTTGATTCCTACCATGGCCCTGTTTGTATAAAAAATGGGTGCATGGAGCAGTCTAACAGATGAGTTATTAGATACTGTGAAAAAAAAAAACTTTCAAACATTCCATTAGTTTTCTTTATAGTTTCTGTATGCCATGATGCATTACAAAACTAATGCAAGTTATAGTCTGTCAGATTAATATTTGAAAATGAAAGAATTTAGCATTTTGTGGTACAGGGTCCCTCAACTTTTCTTTCTTCTCTTCAGTTTCTCAGGCATATGAAGAAAAAATAATAGAAAAACATCAGAAGAGCTTGGAGACAAGGACTAGGAACCAGGGACTAGGAAATAATGAGAATTTGGACTACTGGGAGGACTAGGTAGCCTTTATTTATTTATTTATTTTAAATTGACTTGACGTGTTTTTTTTTGCTATGCTAACTTCTCTTCAATAGCGTTTGGCTTGATGGTGTTCTTAGATCATGAGCTGTTGAACTAGTATGTGGATGTGGGGAAAAAAAAAAAAAAAAAAAAGAAGGAAAGGAAAAGAAACAAAAAAAAAAAAAAAAAAAAAAAGAGAAAAAAAAAAAACACACCCCCCAAACAACAAACAAGCAAGGGGCACCCACCAACAAACCAAAAAACCACAAAAGCAGTTCCATTTAGCACCAGATGACAGTTCCTTGCTTGGTGCCTCTGAAAAGATTCAGAAAAGATTCAATCTTAATAATAATCCAGCACTGTGGCTATGTGGGTAAAATTGCTTTTATCCAGCTGAGCTATTGAGGGTTAAAGGTCTTGCTCAAGGACTCAACAGTGGCAGCTTAGTGGTGCTGGGATTGGAACTCTCGACCTTCTGACCAGAAGCCCAATGCATTAATCACTGTGCTCCACTGCCCCATTGTTCTTGTCATAAGTTTATTCTCTATTAATACTACCAAAAAAATGAAGCATGTCATGCTATATTATGCTATACGGAAAACACAGAGTCCTCTGTCCTGGAGACTTTCCTATCTCGGAAAACCGCTCAGACACTGACGGCTCTTTCCACGAATGTTAAGCTGTCTCCTTACACAAAGCTTACCATAGAAATAATTATACATATTGCTTTAATTTAAAAAAAAAAAGATTTTTAAAAATCCAATTATTATTAGTCTTAGAATATAGTATATGGAGCATTTCCATAAAATCCCTGTAAACTAGCTTCTACTATAGAAACAATAAATTATTATTATGAGTGCATTCATTGGTACATGATGCCATGAGCAGCTTAGGAAACAGTCGCACAATGGGCTTTTTGGCAGATCAAAACATTAGCTGTTTATTTGCTACACTGACCATACAAGCCACGTTGCATGGCTACTAATCTCTTCATACTTACAGTTTTTGTAACTAGCCCAAGCTCAATGTATTTACACAGGCTGGTGGCGTGTTGTTCATTTTATCTTTCTCCATCTGATGCCAATTTACAGGTAGGGAGATGGGCATTGTTTTATAACATGTACTACACAATATGGCAGTGTTTAATGCAGGTGTTACATCCTTCTGAACTGGAGTCAGAAATCCCTCAACTGCAGAGCCCCTTGGGCCAAAAATGCATGGACCCCTCAAAATTGCTTCTTGCTGGTATGGATGCATGTTTGAAACTGTTTCATTGTTATTTTGGTCTAGAAGGATGAAAGGAACGCATTGAATATCTCTCTTTCTTTCAAACGGCACCAGAAATCTCAACACATCGCTTACATAATTTTAATCTTGTTAAACTGATTAACTGTAAGGTGACGTCACCCATACCGCAGCGCTTCCACCCGGGCAACTCGCCGCAGGAGGCTAATAAGGTCATCACTCAGGCTGATCTCTGATTCCAGATCAATATTAGTTGAGAACGTTGCTTTATTATGGCCTCTGTCTCATGCCCTCAACATTGAATTAGCTAGCTACATGACACTTAATACACATGTTCAAAAGGTTTGCTATAGTTCTGATGAATAATCTTTCTTTCTTTTTTTCTTTTTTTAAACAGCAGGTGTATGATGATTTAATGGAGATAGTCAGCCTTAGTTATTTATTTACTTAAAATGACAGATAGTATGAAATTCCAATTGGTAGCATTCATGCTAAGATCGACATATTTCCAAGAATGACCAATGCCCTGAATTATTATCATAGCAATTTATGGATTCTCTCTAGATTACTTTGCATCTTGGGGGGTATTTCCTTCACAGAAACCTATGCGGAATTCCATCACCTATGATGAATTTCATAAAATTAGTACTGGAAAATTCCAGTGCTGTTTATAGCTGACCTTCTGAAAGAGCATTTTAAATACCTGCAATTAATGAATATGCAGTTACTAAGACTTATTTTATAATCAGTAATGTTGCAAGTACAACTATTTATTTTTATTACACAAATGGTGAGTGAAAATCATTGCAGGAGTGCGTTTTGTAGGCTACGTGTTTCTAGTGGGCACAAAGCAAGAAGGCATAAAAATTGTGCTTTGTTCATTTGTAGCTTTCCAAATCAACACAGTTGTTAACGTTATATTCGTACAGGTTGTTCCGTCTCACAGCTGCAGGGTCCTGGGCTCGATCCTGAGCTCTGGGTTACTATCTGTCTGAAGTTTTGCATGTTCTCCCCATGTCCACATGGCATTCCTCTCATATCCTAAAGACATGCTGCTAGGTAGATTGGCTATTTTAAATTGCCCCCTAGGTGTGAATGAGCATGTGAATTGCTCTGCCCATGCCTTTCAACAGACTGGTGTCTCATCTGGAGATGTATTATCGCCTCACGCCAAGTCTTCCTTGGATAGGCTCTGGATTAACCTCGGTTACTGAAGACCGTACAACAAAATGAAGCAATTGAGAGTAATCGCATTCACGAGCGTAATGTTTCTTTGCATTGCTGTCATTTTCTCGCAGTCTCGCTCGCAAAGTTTGTGTCAAAATCTCGACTCTAGTGAACGTCTAAGCATGAGCGTGTTGTTGATAGTCATGCTCGCATTGTCTGCTGGTTTCTAGCTCAAGGCAGTGGCACACCTTGGTCTGTTCTTATCCATGCCTTCGTTTCTCTCATTCTTTCTCTCGCGTTCTCTCCTCCACTGGGGTGTGTGTCTGTTTTTTTTCGGGCTGGGCTGCGCTGAAAGGACTTCTTTAATCAGATCATTTACTGAGGGAAACTCGAGATGCTCTGACTCCCACGTTCACCAGGTACACACAGCGGGATTACGGTATGAACCCCCTGTGGGTGTAGACACACACACACACACACACACACACACATCCGTACCAACCTAAAGCCACAATAAGGGCTTGGGAAGGAAATGAAAATGGAGATGAAATAGATTCAGAAAGTGTTGATTGCCGGGACATAAAAAGGTTTTGTGTTGTGGTGTTGATTCTCACTTGTCACTATAGATCACTATAGATCACTATAGAATACTATAGATTACTATACATTACGGGTGGGAAAATATGTTTAAAAAAATTTTTTAATAAAAATCATCCAATACAATAAGAGAAGATGGTGTTACAAGGTCAGTTGTCTGGCACCAGAACTCTGAATTGATTTAGTGTAATTAAAATGTATAAATATTGTTATTAGTCTTTAAAAGTACCATATATTTGTTATAGAACGTGAGTTCTCAAACCTTTAACAGTCACAGACCCCTGAAAATATGGCTATTTATTGAAGAGTCTTAGAGCTGGGTTTTGTTTTGTTTTTTCATTATTATTTCTGAACCAACAGACCCCATTTTTATGTAAATACTCAGTAGAATTACTGACATAATTTAAATTAGGATACGTATAATGATGACAGTGGGTTGCGGTTTCCAACACTGTACGAAAAGTAGAAAATCACAGAAACCTCTGACCTTAAATGCAAAACTACCACCAGCACAGATCCACTCAGTGAGAAAACTTACACACCCAGCAACACGTACATAATCAACAAAATACACACCCAGCATGTAGTCATTAGAAAAAAAATACGCAGCCATGGTAACAGGTTAGTCTTCACGAATGGAGGAACAAACGTCACTTGGTCTCTTTTTATGTCATCGTGTCTCACACACACCTGGTCTACCTGTCACAGAGTTTGTGCTTTGCAGCTGTTAGATTCGTCAAGGCTGAGACGTCCTGCATCGCAGATGGAGCATTCTGAGAGAGAGAGAGAGAGAGAGAGAGAGAGAGAATATAAATGCTATGGGTATGTAGGTGCAGTTGATGGAAGACGACACTGCCCCAACAAATATGACATCTGTGTGATACATCCATGTTCTTCTCAGATTCTTAAAATCCTGCATTTTGGAATGATGCCAAATGTGACCTACTGTTCACTGTGTGTGTGTGTGTGTGTGTGTGTGTGTGTGTGTGTGTGTGTGTGTGTGTGTGTGTGTGTGTCACTGGGAGGATCAGGAGGCGAGAGGGGATCAGTTTACCCCAAAAATGTGGCGGCCATACAAAAGCATCCCATCCGGCAGGACCTGGGAGACTGGAGGGAGGGAGGGGTTACCACCGCGACGGCAGAATCCAGGAAACTGGAGATGACATGAAAGGGCGCATTAACAGAAAGAGAGTGAGAGAGAGAGAGAGAGAGAGAGAGAGAGAGCATAGATTTGGGAAGTAAAGTAAGACAGGAAAGGGGAAGGGAGTTTTTTCACTACCCTTTTTTAAACTATACAATGTAGCTTCATGATTAAATCAGTTTTAGTCATTCAGGTTTAGTAGGTGTGTGTGTGTGTGTGTGTGTGTGTGTGTGTGTGTGTGTGTGTGTGTGTGTACGTGTGTGAACCAAAGCTCCGCAATGTTTTTCAACCCTAATTAATGGTGATTAATGGTAATGTGAGTCTGATTTCATGATAAATTCATACACCTTCGAACAAACGAAGGTGATGTGGTTGGATTTCACTCAGTTTAATACGAGTACGATACAAATGCTATCCCCACATCCAACCCAACTTTAACTGGCATAACTTTTATTCCAAATTGAGTTTCACAACTACTTATGAAAGCATGAGATTATGTTGGAATAAGCATGTGACTTTTTTGATTGTGTGGAAGTGATGCCACATTCCCCATGATTCACAGCGTGGCTGCCATTTTCTGGGTCAAACAATAGGATTAACAGGATCAAATATAGGATCAAACAATAGGTTTTGTAAACAATCAATAATGTTTTTTCGGGTTGTTTTAATGGTTAAGAACTGTCTTCGGGCATTATGGTTCATAGCTGTATTGTAAATAGGTGCGGAAATACTATAGCTCAGATGAAACCGTTAAAGGCTGGCTGCACATTACATGGTTTGCAGCAATCTCCTGTGATCAGTTGTTTGGCGTTGTAGGCGAGGACACACTACACAGTCTTGCACCTGGAGAAATACCTGCCAAAGTGGACCTCATCCACAAATCCCACTCTGTCTCGAAAATAAACACGAGAGCTGTCTATCACTACACTGCAACTGCCACAAGTCTGTACAAAAACAAGAACAAAGAGAAATAAGAGGAAACGTGGAGGAAATGCTGGGTTTTAGAGACGCAGGCAGAGGATACTGAAAATAAATGTAGCTATTTTTATACCGTGTACTGACACAAATGGTGACATGTTGGTGTGTATTTTTGCTGTTCTTAAACTATTTAAGTATGACATGCCAAATATGTTCATTTTTATAGAAGCGATATGATCGTGCTTCTACTTTGTCCTCACCCTCCTACACAAATAGATGGATAATAAACTAGATTCAGGGATCTGCAGTGCGTGAGAATGCTGCTCCTTTACACTAGATGCGTTGGGGTTTCCACACGACACGATTTATCATCGAGGAAATCAAACATCAAGCATCTTGAAAATATCAAGAGCCTCAGACGGAAGAAACTGAGTTGTTGGATCAATTTTACCAATCAGTTGTACCTTTGTTCCTTTACTCAAATTTACTATTATCTGATTATAGTATTCACCTACCAACTGGCTACCCAATCTACTCCAAACTTAGAAGTTCCTGCTGAGCTACAAGAAAGAAGCTTTACAGAGGAATTAGTTATGAGCAAAGACTAAATGAGTCAATTTTTCATCTATCTATTGATTATCTATCTGTTGGACACGGTGGCTAAGTGGTTAGCACGTTTGCCTCGTACCTCCAGGGTTGGGGGTTTGATTCCTGCCTTTGTCCTGTGTGTGCAGAGCTTGCATGTTCTCTTTGTGCTTCGGGGGTTTCATCCTGGTACTCTGGTTTCCTTCCCCAGTCCAAAGACTGATTGCCATTTCCAAATTGTCCATGGTGTGTGAATAGGTGTGTGTGCGATTGTGCCCGTCACACCGTCCAGGGGTACCCCGCCTTGTTCCCCAAGTCCCCTGGGATAGGCTCCAGGCTGTCTGTGACCCTGTGTGGGATAAGCGGTACAGAAAATGGATGGATGATTAACCCACAAAATGGCAGACCCCCAAACGACCATAGGGTGTAAACAAAGTGAATGAAAACTATCTATACAGAGAAAGAAACATGACTTTTGCAGTATACAGCATTTTGGTACATGCTGTATTTTCCCCTACTGTTTCCTCACACAGTTAACTTTAAGCCTGGATCAAGTTATTGGTTATGTGCCATGGTGAAACGTAAATAAGCCTAATCAATTCATCTTGTAAACAGGATAAATTCCAACTGTCATATTATCTGCAATGTACATGCACTACCTCTGACACTAAAGAGTAACGTTTGAAGGCTAATTAAAAATGGAGGAAAAACAACATTATTTCAGCACAGATGTGAGAGTGAACAGAGATCATTGGAGTCCAGAGCAACGATGAGGCTTGTGTTTGTCAGATGGCGTGATTAGGAGATTAGGGAGACTAATGTGTGGATAATGCGTAAACGTATAATCTTTGATAAAGTACTTTAGGTGTTCGTGTGCATACATGATATAGTGGAACATAGTGGTTAGCACATTTACCTTGTACCTCTGGGATTGGGGCTTCAAAACCCAACACCACCCTGTGTCCGTAGAGTTTGCATGTTCTCCGCATGCTTCAGGACATGTTTGCATGTTCTCCCCATGCTTCCACAACTTTTTGTAGGAAAATGGATGGATTCAATGTTAATCCATCCATCCATCCATTCTACCACTTACTCCTTTTCAGGGTCACGGGGAATGTGGAGCCTATCCCAGGGAGCATCGGGCACAAGGCGGGGTACACCCTGGACAGGGTGCCAATCCGCAGGGCACAATCACATACACACTCACACACCCATTCATACACTACGGACAATTTAGACACGCCAAACAGCCTACCATGCATGTCTTTGGACTGGGGGAGGAAACCGGAGTAGCCGGAGGAAACCCCTGCAGCACGGGGAGAACATGCAAACTCCGCACACACAGGGCCCGGATCGGAATCAAACCCCGGATGTGAGGCAAACGTACTAACCACTAAGCCACCATGCGCCCCGGATTACGTGTTAAATTAAATGCAAACGAAATCAATACATAGTTGTGACAAATTTCTCTCTTTTCACTTTTTTGGAGATTTGAAAATGTTAGCTCTTTTCTTGTGATTGAGAAAATCTGTAGCTTTCAAAACTTTATACAGTAGAAAATGTCAAAATTTCACCATGTGAAAGGTTTTCCCAGACTGTCATGCATATTATAAAGGTATAATACGTTCACTTTCCCAGCGGAAAGATACACACCCAAAATACGCACAGTACATCTTCCTGAGACTTCCACCATAGTGACTATGGTTTTTCCCTGAAATCTGGAGTTTAACTATGAAGAAGACAGTTGGGACGCTGGGAGAGGATGAATCAACCTGAGGTGCGACTACATGAAACTCCTGATCAGCTGTCACTGACTCTCCGAATGCTAAACTCTCCGAATTCTTCCTGCTCTCTCTTTGTGTGAGAATGTGATTGTTTGAAGACCGTGGCAAATCCAAGGACAGTAAGTTGAACAGCAATGATTTAACAATTGCCTTGTTTCTCATAATGAGCTCTACAGGTATTATAGACACGCTGTAATGCAATCTAGGGATTAGATGTAAATAATCTTGTTATATGTTGTTTGTTATAGATTCCACCACATGGTGTCCTGTATCAGTGCATGGCTTTGGTTTCCTAATGTTTGCTCACAGTAAGGGCTATACTGTGCTGCAGTGCTTGGGACCCTGTTGACAAACAGACAGACAGGCAGCAGACATTCAGACAAACAGACATATGATACATAGACAGATTAATCATAACACCACAACAAATGCACTAACATTTATCTCTGTGATTTATCTTTCAATCAATCATGATTGTTTAAAATTATATTTAGTTTAAGGCATTGGTTATAATTGGTTAAGTGGGGACTAGATAGACAGACAGACAGACAGACAGACAGATAGATAGATAGATAGATAGATAGATAGATAGATAGATAGATAGATAGATAGATAGATAGATAGATAGATAGATAGATAGATAGATAGATAGATAGATAGATAGATAGATAGATAGATAGATAGATAGATAGATAGATAGATAGATAGATAGATAGATAGATAGATAGATAGACAAGAATGTAGCTAGACATATCAATAGACCGACACACTGATAGATATAGATAGATAGATAGATAGATAGATAGATAGATAGATAGATAGATAGATAGATAGATAGATAGATAGATAGATAGATAGATAGATAGATAGATAGATAGATAGATAGATAGATAGATAGATAGATAGATAGAGCAAAAAATCTAATCAATCATCTTTTACCAGTGAGGTGTGCACAAGATGCTAGCAAAGTTGAGAGAACAACACAGCTAATAGCTGTACACACCATTGATCCATTTTCATTGATCATTCAGGAAATTGTTACAACAGCAAACAATTAGTCCAAGACTGACATAGAGGGTCTGCTTCTTAACCTCGCCCTCATTCTGTGTGTGTGTGTGTGTGTGTGTGTGTGTGTGTGTGTGTGCGTGCGTGCATGTGTTTCAGTGTAATGTCAGTGTAATGTGATAGATGAAAGTGTCTTCATTTCAGACTTTTTTATGTTGTGTCTAAGATCTTAGCAAGTAGAAGGAGCGGTTCAGCAGACTGTTTATAAAGCTCTGACTCTGGAAATACACACACACACACACACACACACACGCACACACATCCACACATCCACCCTGTAATGGCATTCTAAATATATGTCTGTGATGAAACATTCAACTGTCTCCGTCTGTCATTTAATACAATACCACGCTCTCTCCGTCTCCCTCGCCCTCACACACACGGAAGAAACCTAAGCTCCTATTAGCTAATGAAAAAAACAACAGCACCCCCGTGTTAGCATTAGCTATGACCCTCTGAACCACTGAGGATATGGATTGATCTCTGTCTGTCAGGTTCAACCACACACACACGACACATAAACCCACCACACACACTCACACAGATATACACACTTAGTTAGTAGTAAGGGTATTAGGTGAAATCTGAGCCTGCTCAGCTGTATCCTCTTTGGGGTTAAGAAAGCCCACTCTCACCTTCATTAGCCCACTTGACCGCTGGAGTGGCCCTTGAACTCAAAACTGGATCCCCCTCCCCCATAACCAGTTAGCATCTCTCAGCTATGCTCACTTAATTGGATTAATTACAATGGGGTTAAAGCAACAATGAAAAAACTTGGGGTTTCCACCAAACCATACTTACCCTTAATGTAGTAAATCAGCCGAAATGTCCTGTTGTCTAAAGTTTGTTTGTTTGTTTTGTTACACTGAGTAGCCATGAGACTAATGTAGCTAACACGCTGTGAACGTTCCCTAAATCTCTCACCACAAAAGTTCTTCAACCCACATTGCAAATCAGGTTTATTGTCAAAATCGACAGACTTTCAGCTGTTTACAATGAACAAATCAAACAAAAGCAATTGAAATAGTTCAACACATCATGCTTCAAGTGGTTTCCCCAAATTCAACTGAAAATGCAACTTATAATGACTTCTCCACTTTCAAAATTATTCAACCTCTTCATAGCAAGCATCTTTAGTAGTTAGTAAAGCAACCTTTTGCTGTTATGACCTGCTGTAAACGAGATACATAGCCAGACACCAGCTTCCTGATAAATCTTAGCCCATTCCTCATGAGCAATGGCCTCCAGTTCAGTAATATTCTTGGGTTTGTGTGCTGCAACCGCCTTCTTCAAATCCCACAAGAGATTTTTGATGGGGTTCAAGTCAGGTGACTGTGATGGCCCTGTAGAATCTTCTGCAACCAAGCCTTGGTGGAGTTTGAGGTATGCTTGGGATCATTGTCCTGTTGGAAGGTCCAATGACGCCCAAGCTTCAGTTTCCTCTCAGACGGCATGATGTTTTCTCCTTGGTTTTACTTCAATGAATCCATCTCACCTTCCACACTCTGCAGGTTTCCAGTGCCAGAGGATGCAAAGCAGCCCCGGAGCATCACTGAGCCACCACCATGCTTGACTGTGGACAGAGTGTTCTTTCTTCATTCTTCTTCCTCCAGATACACTGCAGATCCTTCGTGCCGAAAAGTTTCAGTTTTGTTTCATCGCTCCACAGAGCAGAATCCCAAAACTTCTGTGGCTTATTTATTTGATTTTGAGCCGACGTTTCTTGAGTTTTGGGTCGGTGGTGAGGTACATCTTGGAGTTCTGGCATGGAAACCTTCTGCGTTTAGTACACACCATACTGTGCTCACTGAAACCTCAGTGCCTATTGTCTTTTGCAGTCACTCGAAGGTTTTTCACAACCTGCCTTCTCAGAAATCTGGTTGCAGCCATTGATGCCTTCTTTTTTTCCCGCCCCGTCCAAGTATTTCATTAATTTTCTGCCCCTAGCAAGTTCAGGTATTTCACATGTTTTCTACCCCTTGCCAGTTCAGGTATTACATGTTTTCCAGCTCAAGCACACCTGGTGCAACTAATGAAGCCCTTGATTAGTAGCATCAGGTTTGCTTGAGACAACACCTATTTTGCATATTTGTGTGTTGTGCGGGATTCTGCTCAGGAGGTTGAATCATTTTGAAACTGGAGAAGTCATTATAAGTTGCATTTTCAGTTGAATTTGGGGAAACTACTTGAGGCATTCATTCTGTGGAACTATTTCACTTGCTTTTGTTTGATTTGTTCATCGCAATCAGCTGAAAGTCGGTTGCAGTTATTTTGACAACAAACCTGATTTGCAATGGGAGTTGAATAACTGTAGATGGATGGATCATTTCAAACAGGATAGAAACACAAATTAGACATTAATATCTACATAGATGATAAACCCTCATTTATTCCAGCCCTACATTGTACAAGTAGCTAGCTACATATGGCTCTGAAATCATGCAGCAAGACACATTGAACAAAATACACTGTTACGCAAGTTGTTAGCAAGATTAGCCTCATTTTGTAGATCTAGTGTGAAACTAAAGAAGTAAACTTCAGACACTACTGATGGCCTGTGCTAAGGGGAAAAGTGGTTTATATCTAGTCAAGTTATCCCAATAATGAAGTGAGAGAACTGTTCAAAACATCGAAGAAAATTATATTTAAATATATACATATGGTGCCACATTTATAGTATTATACAGTCGAATTTTTATTTATACTTCTATGATATACTACTAAGACTCCCCCAAAACTAGTCATCCACTCTACAGAAGTGTGCATGAGTG
>CM022768.1:5406506-5494006 GCA_012411365.1 Ameiurus melas
GGTCTGTTTTGTGTCACAGGCAGCCGTGGATGAGTGAGACAGGGAGAATTGGGGCCCTTTAAACCCACATCATTAACACTGTAGATTTAACTCACCTAGAATCCGAATGAAAACATTTCTGTGTAGATTCGCAAGGGAAGTTTATAATTCAAGCTATAACCACTAATTAGGGAAATTATTAAGGCATGGTCGAGGAATTGTGTTTCGACAAAAAAAAAGGCAAGGATTGCAGCACTTTTTCTCTCGCTCTGTGCTGTTCTTGTTCCTTTATTTCGGTTAATGCAGCCCTGGTGTTTATTTCCCCTTGCACACTCATTACCAATGAAAACATAGCACACATTTTTACTCCTAAAGTTTGGACAGAGCCACTGATCAGGCCGTGTGTGTGTGTGTGTGTGTGTGTGTGTGGTTTAACTGAGTAAGTGCTTCAACGCTGTCCAATCACTCTACAGGAGATTTCTGTCATTGCCAGGCTGTGCAAGCCAAGGACACAGCCCCTAAGCATTCTGGGATTCCTCAGCATACTTTTGTTCCAGAGTCGTTCTGGGTTTTGGGAGTAAGATGATTTGATTTCATTGTGTCTAACAATAGCATTTATTTGCACAGGCCCTCTGATTATTTATTTGCCTAATTAACTTATATTAGCTGCAATAAGATTCCGGGCAAAAAGGCTCATCAGTGAAGGATGTTTACATTTCGTCAATGATAACAACAAAAAGGTGGCACACCCTGGATGGGGGCTAGACCATTGCAGGACGCAATCACACACTACAGACAATTTGGGAATGCCAAACAACTTAGAATATATGTCGTTGGACTGGGGAGGAAACCGGAGTACCCAGAAAAAACCCACATGCAAGCTCCATGCATACAGGGTGGAGGCAGGAATCGAACCCCTAACCCTGGAGGTGTTAGGCAAATGTGCCAACCACTAAACCACTGTGCCCCCCAATATGTAAATATATAATAATAATATATATAGTAATATATACAAATATGATTAAAAAAATATTTTATAGACAATATCAGCACATTATGAAGTTAAAACTCCATGAGGTAAAATGGTTGAGAAATCAAATTTAAAACTGTTGTCCTTGACAGCACAATTCTCCAGTTACCAGTTTCCTCCCGCCTCCCAAAAACATACTGGTCGGTGGATTGGCCAAGTGTGTGTGAATGTGTGTGTGAGAGTGTGTGTGAGGGTGTGTGTGAATGTGTGTGCGAGAGTGTGTGTGATTGTGTGAGCCTCAGAAAAGCCCACTGACCCTGTCCAGGTTCATGTAGTTACTGAAGATGAATATGAATGTGTGCCTCTGTGTGTAATGTAGCATGTTCTATGATGTAGTATGTGTAACCAGTCAGTGAAAAGCAGAGCTTTTAGCCCCGCCCACTAATACTATTGGTTCCAGTCAGTATCGGTTTTCAGCCTGTACAAAAAACTGCAACATTGGGCCCTGAATTAGTTTTCAGGTGCTCAAAGGTTGTGACACATTGTGTAGCAGGAAAAGGCCTATTGTTATATCGTTACATAATCTTATAGCTGATGGGTATCATTGGTGCACTTTCTTTCCCTTCACTCACACACACACACACTCACACACACACACACACACACATGACCCACCCCATTGGAATCGGGGCATCTAAATGGATCTGCTCCCTTTCTGTGGGACAGGAAGACACTGGAGCCAGACAACCAAACTGAGGAAGAGACACCATTAGTGTTTCACCTGCTTATCTGCTACAGAAGGGCCAAAATTCCCCTCTCTCTCTCTCTCTCTCTCTCTCTCACACACACACACACACACACACACAAACACACACACACACACACACACACACACTCACTATAGGAATACAATAAAGCGTCCTAGATTACAGAGCAGATGGTAGTCCAGTGCAGGAGGTATGAACTATAGAACCTTACAGACTCGCAGCTCTTAAAACATTCAATTTATGTGCCTAATGTAAGATGAAAGGTGTGTGTGTGTGTGTGTGTGTGTGTGTGTGGAGAGAGAGAGAGAGAGAGAGAGAGAGGGTCCTTTAGAAGACTGTCAAACCCTTAATTCAGTTATAGCTGACTTGGCCTATAGTTACTGTACTTTGATGGAAAATCCATGTGTTAGAGGTGTGTGTGTGGGGGGGGGTTGTTCTTTAGGTCCAGCCGACATGCTGAGTTAATGGAAGTAATCCTACACCCTAATGAAATAACAATGGTGGTGGACAGGACACACGCACACACACACACACACACACACACACACAGACTCTCTGATGTTCTGTCGTCTTTGTCATATGACTAGTCAACTGATACATCCCGCCATCAAACATTCATATTAATGTCAGTAATGTCAGGATGGCTGCAGTACGACTGTGAACGATTTGAACTTTGACCTCAGAGAGAACATTTCGAACAGTGACATTCTTACATGCTGTACAACTTCTGCGGGTGTGAGTCATGTTTTAATCCCAGTAATCATCAGAATTTATGGACGTTTCGACCGCTGGCTAATCCTCATGAGGAAAATTGCTTTTCTATAAAAGCTGCAGATTTTATTTAAAATAATTTGTTATTACTTTTTGGCTGTCGAGGTTAAGATTAGGTGTTGGCATAGCATTAATTATCTACAGTAACACACAAGCCAATGGAAACACCCCACAAAGATAGAATTACATGTGTGTGTATGTGTGTGTGTGTGTGTGTGTGTGTGTGTGTGTGTGAGTGTTCACATGGCCATGCAGTGACAGACATGTTAATGGTTTTGTCTGATATTTCCAATGGCAGCACACCTCGATATAACCACTCGGCTTGTCAGAATGATTTTAACTCTTTAATGTTACGGGTGTGAAGGCAACTAATCCACATTCACATATTTAAAGCGCATCTATTACGGTTTTGAAACGTGCCTTATTTAGTTTGAAAGGTCTCATACAAAAGATTTACATGCATCCAAATTTAAAAAACCCTTTACTGCGCTTATAATTTAAATTGCAGCATTAATCCCCCACACACAGTGTCGCAAACAACTTGTTCAATGATCCATTCTAAAGGATTCACTCTACACTCCTCCTTTCAGAGAGTATACTCTACTTTGATTGGTCAGATGTCCCAGTCTGTTGTGAAACACCCACTACCATATTCAGTTTCAGCTCCGTCTGTCAGCGAGCAGCTGATGAAGACCAGAGGTGGGGCTTTTTGTTACAAACCTACATAGGTTGGTACAGGAAGTGAGGCTGGAATCACTAACGACTGATTTCAGCTGTTCAGAATCGGTTCCTTCTTTTGGGAGTCAATGGATTGATAGATAAATAGATAGATAGTTGGATGGATGGATAGATACATTAAGATTTATCAAGCAAATGTGTACCTCTAACTACATATGAACATGTAAAAGTAAGGATAGATAGACAGACAAATGCTTTTCCAAGCTTGACGTGTTATGAGATGCTTTTCTGCTCACCATGGTTGTACAGAGTGGTTATTTGAGTTACCATAGCCTTCCTGCTCGAACCATCCATCCATCTTCTACCGTTTACTCCTTTTCAGGGCCGCGGGGGTACCTGGAACCTATCCCAGGGAGCATCGGGCACAAGGCGGGGTGCACCCCGGACAGGGTGCCAGTCCATCGCAGGGCACAAATCACATACCCATTCATACACTACGGACAATTTAGACATGCCAATCAGCCTACCATGCTGTCTTTGGACTGGAGGAGGACTGGGGAGGAAACCACCCCCTGAGGGAGGAAACCCCCGCAGCATGGGGAGAACATGCAAACTCCGCACACACAGGGCCCCAGCGGGAATCAAACCCTGGACCCTGGAGGTGTGATTCAAACACGCTAACCACTAAGCCAGTCTGGTCAGTCTCCTCTGAGCTCTCTCAGCAACACGGCAGTTCCATTTGCACTGTTTTTGTTTGTTTTTTGTATCATTATGTGTAAACTGGAGAGACTTTTATGTGTCAAAATGCTGGGAGATTTCTGAAATACTCAAACCAGCCCATCTGGCATTAACCACCATGCCATGTTCAAGACTTTGACCTGAAGCTCTTGACCTGCATCTGCATGATTTTTACACTGCTGTGCATCACTGCCACATGATTGGCTGATTGGATAATTGCATGAATGAGCAATGATACAGGAACAGGTATTACCAGTTACCTGAACAGTGAGTGTATACTCTGTATTTTTACGACCATCGATGTAGGTGGTTACGTGGTGCACTGCAGTGCAAGCACGTTAACATAACAGGCTCATTAATATTAAAAAAGCACTTGACTGCTATCTTGATATCTTTCATTCAAAAGAAATCTCAACTTTTCAGTGGATTGTCTGCGATCTTCATCCCAGACACACACACTTACTGTATACACAAACACCCGTGACAGTCCACAAGTTCCTAAGTTGTAGGTGCTTTCAATAAAAGTTGCATATACCATACAAACGTACATGCAAATGTACCTACACCCGCGCTTTCCCTCGCTGCTGACCCTCTGCTTGAGATATCTGTGTGAATGTAAGCCTCTCTTGCCTCTCAGTGGGATATTAGCAGGATTTATGAGCTGTTAAATATTTCCTTTGTTCCAGTGGCGGCCGGCTGCTGGAGCGATCAGAGCTCCCGCTGCTCAGACGAGTTCATTAACCCCATCAGAGAGCTGCTCTCCTGGGCCACTGACTGATCCTCAACAACATACACCTCCCCAATCTGACAGACATACAAACTACGAGGTAACTGCGTGGATGTGTGTGCATGGATGTGTGTGTGTGTGTGTGTTGTTTGATTTATGAAATATTGCATTTTTATAAAAAAAAATTATAATAAATCCTCCCTGGATAAATGGAGCATGAGGGGAGTCTGGAGGTGCTTCAGTGAAATGAATTGTGCAGCTTCGTACACTCAGAATGTGTGTGTGTGTTTTTTTTTTTTATCACTTGGTCCATTTTTAAGTCTTTCATTTACACCCTTGAAAGTTGCTTAGCTTCTTCTAATGAACACCATTTCTGTAAGGTGAGCTCACTGTTTCAGGGTTCTATAGGGAACCTTTTGGTCTTCCAGGGGAACGACAAACTGAACTATTCTATAGGGTTCGACATCCAGACTTTCTTCACGTTATCAAGGTAAGACTTGGTTTATACAAGCTAGGATGTGCAATAGAACCAATACTTACAAAAACCTAGAACCTACTGTAGATGTGTTCTTCCAACCATACTCTTGCACTCTTAAAGGTTCTTTGGATTATTAAACAGTTCTTCATTTTGTAGAGGTGCTCTGTTTGTACCGCTTGTTGATAGAAAGCACGTCGAACCTTCAGGGGTTTTTCCTGAGCGACAAATCCAAGACCTTTGTGGATTTTAAGAAGCACATGTTTAAGGATTACCCAATATTGTATATGTTGGTTAAGAGGGGGCAGGGTGGCTTAGTGGGTAGTATGTTTGCTTCGCACCCCTGGGTTGGGGGTTCGAATCTCGCCTCATCTCTGTGTGCGCGGAGTTTGCATGTGTTCCCCATGCTTCAGGGGTTTCCTCCGGGCGCTCAGGTTTCCTCTTCCTGTCCAAAGACTTGATTTGCATGTCAAAATTGTTCGAACCCTGCCTTTTGTTCCTTGGAATAGGCTCCATGTGTAGTATAAGTGGTCTGGAAAATGGATGGATGTTAGTTAGAGAGAAAAAGCCTCATGCTACAAATGATCACGTCAGCACGTTATGCTATATTTGTTACATTCAAAATGTTACCATACGATTCATACCACAGCACTGTTGATTTTCAATTCTGATTGGTCAAAAGGTGTTGATAAATTTCTATAACAGAGACCCTGATAAGACTTCTGGGTGCAAATCACAGACTTATAATTATTATTTATTATTATTATGAATATTATTAATTACGTTATCATTTCTACAGTAACAGATTACACAGGTACTTGTATGACAGATGCTCCACATAGTCGAAGACTAATAATAAGAAATGCTTTTTTTTTTTTTAATGTTGCTATTTAACAACGGAAGATATATAATTGCTGATATGGTGAAGTTTTCTGGAAGGAGAATTTTAAAAGAGTCACTAGAGTCAGCACATTGTAAAGCTGCAACTTTCATTTTCTGACATGAGAAAGTCTTCAGGACCCAGGACACTGCAGAGGCTGGTCATGGAGGGACAATTTATATCTGCTATAACATGATTTCTAACAGAAACAAACTTGTTTCATGGCTGTTCAAGAACATTAAAGGTATCCATAAATGGATAAAATGTATGCTGCGAGTGCTATGGTGTAAGAGGAATAAAACACTTTAACTGTAACTCGGTGTCATAAATGATAAAAGACTGATTCCAACATATAAACGCAGGACATGGAAGAAAGGGATGTGGTGTGTTTCTAGGTGACATCTTCATAAAATCTTGATTTTCAGGGATTTTTCTGTAGTCTAGTGATATTTTGGAGTGAATTATTATGTCAAGTGATTTATTTTCAATGTTGGAAAATGTTCAAACTGAATTTTAAATGATGTTAAAGCTCAACATTTATGAATGTAATTGCAGTAATAATTTGTAGGAAACAAATGTATTTAGGAAAGGAAATGTCTGAAACCACCTGGGAGTTTGTAAGAACTGAACACCCTAGGTCATAGAGTATGTGTCAAAAAAGAAATGGAGCATGATTAGAACATAATAAATGGTATGTATTTGTTGAAATCTGCTTAAACGTCACTGTCTGTTATATTTTCTGGACTTTTTTTTCTAAATCTGGAGTGTCGGTTTCTCCCAATCCCATCTCTGGAGTTATTGCACAAAGTTGTAAATGTTCAGGGTAGTGCACTATCGGAGGAGTGGGGGGTAGGGAGGCTGGAACCGTGCCAGATGCAGGCCCCACTTACGCCACCACTCGGAGTATTTTTAATTTGTTTGACAGACACTTCTGGTGGCATCTCGTGCTTCTACAGCGTCAGCACAGCAAGCACAGCGCCTGCGTCTATAAATAAGACTCTCTCCGGCTGAACAAGCCCCCCAACCCTAACCCCACCACCACCACCACCACCACCAAACACCACCACCACCAACACCCTGCCCCACCCCAGCGACCACTTGCGCATATACGCACCTTTTCACCCACCAAGCAACAGCTGTCAGAAATAAGTACTCAGCCCCACATCCTGTAATTTCACTGCCTTTATTTCTCCAGTAGTCGAATGAAAAGAGAAAACGTGTGTCTGAGGTATGAGTCTGAGCTTATATCTGATTGTGGACGTTTTAGTTTTTTAATCTATATGAGTAAGGGATGGTGCCAAGTTTTCACAGAGCATACTGTGGAGTAGTTTAGGATCAGTGCTACCTCCTGCTATTGCAATACATATAACAGCATGGAGTTTTCATATCTTTAAAGAACAGTACGTCAATCATCACACATCGTGGTCCGAACAAAGAGGGGTATAAGTTTCTCTCTCTCTCTCTCTCTCTCTCTCTCTCATTCACTCACTCTCTCTCTCCTCCTACTCACTTACTCTGTGTTTCTTTCTAATGATTACTGGTATATATTTCAGGCCAAAGCATGTTGGATGAATATGAACACATGTTCTCTCTCTCACTCTCGCTCTCTCTCTCTCTCTCTCTCTCTCTCTCTCTCATGCTCTGTCTTTCTCATTGTCTTTTGACTGTCATTTAGACCAGCAAAAAACCAGAAACAAGTGAGAGAGACACAGAGAGAGAGAGAGAGTGAGAGAGGGATAGAGAGAGAGAGAGAGTGTGTGTGTGTGTGTGTATGTATGTTCTGGGCACTCCTCCATGTTATGGCCTATGAGTAATTTAGGTTGATCAGACATAAGGTGATGTCACTGTCTTACACAAATCATTCCTTGGCAGTCCGTTATGTCCGACTTCATGTCCCACGCTCATCAGACCCCATTACGTGCTCCACCACATAAGTGGAGCACCGGGTCAATCTGTCCATCACAATTTGATTGGAAATGTTATTTTGTTTGTGTATTGACTAGCGAAGTCTCGCAGCTGCGCCTGAGACTGCCAACTGAACACATCTATATCGGGTATATCCAATGTGTACATTCACTTCCTGTTCAGATGCCGTGATAAGACACATGGCGAGTAATATGCTAATAATAGCCAAAATATTAAAGCGTTTGAGAGAGCTCAAGGATCAGCATGTTCAGTAACTTCATCCTGGGTTTCTGCTGCAAATATATCAGCGAACAAAGATTACTGAACTCTACAGGATGAAAAACTGTGACAGGGTTTAGTTTGTCAAATCTTTCAAAAACCCAAACCAATTTAAAAATCACTTTAGAATGAAGTAAATGTATTTGTTTTCATGTTTTGTTAATCATGTTTTAAATGTATTGTTAATCATGTTTGACTTGCTGGATAAGAATTGTGTGTTTGTCCTCTGTCTTTCCCAGTGTTTGTGCTAGCTACACTACTAGTACTCGTTTTAATATTCTTTAATAATCTTCTTAATATTATTAGCTTTTGTAGTCAACCCCTTCAGTCTCAGGCATGCCTTCGAGATGTTAGGTAATATTGCGTCAAAAGATTTTAGCATGTTGTGAAATATTATCATGCTTATTCAAATTATTACATTTTCCATTGTTATATTCTTCTTCTTCCTCCTCTTCTTTTTCTTCTTTCTTGTCCTATTCTTCTTCTTCCTCTTCTTCCTCCTCTTCCTCTTCTTCTTCTTTCTCTTTTTCTTCTTTCTCCTCTTCTTCTTCTTCATTTTATTCTCTTTCTTCTTTCTCTTCTTCTTCCTCTTCCGCTTCTTCTTCTTCCTTCCTTTTCTTCTTCGTCTTCTTTTTCTTCTTTCTCTTCTTCTTCCTCTTCTTCTTCCCCTTCCGCTTCTTCTTCATTCCTTCTCTTCTTCTTCTTCTTCTTCTTCTTCCTCTTCCGCTTCTTCTTCTTCCTTCCTTCTCTTCTTCTTCTTCTTTTTCTTCTTTCTCTTCTTCTTCCTCTTCTTCTTCCCCTTCCGCTTCTTCTTCCTTCCTTCTCTCCCATCTTCTTTTTCTTCTTCTTCTTCTTCTTTCACTTCTTATTCATCCTCTTTTTCTTCTTCTTCTTCTTTCTCCTCCTCTTCTTCTTCTTTTTCTTCTTTCTCTTCTTCTTCTTCTTCTTCCTCGTCTTCTTTTTCTTCATTCTCTTCTTCTTCTTTTTCTTCCTCTTCTTCTTCTTCTTTTTCTTCCTCTTCTTCTTCTACCTCTTATTATTATTATTTTGAATGGCAATCTTAGGACCCTTAAGAGCTCTGTAGGAACCCTTATAGGTACTGTGTAAAACCCCACATCAGTGTTTCCCCATCAGAAGGGTAAAAAAAACCAAAAAAAAAACCTGTTCTAAGAATTTATATTAAGCTATAGTGTCCTAATAACAATGTGACATGTTAACAAGTCATTTTTTTCTTTTTGTTTTGCTAAATAAATAAGGGTTCTTCACTTGCAAAATAAGGGTTCTTTCTTTTAGGGAAAAAGAACCTCTTAGAACCTTTAAGGGACAGCAGACAATACTGTGAAATCCTTTTTCTATAAAGACCTCCAGGGAGGAAAAAAAAAACATTCATCATCTTTGACATAACACATATTTCCATAATAGTTTTTGTCACATACAAAGTATTACATCTGATGTTTCCATGACAGTCCTACAAACTCCTCGCCACTCTGCTCTACCGCACATGTATTTCTAATATTATGTCACCTGTATGACTATGTAAAAGTCCTAAATGTAAAAAATAAATAAAGAAAGAAAGAAAAGAAAAGTTTTTTTCTATCTGACTATTTTTTGAGACCATTCTGATTGAACTGTTTAGCCGGCAATTCTTGTAAGTTTCAGTGTGAATTTTAAACATAAATGCTCAATGTAAATATTACCATAAATATCACCTTCATCCTGTCACCTACACCAGTGCGTATTTATCCTATTAGTGACTATTACTATAACACTTTGCACATTGATGATAAAATGCCAGCATGATAGCCTACTGCACCCTTATTCTCACACCCTGTGTATTACTGTAGTACACCCTCCTTCTCACACCCATAGGCTACTTCACACACGAGCTTCCTGATGGATTTAATCCGAGTTAATCTCGGGTTGCTAAGGAGCCTAACTCATCCCGGTTTTGGTTTGCGGGGTAAATAAGGCTCAGTGGATCACTCGGGCCATACTATTAATACGCGCGTGGTGCTGGCATCCCCCGGCCCTGTTCCCCTCTCCGGTCTGACTTGGCGGCGAGCCAGCAGTTCCTCGGCGCGTGGCAGCTGGGCGCATGCGCGTCGTGAAGGCGGCTCGGCTATTTTGCTGCGCGAGAGCTGTGTAGATTTAATAATGAAGTGGAGCGCGAGAGCGCCCGAGCTAACTTTAGAGACATAAACAACAGTAACAAAAAAAAGAAAAGAAAAGGAGCGGGGGGGAAATAAGACAAATACGCGTAAGCCTACGCGCGCGCGTTTGTTCGTGTGCGCCTGTGTGAGCGGGTTTGCGTATTTGTGCGTAACTGTTAGAGTTTCTTCTTCTTCTTCTTCTTCTTTTTCTTCTTCTTTTTCTTCTTCTTTTTCTTCTTCTTCTTCTTTTTCCTCTCCGGTGCATTAGGTCGGTTGAGTTTGCGGGGAGGTTATTGCGCACGAGGACTCGCGGTGACAGCGGTGCGCGCTCTCTCCGCACAGCCGGCTCTCTCTCTCTCTCTCTCTCTCTCTCTCTCTCTCTCTCTCTCTCTCTCTCGCTCTCTCTCTCTTTTGTGCCTGCGCCGCGCTCCCGGTCGCTCGAGCGCGTGAATAGTTTTGGACGAGCATGTAAACGGAGTGGACGGAGACGCACCGTTTGGACCGTTTCGGACATCTCTGACCACAACAACTCCGCAGAGTAAGTGCATCAGGGTGTGTGTGTGTGTGTGTGTGTTTTGTTTTTGTTTTTGTTTTGTTTGTAATAAAGTTTTCTCTTTGAATCTTAAATTCATTTATTTTAAAGTAAAAATAAATAAATAAATAAAAATAAATAAATAAAAGTTCAATAATAATCAGTGGCACGCGCAGTTTACTAAAGTGAATTATTTATATATTTAAAAAATATTAAAAAATTAATTATAGCCTCAGCTGTGACAGTATTGAAAACTCGATTTTTGGTGCAAACTCCAACCGCATAATTTTTTTCCTCACAGTGTGTGTGTGTGTGTGTGTGTGTGTGTTTCCTCCACGATGTGCGACAGGCCTTTATTCAATGCACCAGATCTTCATTCTAGGCTTGTACACCTCCAGGTGCTTTACACTCATCACTCACTCCCTCCCGAGCTCATAAACTTCTTCTAAAAAAACATACATCTGATTTCTTCGTGTAGTGTGAACAGATCTCATGTTGTTGTTATTGTTGTTGTTATTTTTGTTTATAATCAGAACACGTTAAATGGGCTATAAATGAGGGCTGCACGAGATAGCGTTTGTTATTTAACGTTGTTATATTTGACATTTCCATCAAATAGCCCAGGCCTCAGTCACCCATCGGACCAGTACCAACATCCTGATCAGTTTCTGCGCGTGTCTGGATGAAATGTAGAATTCACACAGCATTCAAATATTAATATAATATTTAAAAAACAAAAACAACAACAACAACAAAAAACAATCAATAATATTGAACACTTTATTCATTTCATATTTATTTACTAAACCACTAAATGGGTTTGGGGACATGTCACTTAAAATATAGAGAATTAAAATGTTGCAATATAATAATAATAATAATAATAATAATAATAATAATAATAATAATAATAATAATAATAATAATAATAATCTCCATCACACGCGCGCGCGGTTGTGAGATTCCTCTGTCTGTAGGCAATACCGACCCCACTCGTCACGTCACGTCCGTTTTCCCACGTGCCGTGAGTGTGTTTTTGTATTTGATACGAAGCAAACGGCGGAGAAATATCATCCCGACACCGAACCCGCCGCGGTGCCCCGGCAGTGGCGCGCGCTGTTGGCCGTGGGCCGCTTTCTCGCGCGCGCTCTCGGTAGCGACTCTGCCTTTAATGACCCGATAACGGAGACGAGGACCCGCGGATTAGATTACACACACACACACACACACACACACACACACAGAACGTGGAGGAGGTGGAGGCCACACTTAGCACGGTATCATACACTACTTAACCGCACAATTAATCCGAACCCAGAACAGCAGAAATCCTAATAAAACTAACTCTTTGAGAAATAACTGCGTTTTAAAAGTTAAAGCTTGATCCACTCTCTGGTCACTCATTATACTGTAGGTCAAGAGTCTAGACCCTCACAAGGGCACTTAGTCAACTGATGACGCACTCACATCTAGTGCGATTTGGGCACGAGATCATCATCTTAATCTCTTAAAAGTTCAAATACACTCATTGTTTATTTTATTTATTTCTTTTTATATTTCAGCTCTCCTCAAGTCGCCTCCGTTCATTTTGTCTTTTGATTTCTGTAAAAATGGACAAATTCTGAACCGATATGCCTTGCCTTTGTGGATTATTTATCCGAACACATCACAGACATTTATAAAATAATAATAATAATAATAATAATAATAATAATCCCGGAATTGTCCCTCATACAGTAAAACACAAAATTCCATGAATTACACACTGTTATAAATGAAAGTTAAATATAGAGGAACGCAATCTGGTTTCATGTAGAAAAATCCGAAACACACACACAGACATAAATAAATAAAAAGAAAGAAATAAATGTAGCTTTTTACGCCACAGTGCTGTTGAATTCTTGAATCGGATTAATCTGAGGTTGTTGATTCCTTTTCTATAACAGCAGCTCTGACCAATCAAATCACAGGTTCATATACTTTATCGTTTCCACAGTAATTTGTAGGCTGTGGAAGACACTCCACATAATATAAGAATAAATAATAAATATGTGTTGAATAAATTCAATATGTGTTGTTAGTGAACAAAGAACAATGGATAATTGTTAAGCATTTAGTTTGTTGTTTAACCTTTATGGAATGAGTCTCCAGCGTCAGCGCTTTTTAACAGTTAGTGATATTTCTGTTTTCTCAGTAATATAACAAGGGTTGTTGTGGGTTTTTTTTTTTTTTTGGTCTTATTTACTGGAAAACAGGGCAAAAAAGTGAACCTGTCGAGGAAACAAGTTTTATTTTCATAGCAGCTATAAGTGATAACCTGAACTAACTTGTATCTTGGACATTCCATAAGATCAAATGTAACTATAATTGGATTTTTAAAAAAAAAATTATTTTAAAGGATGGCATTGTTCATTAATAAAAAAAAAATGTAAAAAACATTCGTGTTGGCCAATTTCTGAGGTATAAGAGGAATAAAACACTGGGACACGAGTGTGACCACACTAGCTACGTATAGGTCACCGCTATAAGGTTACTTAATCAGTCCGATATCCAAAACCATATGTTTTAGCCTACCTTACTACCTTACTAAATGTTTTAGCATGTAGGCACATTGAAAACCAGCTGTGCTAATGCTAACTGCACATGCCATGCTAATATGTGAGGTACCATCTTAAATAGGATAGTTTCATTTTCTGTAGTCTAAAATATGTATAGTTTTAAAGGCATTGAGGGGGAAATGTGTTTGACTTAACATGCCAGAAGTAGAGTTGTTCCCTAAAGAACCCATCCGTAAGTTGTATAAACGTTCCCAGAAAGATCTGGGAAATAATTATTCACTTCATTATGGCATCAATAGAAATGCTGAAAGAATAATCGACCAAAAGTTTCTTAAGGGATGGGAGCATGGTTCTTCTATGGTATTGCTCAAGACGACGTTTTCTGGCTTTATTTTTAAGAATGTTAAATGGTGGCGAGTTTCGTTCGGTCAGCGATGCCGCCATATTTAGTCTGGGGAATGAACTTAGCACATGCTAACATCATCTATATTTAAAAGATATAGCTAACAGCAGGCTAACTCTCTCTCTCTCTCTCTCTCTCTCTCTCTCTCTCTCTCTCTCTCTCTCTCCATCTCTCACTCACTCTCTGAATAAACACAGCAAATAAAACTATGTTATTCTGAGTGAGCACAATTTTATGAATGAAATGGATGAAACAACATATATTTAACACTTATGATAGCTCAACTCTCTCTCTCTCTCTCTCTCTCTCTCTTTCTCTCTCTCTCTCTCTCTCTCTCTCTCTCTCAGACCATAGGCCTTGACCATACTAGACACCATTTTATAAATGAAACTGTTCAATGACATAGCTAACTATTACGCTAACTCTCTCTATCTGAATGAACTCGGGAAACAAAGCCGCATTAGTAACGCTTTTCGATTAAGGATAAGAAATCCCGTTTTATGAGTTTATAAGTTTTATATAGGTTTGTCAGTTGCTTCGGAACGCAACATTTGGTATTTTATATAAGTTAAGCACATAGATTAGCTTTACACGTGCGACATTCCTTCCGGTTCTTACTGCTTTGAGAAGAATTGCTTTGTGGTCAGTGATTTAAAGGGAGGAAAAACCAAAGCCTTTAGCGTATTTGGCTGGTCGTCCTGCTGCGGTGTTGAAGCGTGCGGAGAATGGCGCACGACTCTGAATGCAATGGTAATAAACTGCACTGCCATCCACTTTTAAACACGCAGCCGCTGTTCAGTTCTAATCATCTTCCTCGTATTAATAAAACGTATCGGTCGAGGAGAAATGTTATTTATTACGTTTCTTACAAACATAGATGGGATTTGGAGGGTCCTTCTCTGAAGTCCTTATAAGTTGGGCTGAATTAAAAGCTTTGTTAAGTGTGTGTGTGTGTGTGTGTGTGTGGCAGGACAACGGCCTCTGAGGGCAAGGATAACAGTAAAAATCAATGTTGCTCAGCTCCCTCCTCACTGAGCATTAAAGGCTAGAGTTTCAGCACACAGCGACACTGTGCAAATGAAAAATTAAAATGATGTGCCCTTCACCCTGCCACACACACACACACACACACACACACACACACACACACTGCGTCACCGATCTTACCCACACATACACTCCACTAGGTTCACTTATCAGAAAGATTAAATGATAGACATTAAAGTCATTAAAAGCCACTAGATGTGTGTGTGTGTGTGTGTAGAGAGAGAGAGAGAGAGAGAGAGATGAGCAAACAGCTCAGCAGAATTCAGAGTGGTGAAATCAATATCAGTTTAACACTGCAAAGCTTTTTTAACTGAAGGAGTTTTAATTCTTGAGCCCTTTGTTTACAAGTTTGTAGATGTAGATGGGAAATTGATACGATATTTACCTATGTATTTTTCTTCACTTGCCTTACAATTTCATCCAAAGCAGCTCACGGTTGAGACAATATACAAGCGTACTAGCATAATGCCGAGCTGATCAAGGTCAAATGTCTCGTTAAAGGACTCTACGGTAGTTCTCTGAAAGTCCTGGGATTTGAACTGACAAACCGCTTATCCTACACAGGGTCACGGGGAACCTGGAGCCTATCCCATGGGACTTGAGACACAAGGAGGGGGACACCCTGGACAGGGTGCCAACCCATCTCAGGGCACAATCGCTCACACACTCACACACCCATTCACACACTACGGACTATTTGGAAATGCCAATCAGCCTACATGTCTTTGGAATTGTGGAGGAAACCGGAGTACCCAGAGGAAAATCCAGAAGCACAGGGAACATGCACAGTCCATACACACAGGGCTAAAGTGGGAATCAAACCCTAACCCTGGAGGTGCGAGGGAAGGGTGCACACCACTAAGCCACCGTAAATTCCGGAATACTCCAGCACTTTAATTATACTTCAATTGCTGTCCAACTCAAATAGAAAAGCTGCATATTAAAACCCTTTATTCAAATATCACAAATCAGAGGCCTAAATGCAGCTGTTGAATAACATCTGTATTGAACACTATTATTCTACAGCGCTGTTGAATTTTCCGATCTGATTCCTCAGACGGTGCTTATTAATTTTCCATAACAGCACGGCTTGGACAGTAGTTCCGGCTGTAATTCTAACAATAACGACTCTCAAAGTCACCGGGACTAGCACAGTGAACCCTGGACGTAATCTGAGTGTACTAACAAACAGAAAAACATCAACGGATAAGAAATACATAGCGTTGATGTTTATTTAACATTTATGAAAAGATTCTCAGGTGTCAGAGCTTTGTAACTGTCAGTAAGTTTTCCCACCATGGGAGACTCTTCCGGACAGAGGTGTTTACGCTTTGTGGTTTCGCGTTAACGTGATCAGCTACATAATTTTTTTTGGTCTTATTAACTTCAAAAGGAAAGGTTGGTGTGGAAACGACTCACAACATAGCACAGCATACCACAAGGCATGTGTCCTTCATAAATAAATTAATTAATAAAAGAGTGGCTTGCTATAAGGGGGACAAAACACGGCTATCTGGCTAACTGACGATGATTTGTACGTTCCAGTTAAATCAGTTCTGGTGAAATTGGCTTCCCTTCTTGCTTTTCATCATCATCTGAAGGGCTTTCAGGTTTAAGTCTAAAGTTATGGTCGTGAGGGGGGGCACGGTGGCTTACTGGTTGGCATGTTTGCCTCCGAGGTTGGAGGTTCGAATCCCACCTCCACCTTTGCTCTTGTGCTTACCCTGTGAGTTTGCATGTTCTCCCCGTACTTCGGGGGTTTCCTCTGGGTACTCCAGTTTCCTCCCCAGTCCAAAGGCTTGTTGTAGGCTGATTGGCATGTCTAAATTGTCTGTAGTGCGGTCCTTGGGATAGGCTCCAGGCTCCCTGTGACCCTGTGTAGGATAAGTGATATGGAAAACGGATTCATTGATGGTTATCTACATGAAAAATGTATTGCTTTGCCATGTCCACTGACGATGTAGAGTGATGTAAACAATGAAACATCCCAGTGATTTTATACTAAATATATGTGCACTTGGAACGCCACACTGTTGTATAATAAAGGTATAGGATTGGAAAGGCATGAGAGAAAGAGACACAGGATTGAATCGAGTAACAAGTCGTTCCAGTTACTTACGCTCTCCTGAAGGTTTTATAGTATCCGTGCACTATTGAGTATTATGTTGGTAACGCATAACCACAACGTATTCCCATCTCAGTAAGCTGATGTGTTGGAAACAGGAAAAATGGGCAAGAGTAAGGATCTGAGTGACTTTGACAAGGGCCAAATTGTGATGGCTCAGAGCATCTCCAAAAGAGTAGGTCTTGCCGGGTGTTCCCGGTATGCAGTGGTTAGTACGTACCAAAAATGGTCCTTGGAAGGACAAGCGGTGAACCAGCGACAGGATCATGGGCAGCCAAGGCTTTTTGATGCGCATGGGGAGTAAAGGCTAGCCCGTCTGCTCCGATACCCACAGAAGAGCTACTGTAGCACACATTGCTGAAAAAGCTCATGCTGGCTATGATAGAAAGGAATCAGAACACACAGAGCATCATAGCTTGCTGCGTATGGGGCTACGTAGGTGCAGTCCAGTCAGAGTGCTCATGCTGACACCTACAATGGGCACGTGAATATCAGAACTGGACCATGGAGCAACAGAAGAAGGTGGCCTGGTCTGAAAAATCATATTTTCTTTGACATTATGTGGATGGCTTGGTGTGTGTGTGTGTGTGTGTGTGTGTGTGTCACTGTCCTGGGGAAGAGATAGCACCAGGATGCACTATGGGATGAAGGCAAACTGGCAGAGGCAGTGTGATGCTCTGGGCAATGTTCTGCTGGGAAAACTTGAGTCCTGGCATTCATGTGGATGTTACTTTGACACTAATAGCAGTGTCCTCTTTCAGCAGGATAATGCTCCCTGCTACACTGCAAAAATTGTTCAGGAACGGTTTGAGGAACATGACAAAGGTTCACGGTGTTGACTCGGCCTCCAAATTCCCCAGATCTCGATCCAATCGAGCATCTCTGGGATGTTCTGAACAAACAAGTCCGATCCATAGAGGCCACCAACTCGCAATTTAAAGCACTGCTGCTAACGTCTTGGTGCCAGATACCACAGCACACTTTCAGAGGTCTTGTGGAGTCCATGCCTCGACGGGTCAGAGCTGTTTTGGTGGCAGATGGTTTTAATGTTATGGCTGATCGGCAAAATGAGTTTAGATTAAACTTTTTTCGGTCTTTTCTGAGTTCAGCGGAACACGTCAGTATGTTTGTCTGTGGTAATCACACACATGTTGGGCTAAAATAGAGGATTTTCAGTGTTTGTGTGATAAGTCATGACACCAGGTGTTAAAATACACGGCTCTTAAAACTGATAGTTTCCTTCCTGTAACGTGCATAAAGATTAAGTTGGAAATTATCTGGACTGACTGAGCTTTCATACACGATGGGTATTTAGGTAGGTAGACAGACAGACAGACAGACAGACAGACAGATAGACAGATAGATAGATAGATAGATAGATAGATAGATAGATAGATAGATAGATAGATAGATAGATAGACAGATCTCCACACACAAACTTTCACAAGCATATACCACTTGCAAAGTGTGTGTACGACCGACATAGCTGCTTCACTTGCTGTGCATATTATGTGTAACACCACATTTAAATACACAGAATTATATACACTGATTTAACACACTAAACATACTATAACATAATGTATATTACAATACATACTATAAAGGAGTGTATAATACACACTAATGTGATTGTGCCCTGCGATGGACTGGCACCCTGTCCAGGGTGTACCCGCCTTGTGCCCGATGCTTCCTGGGATAGGCTCCAGGTTCCCCGTGACCCTGAACAAGGAGTAAGCAGTAGAAGATGGATGGATAGATAATACACACTATAATTACAATACATACTATAAAGTATTGTATATCATAATACACAGTTTAATGTATACTGTTTAGCACGCTACACATACTGTAAAGTAGCCTTTTGTGCATTTTGAATGAATATGATCCGGTGCTAATTTGGTGTGAATGGATGTGTGCGTGTCTGTGTGCGCGCGTGTGTGTGTGTGTGTGTGTGTGTGTTGGCAGGTCGTTGGATCAAAGCTTAACAGGGTGGAAGTGATCAACTGATGGAGAATACACAGGAGCTGACCGAGCAGGCGGTAGGAGAACTGCACGCGCACACACACACACACACACACACACACACACACACACACACACACACACACACAGTGGGCGGTTAGCTTGCATTGTGGTCTGTGTTATGAACTGAGTTTTCATTAATCTTTTGATATAATTGCTGTCATATGGGAGCTGCCTCTGTTTTTCTTAAAAAGCTTTTCAGGGTAAGTGAAACATGGCAGTTTTCCGCTGTTGTGGTCTGATTGTCAGGATCCCTCAAGGCGTTTAGAGTTGATTTTTACTGCTGCATGTGGCACAAAGGGTACAGTCAGCGTTCAGCGTGTTTCAGCTGATGTCTTCCACCTGTTCGATTTCTTTCCTTTGGAGTTCGGCACACACATGATCCGAGTCAGGGCTTCAGTTAGCTTGTGTTTGTGTTGTTGGTCTTTCGTTCTGTAGTGAAAGTAGAGAGAGGAATCAATCTATTCTGTTCCGATAAGATCAGAGTTGAAAGTGTCGCAGCACAGAGTTCCAATTTTAAACTTTGAATGGTAGATTTAGGATGATTGTAAATTGATCATGTTTCAGAGTTATGATACGACATTCGTCAGGGATCCGTCAATGTCTTCGCATTCATAACACAATACTTTGGAAGTTTTTGCCGTTTTGCAGTCATGTCAGAATGCGCAGTGCAGATTATTCTGTGCACTTATGAAATCCCACAATGCTTTGCAGGAGATTCGGGCCTAAATAATGAGTACAGCACACCCAGACTGCATTGCAGTGTTTGTAGGGAATAGGGGGTAGGGAATCACTTAGGACAGAGATCATGAATTAATAAATGAAGCATATTGTTGAATTACATTACAGGCAGAAATGATTCATAACTGGAAAAGGAACCTTTGAACTATTGAGCTGTACTGACTTGAACTGAATTAAACTGAACAGAACTACACTAGGCTGAACGGAATTAGACTGAATTAAACTATACTGAAGTAGATTTAATTGAACTAAACTGAATTGAATTGAGCTCAGCTGAATCAAACTGAACTGAAGTGAATTGAACTCAACTGAATCAAACTGAACTGAAGTGAATTGAACTGAACTGAACTAAACTGAATTGAACTGAATTAGACTGAGTTAAATATACCGAACTATATTTAATTGAACTGAACTGAATCAACCTGAAATGATGTGAATTGAACTGAACTGAACAGGAGTGAACTGAATTAAACTAACTGAATTGAACTGTATTAAACTATACTGAACTACAATTAATTGAACTGAATGGAAATCAACAGAATTAAATGAACTGAATTTAACTGAATTGAATGGAAGTGAAATAGAGCGAATTAAGCTATACTGAACTAGAATGAATTGAACTAACCTGAACTGAACTGAATTAAGCTGAACTGAATTAAACTAACTGAACTGAACTGATTTAAAATAACTGATCTGAGATTTTGGAATCGAGTGTGAGGAATAGAGAGAGAGAGAGAGAGAGAGAGAGAGATTGGTGTGTGCAGGCCACCCAGGCATGGACTGAGCACTATTAGTGGTTTTAATACTGAGCAGATGAGGACTGGGTGCCTGAGCACAGTAGCCATATGGCCAGCACAAGTTTAAACAGTGACCACACACACACACACACACACACACACACACACACACACACACACACACACACACACACACAGAAAGGCACAAAGACACACTTTGACTCTCTCTCTCTCACACTCTCTCTCTCTTTCTCTTGCTCTCTCAGTGTTCTATATGAAATTGTATTAATTAGTAAAGCATTCAGTGTGTGTGTGTGTGTGTGTGTGTGTGTGTGTGTGTGTGTGTGTGTGTGAAGCAGATCTGCAGCGTGGTGTAACAGGTGGAAATGTTGCTTGCTGTTTGACTTATGTACATGTTTCGCTATTAATAGTCCGATGGTGTGCAGTCGGGCTCTCTGACAACATCAGCTTTGCGTGCGTGTGTTTGTTTGGTCAGTTGATTGTGGAGCAGCGTGACTTGGGTCTGTCCTGCACATCCTGTCGTATCAGGCTCTGGAATCTGCAGCACTAGGGCGGTGAGGGTTTCGGGTTTTTCAGCTGAGCAGGCGATATTTGTGGAGACTGAGATTATAACAAGCTGCGTGGAGATTTAGAGATGTGACAAACACACTGAGATCGAGGAGTCAGACAGTGTATAGACAGGATCGGGTAGTTATGGGAGGGTCAGTGGGTAAAGTGACCAGAAGGTTGTAAGATCAAATCTCATGACTGTCAGAAAGGTTCCTGTTGGGGACGAAAACTTTAAAGACACCCTGCAAGCAAAAGTCACTTTCGTTTTTATCTTGTTACTGCATGTGTCTCATCATATTGTGCTTGATTCATTAAAGTAAAGACATCATTTTTGGGGCACACGGTGGCTTAGTGGTTAGCACATTCGCCTCACACCTCCAGGGTCTGTGGTTTGATTCCCGCCAGGGCTGTGTGTGCGGAGTTTGCATGTTCTCCTCGCTGCGGGGGTTTCCTCCGGGTTCTCCAGTTTCCTCCCCAAGTCCAAAGACGTGCATGGTAGGCTGATTGGCGTGTCTAAATTGTCCGTGGTGTATGAATGGGTGTGTGATTGTGCCCTGCGATGGACTGGCATCCTGTACCCTGTTTTGTGCCTGATGAGTCCTGGGATAGGCTCCAGGTTCCCCGTGACCCTGAAGAAGGAATAAGCGGTTGAAGATGAGATCATTTTTGTCTTTTCCTTTTCCCTTTAAACTGTCATCATGTATGGAGTAGCGTGGAATTGTAAGAAACCATACAACTGGGTAGGTGGTGGTGGGTTGGGTGTGGGGGGGGATGGGGGGGTGCTATTATATGCTAATAATCAATGACAGGGTGGTGTGATGCAGCCTACTAAGTGGAGTCACTGTTATCACCCTGAATGTGATTATTTTGCTATAACAGCACATCCTGAAACGCTAATTTCTCTTTCCACAGCAATTGTCAACAATTACAGTGCTGTACTTTTAACCAGTTATAGTTACCTTCAGTATTGTGGAGTGTCCGCAGGACAAGTTATCATTTATGTCAGTCCCTCATCTGCGTCTCTTTGTTTTTCTCGTTTGAAGTAAATAAGATAAAAACAACCGACTGTTACTGTACAAAGTGCTGACACTGGAGACTCCTTCCATCCATCCATCCATCCATTTTCCATACCACTTATCCTGCACAGGATTACGGGGGAGCATGGATCCTATCCCAGCGAACTCGAGGCACAAGGCGGGGGACACCATGGACGGGGTGCCAGCCACTGCAGGACACAATTGCAGCCTTTCACACACTGAAATGCCAATCAGCCTACAAGACATGTCTTTGGATTGGGGGTGGAAACTGGAGTACCTGGAGGAGGAAACATGCGAACTCTACTCACACAGGGCGGAGTCGGGATTCAAACCCCGACCCCGGAGATGCTAGGCAAACCTTCCAAAACTGTTCAATTAACATCTCCTTTATTTGATTATACGTTTTTCTTTGTTAAGTAAATGTTATCCATTCATTGTTAAGCTTAGCTTATGTAGAGCATCCGCCATGCAAGGCCCTGTGTACGTCGTTACTATAGAAACAATAATGTGTTAGAACGAGTGCGTTAATTAGAAACCTGTGATTTGAATTTGAAATGGCACCACGGTTAAAGCTGCTGTTATTCAGTGGTGCTTGTGCACCCTTTAGATTTCTCTGTATATCTACGTAAATATGACCTTAGAACATCATCCCATTTTCACACAAGTTCTAAATGTTGATCAGGAGAACAGAATGAAAGAAATACGACAAAATTATTATACTTGGTCATTAATCTATTTATGGTAAACGATCCACTGTTACGTTTCATAAATATGACCAAAAACATCATCAGATTTTTCCTAAAAGTAGATAATGAACCCAATTAAACAAACGATATAAAAATGTTATACTTGGGTCATTTTTTACTGAGGAAAATGATCCAATATTACATATCTGTGAGTGGCAAAAGTATGTGAACGTCTAGGATTAGCAGTTCATTTGAAGGTGAAATTAGAGTCATGTGTTTTCAACGAATGGGATGTGAAATCAGGTGTGAGTGAGGGCCCTGATTTATTCAAAGAACAGGGATCTAGAAAAGTCTGATCTTGTTTGTTGAAGTGAATCATGGCATGAACAAAGGAGATTTTTTAAATATTTTGCCACGCACAGAAATGTAATATTGGATATTGGAAGTATAATATTTTTTGTCTCATTTGTTTAATTGGGTTCTCTTTACCTACTTTTAAGACTTGTGTGAAAATCCGATGATGTTTTAGGTCATATTTATACAGAAATGTCGAAAATTCTAAAGGGTTTCAAACTTTCAAGCATCACTGCAGATGTTAGCAAGTTGGACGTTATGTGCCATCCTTGATAGAGATTTGAGACACTTTTTTTCTTTCTGAGCCCTCACTGAAAACACAAAATCTTCTCTTGCTGTTGTCTTAGAAAGAAAGACATATCCAGACAGACCGAGAGACCAAGGGCATGAGCGAGAGTGAGAGTGAGAGGGAGGGAGGTGGAGTGGCATGTGGTGTGGCCCAGGGGGATGTGTGCAGGACGAAGAGGAGAAAAGAAAGAAAAGTGGGGGGGGAGAACAAAACACTTTTAGCTGCAGCCTTTCCAATGGTGAAGTCTGAGCCTGAGGGCTGATGGGACAGAGAATGAGGGAGGACTCAGGTTACACACACCTCACACACACACACACACACTAACCCAGAGAGGCATCATTCACATGATGTCTTTGAGAAAATACAGAGAGACAGAAAGACTGAGCACATCTGTACCATGTGCGTGAACATTACCAGAGCAGGAGACCGAGATCTCCGACTTCTAACATACATGTGAGTTAAATATTTTATACACCACATCTTTTCATATCTCCTTGACTGATCAGAACCCCAACATTATTTAACCCTAAGTCTAGCTTCATAAATATAAGTTTCAGTTTCATTACATTGTGATTTTAATACGTCGAAAATCAAAACCTATCCTCTGGTGAGCAGCTTGAATTTGTACGAAAGTATATTTTGCAAATAAAAGGACTCAAAATTGTTTTTATTATTCAGAATTCATGCTGAAACATTCGATATGTTCATTTATTTACATAGTACGCTTAAATCCGTGTATAGGCCGCGATCAGGTCAGCAGTTAACAGTGGCAAAAAGCTTAATAAAGGATGTTAAGGATTAAACCTGAGATAAGCGGAGACTCAAAAAGCAAGGCCCTTCCTCCTCTGGTGAATACAGGATAGTGCATTTCATTATGTCGCTTGGGCTTTTTGCAAATAAATAATAAATCGGAATTCACTTTGTCTTTGGATTGAATCAGTTTTGGAACATTTGAGATTTTAATGTATTTATATAATGCTTTTAACAAGCATTTGTTACCCACAAAGCTGCTGTGTAGATCATTAGATCCAGCTGACAACTGTAGAAAAAAAAGGTCCCTAATAAAAGTTAGGATGGTTTCATGCCTAATTTCTGCACCTGAGCTCTGTATGAGCTTGTGTTTGTTTGTTTGTTTGTTTGTTTGTTTGTTTGTTTGTTTGTTTTTTCAAGCACATCAGATTGTTTGCACACTTGAGTCCTTTGATTGGTCAAGAATTCAACAGCATGAGCTTTAATGAGCACTTCTTATTGGTTCTCACTGAGGGTTTTTCCTCTACACTCTTAAAAATAAAGGTTCTTCAATGGTTATTTGCAGCACTATAGGTTCTACAAAGAACCTTCTTCTTGTCAAGGAGCATTTTTCATGGTATAGGGTTCTTGAATTGAGCTATATGGTTCTGTGGAGATTAAAGAAGTTCTTTTGGCACTGCTGTGAAGAACCATTTCTGGGTTCTTTAAAGTGCCAGTAAATAGATGGTTCTCTAAAGAACTTGGGAATAAAAGGTTCTTTGTGCAACTTAAAAGTGTTCTCCTAGGGAATCAGGCTGAAAACCCTTTTTGGAACCTTTATTTTTTAAAAGTGTACCTAGGTGTATTATTAGTTAAGAAGAGTCAGAATACTAAAGCGATACTATAGTTACTCTCATAAAGTTAACTACTAGCTAATAATGAGGCAATATTATTTAATATTGTCAATAGTGTATCTCTTTTAGACTTATTCTGTTATTCATGGAAATGAAAATATTCATTTAAATGGATTTAAGACATTTATAGTTAAACAAATGCAGGCACGTTATCTTTATGTTTTGTTTTACATGAAAGTGATCTTTATTTTGACTCATGAGTATCATTCTCCGTGTTCCTACTGTTACAAACGGCGCAGTACTTCTAAATCTTATTAGAGCCAAATAGACGGGAAAAATAAATTAAAACTACCGCTACCTAAGTCATTTAAGTACTTAGTCAGTTTTGTGTAATTTAGCTGCAGATCTTCAAAAAACTGTGTTTTCACCATTAACAGAACCAGGGCTCACATGGAAGAGGACCGAGACTCGTATTTGGTGGTTCAGCTGTTTGGTGCAAGTATTTCAAAATGGACTAAATTAAAGATGAAGTTCAGATAGTCTGCACCAAACAAGATCCAAGTGTAGAAAGGCATCAAGATTGACAGAAAGTCAAGTAACATTGACAGAAAGTGTTCAAGAAAGTGTGAAAGAGTTTGCAGGTCTTTAAAAAAATATGTCTGAAATTTGTCTGAAATAAATTTTATAGGCTTTATAGGCCTTAATAACAGTTTTGCTGTTGTTATATGTTTAAATAACATAACCTCTGATAGGAGTTGAATTGAGAATAAGTCAAAGTAAATAAAAATAAATCCTTAAGCCTTTCATGTGTAAATTATTATTAAACATATACAGACTTTTAGATTATTTTATTGATCCAAAAAAAGAGCATGTAGATTTAATTGAATATTTACATTTGCATCAGGCCTTTTTTTCTAAAAAATAAATAAATAAATCACTTATTAAATGTATCTGATATTAGCAGGCATCAAGTAAAAGTAAGAAGGGGAAAATGGATTAATGCATTTTAAAACATTTTTATTTACTTTGATGTCCAATATCATAGAAAATGTACCGTATACTGTATTTATGTCAATTTTATCCGATACCAATGAACTATGTAGTTTAGGTCAGAATAAACAATTTTTTTAAAAAGTTGTTAACGATTGTTATAGTCCATAATATTCATAATTGATTTGACGTTTTTGTGTCTGCGTCTGTCACCGTCAGCCATATTGGATTGTAAGAACACTTAATGGAGTAAAACCAGGATAATGTTTGGTGGTTTGGGGGTGATTTACTGCAAAAAAAAAATAAAAATGGGTCGAGCCCAAAATTATAAAACTTCAAGTTTTTAATGGTCTTAACAACAAATCATTGTTCAGGAATGAGCAAGAATTAAACAAATTGGGTGCGTCTCAATCAGCACTCTAGTTCAGTAGTCAGGGTACTGATAAGGGAGTCGCCAATTAAAAAAAATTTGCGATTGTATCTCAATCGCGAAATCCTTCCGGCACACTGGAACGATTTTTAACTTTATTTGACATTCTATATACTGTTTGTTTGAGTCTAATGACTTTTAACTGTTTACTGATTTAAAAAAATAAAATTAAATCTATGAGCTAGCCTACGATCCTGCTTAAAGTACCATGACAGAAACACATGATTAAGCTAACAAATTTATATGAAATATAATACTTGAATATTTATAAGTGTACATGCTATACCGATTGATTGACGACCCAGGGGGCTAGGGAGCCGATCGAGACGCACCCATGCCCTCCTGAGACGTCCCGTGCCACCATTTGCTCGTTTACTTTTGCTGCAGTGAACTGTTTGGGGAAAAGCCACAAGCAGGGAAATTCACTTATATAGACTTCCTGTCTGCAAAGGTAAAATCATGATAATGATTCAAATGTTTGATGTGAAATTCTACAAACTAGCAAAGCTAACACATGTCTGGGTGTACAAAATGAAAATTAAGTAAAAACAATAAAGTAAAATAAAATAAAATACAGTAAATTGAATTTAAAATAAAAATAAAAATAAAATGCTGTCTCCAAGATTACCCACAAGGCTTAAACATTATAAGAAATCAAAGGGAACAGATATCCCATAATAAGTTTCTTTATCTGGCCAATGATTTGTTATTAAGACCATTAAAAGTAAGCTTTTAGTAAGGGGTGTAGATTATCAGTAAAGGAGTGGTTCAGCAAAAACTGAAATGTACACAATGTTCTCTCTACTACACGTGTACATAGTTGATCAGATAAGACGTGTTTGGCACCAGAGCAGTTTGCTTATTAAATATGAAAAATATTTTAAAATTTTCAAAATATTTAATAAACAATCATTTGCACATACAGTACCTATTTATAATTCATTACACCATTGTGTAATGTGTGTGTGTGTGTGTGTGTGTGTGTTTGAGCGCATGTGTGCATGTCTAATTTTTGGGTGACGTCCTGAAGGACACTTCGGGTCCAGACTGAGCACATTATTTAACAAGCACGTCGACATCTGGGAAGCAATTCATCATTTAATTAAATGCGGCTGAAACCCGGCCCCTCGTTAATGAGATTAATTTCAATAATTAACGAGCTGCTGACACAAGCACGAGGCCTCATGAATAATTCAGCAGCATTTTTTGTCGGCTCCAATCAGAGGGGAAAGGGCCATTTTAATGCTAGAGTGCTTTTTTATATAAAGTTTCAGTTTATAATCTAACACACACACACACACACACACACACACACACAAACAGAAAGACAGAGACATCAAACACACGTGGACTGATACACAAATGTATACACACACACACACACACACACACACACACACACACACACACAACTGAAATGCTGTGTAGGTGTGCCTGGTGTAGTCTGGTGTCCAATTTCTGTGCCTCCCCTTTGTTGGACTGTGCCATTCTGAGTACACACATGAGGTTGGCATGGAAACAGACCAGTCTAAGACAAGCATATAGGGAGGTTATAGTGAGACGAGTTTTAAAACGTTTCTGTTTGATGATCTGATAAATGTAGGTGTCAGAGCAATGTGAAAATAAGACACAAATGAGATTTTTAAGTAGGTCACTGCATCTTTTATTTGTTATTGATTTTATTTTTTTGCTTTTCCGATTCTCATAGTTAAGTTATTATATATGGGGTGGGGTGGGGGGTGGAATTGATACTAGGATATTCAGCAGCGATGTGTGAAGCTCAAAATAAATAGTGTTGTGTGTGTGTATGTGTGTGTGTGTGTGTGTGTGTGTGTGTGTGCATACTGTACCAGGTTAGATAATGTTTAGTTCTAACTCACCCTCAGGTACTTCGTCCTTTTTTAGACAATACAGCGCATCATTCTATCACCTGGAGAAGGTTCAGGCATTGATATACGTTCTCCTGTGTGTGGGTGTGTCTTCTTTTTTCTCTTTCTTCTTCTCTCTGACCTGCAGAAAGGAGCATTTCTGGGAGGAGACGTGTGGCATAGTCTTACACCTCCCTGGGGCTTTTTGAAATGTGTGTGTGTGTGTATGTGTGTGTGTGTGTGCGCTCACAGGTTGGGGAAAGGGGTGGATTCAACAATGCTTTACATGAAAGCAAGAAAAGATAGGGTATGAAGTTACAGTGGTAAAACGCATAATACTCCGAATGAGAACAAGTGCTTGTGTGTGTGTGTGTGTGTGTGTGTGTGTGTGTGTGTTCAGGTGTCTAACAATAATGCTGGCGTTTCTGTATGTCGCACATGAACTCGTGTGTGTGGAAGTTTAGCGATTTCACTGAAAATGTCAATGAACAAAAATGGGGAAATGTTTTAGGAAGCCATGCACCCATGGTGTGTTACTGAGTGCTCCAACAACGAATAGAGGAAATGAATAATGGTGGACTGGCATCATGTGTGTGTGTTTTTTTTTTCTTCAGGAAATCATGAACTTTTGATCCTTTCCACCAATTTGAGTTCCTGCTCCATAGGTGGTACTTTTCTGAGGAGCTATTGATGTAGACAGAACTGCTTTTAGCTATAAGCGATGTATGCAGTCACTTAGGGCCTCCGAGCCACCAGGGGACCCTGTAAGAATGAACGCAGTCACGCAGCTCCAAGGTCCTCAGTTTGATCCTGAGCTCCGGTTAATGCTTGTGCAGCTTATGAGTTTCATAAGAGTATTGCTGCGTCCCAATTCGTCTACTTATGCTATGCGCTAAAAGTATGTACTCATTTCGTGAAGAAAAGTATCCCAGGCAAAAGAGTATGAAAGCACCCGGACATACTGACACGAATTGCACAAAAGAACAATCTAACGATTCACGGAATTTATATAACATTTTTAAGATATTTGGGTAATGTTTCACACGTTTTTTTTTTTTTTTTTTCACGTGTAGTGCATGTGCTTTTATTTGTCACATGATGTATTCATATATTCACTAAATCACATATAGGGCATGATTTTATTTGTGTTTACTCTGCAATTTCAGGCCTTAACACGTTGAACCCCTTTTGTTCGCACGTGATCACACACGTTACTCGCATCATCACGTGGGAAATTTTTTATGGGATTGGGATTTTGCTGTAAAAAGGAACAGCATAACACGATATACTATAATCAGGGATGACTTACGCTACATGGAACAAAAAGACATTTTAAAAAATCCATTTTTGTTCGATTCACGTAAACAAAATCGGTCTAAACTGTGCAAAAACATCGTTTTAAAAGTGCTTAACCAGTTCATAAAGTTATTGTTCCGTTCCTTCTGCGAAATTTCCCGCATACCGCACGGACGATGTGGCTTGATAAGCTGGGTTTGTCACAAGAAAGTGTTTTTCCTACGATTAGGAATAATAAAACTTTCGAATGTTTGGTTTTATTTATACACTAGGCTTGCTGTAAACACTGTGGGCGATGATATGTCAAGAATGTTATTATACATTCTTTTACGGTATTTCATTGTAGGCAGTTTTTATTGGTTTTTGTTTTTTAAAGAGGGGGCGTGGACCACGGAGACAAAACGTAAAAGAAAAATCATTTCTAAGCTCATAAGAATTTCAGAAGTTTCCTGGGAATTCCTGCGAGTGTTGTGTGCATATCGCTGATCTTCTATATTATATACAGTCATGTTGAGAATTATTGGCACATGGGCAGCATGGGCAAAATGCCTGGGCAAAAATGAATGAAATTTTCTCACTACATTGCTATTAAATGTAAATGACTCTGGAGTTGCCTGTAGATGTGTAGCGTCATGTCTGCCACTTTATTTATTATTCTCGCCCCACTGCTTTTTCGTCGTTTTATGAATCAGTGCAGTCATGGCACTATTGCTTGTCTTTAATAGAGAATCAAATCCATGCATTATTCATTTCTAAGAGTCTATAAAGCTCAGTGAGCCATGCTTGTGATTTTGGGCTTTAGAAATAAATAGGACTTGCTTTGGAGTAGAACTCGGAGAATTCGTATTGCCAAGACAAGGTTCCTTTTTTTCCCAGGAACTATTTGAGATGCCGGATTGCGTATAATCTGTTACTTCCCATTGCTGATGACAGAACAGTCACCTATTCATTCCTGCTGCCTCCACACACACAAATACACACACACACACACACACACACACACACTGTGCATGTACGGCTCTTGTCTGCACCTGCATCCACAAACACCTCAAGCCCAAAGCATCAGGTTTTCAATGGTTTGGCTTAGAGATATGCGCACACACACACACACACACATACACATTCCTTTCCAAGTATTTGGACCACACTAAAGTAAAATAAGAGCTACACTGAGTGTGTGTGTGTGTGTGTGTGTGTGTGTGTGTGTGTGACATTGCACAGCGACCACTCAATATTCCAAACATGCTCTGAACCCCTCCCAAAACCACACGTTACATCTGACACACATGCGTACTCATGTACATGTGTATGTGTGTGTGTGTGTTTTCAATTAAGGTCCCATATGACTGCAGGCTCTGTAGTTTGCAAGGGGTAAGTGGTCTAAATTGAATATGAGACGTTTATAGACATTCTAAATTTCTCCACGCTTTGATCCGAGCCTTTTGTCTTCGCAGGCGTATATCACGGGGGAAAGCCAGGGAATTCCGTAACGTAAAGTCGATATTAGGAAAAGCAACAAAAAGTGGCAAAAGTGTTCCTCGAGAACGAACTGCAGAAACCCAAAAAAAAAAAAAAAAAAAAAAAAAAAGAAAAAAGGGAGAAAAAAAAAAAAAAAAAAAAAAGGGGGGGGGTTCCCCCCCCAAAAAAAAAAAAAAAAAAGAGAGAGGGTGGAAAAAGTGAACGGAAGAAACAGCGAGGCATCCGTTTTTTGTTAGGAAAACGTGTCTTTTGGCTCGCAGATCCATATTTATCCTTAAGCAAAAGCAGACCGCTCATGACAGATAAACAATGAGTGCAAAAGTTCCTCTATTTTACAGTTAGTCAGCCCAAGCTGAAACATTACCATGCTCTAACATTTATTTGAATGCACCTTGTTAAACTGTGTAACGATTTAAAGGAGCATTAGGAAGATTATTTAAAAAAAAGTAGATGTGAATCAAATCAAATGTATTTTTTATTCAAATGACTCGTAATGATTTAACAGGATGGTGCCTTCACTGTCTAATTGATTTTTTATGTAAAGCTGCCATTCAAATAATTCAAAGCTTTACACAGACTAAGTTTACATACCTGCACTCTAAAACCGGATAAGTTCATTTAACTCAAAACATTTGAGGAAACTAATTACCTCAAAATTTTGATGTTGATCAATCAATTTCTTTAAGCCAAATACATTTAAATAGAACAACAAATGTAACTCAGACTTGTTATATTTAAGTGTATTTGGCTTAAAGAAATACATTGATCAACGTTAAAAAAATTTTTTTGAGGTAATTATTTTCCTCAAATTTTTTGGTTATGTGAGGAATGTTGCTAATTCTGCACTCAGGTTCATTCCCATCCCCTTCACCAGTAATAAATGACTCCATCTTGGGGGAAAAAAAAAAAAGAGGGTTTTTTGTGGGTGGGGGGGGGGGGGGGGGGGGTTTTGGTTTGGGGGGGGGGGGGTTTTAAAAATTTTTAAAAAATGACTGTCAAGATGCACGTTCAAACCTAAACAAGCCCTTCGGATCAAAACGCAGTTTTCCCGAACTGGTTTTCTCGGCCACGTTAAACACCTGTGCTGAGGCCATGGCTTAAACAGTTATTTTTCATCATTCTCTACGCATTTTGCAGGTTATTTGTTTGAATTTATTTATTTTTTTTAATCAGCACCTATTGCACTTTTAAGGCCATCGACACAGTTACTTTCTTAAGTCTTATTATGTACTTATCTTAAGTCTTAAGGCTCGAACTATCTATCAAGAGGTTTGCTGTGAAAACATCAGCGTTTACAGGGCTGCAGAGGGGAATAAACAAGACACAGGGACACCAACGTTAACAGCGCATGGAAGAAACATGCACACAAAGCCATGGCTAAAAGGTGCTGATAAATAATAGGAAAGTCCTCAGAAGCTTTTATATCACATTCAGGAATATCATCGGGATTGTTTCACATTCCTAACCAAACCCTAATCGTATGAGGTAGAGGTATGTAAACCTTTGAATGAATCTCTATAGCCTTTAGGTGTTAAGGGTACAAATGTCTATGAAATGCAATTTCATTTCCATACTAGGAATCTGTTTCTGATGATTTGGGCATCGTTGCAGAATCTTTCGAGAAAAAGATCTGAAGTAGCTGTATAAAAGAAACATAATTCGAAATTTTCCACCCTAGTGTCCATTAGAATTGAGCAATTACGATGTTATGAACATAAAGTGAAGGTAAAGTGCTGATTAGAACATAATTCTTTGGAGTGATTTACATGGCACCTTATGCACTGCTTACATGTAAGATAGCACCACCATCTGATGTCATCTCACTTCTTTTCATTTGTACATTTGTTTTATTGCAGTTCACATGGCTGTATGTATAAATACAGCGGGGTCAGGGTTGAATATCTGGGAAATTTTTTTCATATTCATTTAAAATTGGAAATAACCGGAAGGTTTTCAATTTCTGAAAAAGGTGAAGAAAGAAAGTAAATATTCACTGTCTTGAACATTTAATAGTCAAGATTCTGTGATCTAAAGCAAACGTGCGATATTGACCATGTTAACTGCTTTGTACAAAAAGGTCAGCTTGTCTTCATGTCTAATCTCTTCTACTGACGACACTCTGATGGATTTGATCCTAAATGGATCATAAGGTTTTGCACAAACTAGTGGAGTCCATACTACTCGAGTCCGCACGGGCATTAAAGCAAAAAGAGGACGTACTGAATAGTAAAAAACGCTGAAATTCATGTCAATATTTCAAAGATTCTCCTTTTCACTCAAGTTGCTGTCAGTAATACAATTTGTAATGAAAACTGTTTATTAAATTAGAAAAAAAAATGCTAATTAGAAGCATTTCCACTAGTGCTATATACACCTCATAAGACCTGCTGCTTTTGAGATGCTCGAGCCATCACATCTCGTCTAGCCATCACAATTTGGCCTGTGTGAAAGTCGCTCAGGTCCTTACGCTCGCCCATTTTTCCTGCTTCCAAAACCTCAACTTCGGGAACTGAATGTTCAGTCGCTGCCTAATATATCCCACCCCTCGACAGCTGCCACTGTAACGAGATAATCAATGTTATTCACTTCACCTGTCAGTGGTTTTAATGTTATGTTTGATCTGTGTATATACTTTTGTTATATTCTTTGTTATATTTTGTTATATTGAGAATGCCAGTGACGTGTTCTTTAGTCATATAGACCACTGTTTAAAAGTAATTCTACAACGATTTACACAAAAACTGTGAAAATATCATGCAATAAAATGGTATGTTCTTCTATCCTTCTGTTTTGAGAGAAGGAGATTTTTTTTTAACCAAAAGTAGACTAGTTACTGCAGCAATAAATAAAAGGAATTAAATTTAAACAAATAACCTGCTGGATTTCAGCCATGTTTTGGGTGAAAGGAAAGTAAAAATAGAGAAAAGGAGATTAATTATGCTGTTTTCTGTTCTTCTACAGGTGAAGAAACCTCTCTCTGATCCTCCCACTTCAGACCCTTCTGAAAACAGGTAACTAATACATACATGCACACACACACACACACACACACACACACGCGACCATGTATCAAACATGATGTCCATTTAGGGGTCATTTATGTCTGGCTGTGACGTTTGACAGTGATAGTAAGTGTTTTATGAGTCTGAACAGAAGGAGATGCACACAGAGAGGATAAGCGCACACACACACACACACACACACACAGAGAAGGGGGGGTAGAGGGATGTTAAAGTCATTGCATGTGTGAGTGGGTGTACTGTAAGAGTGTACGTTCAAAGATTATTTGGTACCTGGATCTCAGACTGTGTGTGTGTGTGTGTGTGTGTGTCTTTGTGGGACTAAATTTTGTACAGATGTTTTTGCCATAGACAGGAAAAAGCAGCCATGTCTATTTGAATGATGTAGCCTGATTAGAGAAGCAGCCATGAGAGAGAGAGTGTGTGTGTGTTTGTGTGTGTGTGTGAGTGTGTGTGTGTGTGAGAGAAAGAGAGAGCGAGAGAGCGAGAGCGAGAGAGAGATGAGAATAGTTTTATATCCTGTTATAATGAGATGTATAGTGTCAGTTTTGTGAGAAGAGTGGTTGAGAGAACTTTATTGTGTCCTATGTGTTTGTCTCTTCTTTAAAACTGAACTAAAAAAATAAATCTATAGCATTTGGCTATATGGTGGATACAGCCAAAAAAAAAAGTTTCTTTGGATGATAAATGGTTTTAACTTTCTGAAGGGATTACACTTGGAACCATTTCTGTAATGGAAACTCTGTTGCATTGAAATAATAATTACATATGATTTTAAAGAATGTTGTTATTTGACAAATATAAGATGAGGTTTCGTCGAGTCGCTCACCCTTCCAGATGTTGCACAATCATGGGGCAGTGTCATCTTTGACCCACTTATGCCAGGGACACACTAGACGATTTTTTATCTTAACCGAATTTACAACTGCGGGAGACCACAGACATAAGGACAGTTCCAACCAAAATTTTTAACGTTATGTGACCGTGGATTTCGATTGACCACCAGGAACACATTTAAAGGGTTCTTTAGATTTAAATTTATTCAGTAATTGATCTGATAAGTGATTTGACTATAGTGTTGCTAACAAGTTTGTTATCTAATGATACACCAATACGGCAGTGGGAAAAATTATGAGCTCCTGCATGGTACAATAACTTCAATTACCCAGGAGTTTTAAAACATTTTAGATGAACACGCTGGATGATGTGAAATCTACCAAGCAAACCCAAGAGCGAACTTCTCTCGCACTTCTCACAGAACATTGCATAGTGTGTATGTGTGCCTAGCCTCTTCACTTGTACTCAACATCGATACTTACCGACACCTAAAGGACAACGTAGGCAATAACAGCTTTTCTAACTTAGGCAGTAATCAGACCATTTACCACTTACAGTTCCAGTTATAATCCTCCGAACGCACACACTAGACGATTCGGCCAGAACGCGAGATGGTACACCTGTCGATTGTAGTAACGGTTTCACAGACACGCGATCTCACAGAAACTCGCGTTTTACCAAACGTGACTTCAGAAGAAAAACAAATATGGAGGACGATCGACGTCTCTGGCGTGTGTTATATTTTGCAGTGAAAAACAAAAAGGGAGAAACAAAATTGCAAAATAGCAATTTTAGCTAAAGGTAACTTTATTTACTAAACATCCTCTACATGATAGCCATTTCTTTGTAAACACACACGTAGTCGTGTCTTCCGTAGCATGTTTGTGGCTGCCATGTTTCCACTATAAATGCACACAACACCTGGTCGGTGACGTTTGCCCGCTCTCATTGGCTATTGTGGGTATCCCACCTCCGACAGGCCCGTCAAGAATCATAAATATCAACCGTTTAGGAAAAATTATCGGAATGACACCACACAATTGAGGATTTTTTGGACAAAAAGTCGGTAGCGACAAGCCTTGATTCGGATCACCACAAACACCCCCACACCCCCAGCCCCACCCCCACACCAACACCTGTTAAGGTCGTTGGGGGGGGTGCAAATCAGGCTTAAAATCTTCAAGTGTGTGGCCAGTTTTAGCTTCTATACAATTATTATTGCCCCTTGTGGTCAAAAATGATAACTGCAAAAACACAAATAGAGGTCAATAGTGAAAGCTGCCCAATGCTCAATCTATGAACATTTTCAGTAGGGGAGGAAGAGCGAACGTATCAGTGAATGGCCAAGTTGCCAGATTAGGCTAGTTTAAAAACAATAATCTGTGGAATCCTAGATCTTGTTTTATAGCAAATGATCAGAATTAGGTCTTAATAAATTTCCACAAAAGGCAACACGTAAGTCCAGACAGTGTGGCTATGATGTAGGCAGAAGCGCTTCTAGTGTTAGATATATTACAACGATTGGGATGAAGAAAGAAGGATTATGGTGTGGAAAATTCCCCTACATCATAAATACGTGTGAAATACTTGTTTCCCCACGCAAAGGAAGACGAAAAATGTCTCCGTTTTCCAGTGCCAAACTTTTTCAGGTTCTTTGTGTGGTTTTTGTGATGTAGTCTGGCTGAAAATGCTGCTGAAACCTGTCAACCCTGGTTAATGAGATTACCTTAAACGTAGTTAAACAAAAGCATGTCTAAAACCGCTCAAAATGAGCTTCTAGACTGTATGATGGATGCTGTAAATAACTTCAAGTGTGACTTGATTTTGTTTGAGGCTATGTCGCTATTAATAACTTCCTGTCTCTCAATCCCTCACAAATGAGTAGCCTATGTAGATAACGTCAGTTTGCACCTTCCTCATGTGTTCTCTGAGTGGAAAGTTCAGTAAATAAATGTTAGGTGGCTCAATAATATTACTATTAGACATTTAAATAATGAGTTCAATATTTAAACAGTTAGATGGGGCGGCTGTGGCTCAGGTGGTAGAATGGGTGAATGGGTGAATGAGAACCAGTGTAAAGCTCTTTGGCTATTTAAGTGCAGACCATTTAGATTATGTTCATCAATCTGTACTGAGAAATCCAGTTTTATAGTTAAATTTCCCTGGCTACAAAATACTACAATAGTAGTTTTCTATAGGAAGGTGTTGGATTCCTGGGATGTTAGCAGGAAAAATGAGTCCTAACTGGTTTTCTGTATCACCATGTCATTGCCTGAGATATGCAAGCTAGTAGGAATGACTCATACACCAAAAATAAGTGTTTTCAGACTTTAAATTTGGCAAAAGCCCGATCAGGCAAATTAAGTAATCATTCAGTTTGAGAAAATGAACAACAATTGCTCTGTGAGCTACATATGAAGGAAGTTGAATGTATTTATTTATTTATTTATTTATTTTAATGGCTTGGGTTCCTCATATGTGAAACCTTGAACTGTTGCTGTTGCTTCTGGGATAGAGTCATATTCACTCAGCCAAACACATGGCATCTTCCAGCAAAATCACTTTCAGATTTTATGATTCATTTCCTTTTCTTCTTTGTCCTTGCCCCATACTCTTCTTATTCCTTCTTACATTTTCAGGGCTTTCTCTCTCCCTGCTAAACTTTCTCTCTCCCGACTCAAACTCATATCCGGGTTGTTCTTGGAGCATCTGATCCAGTCCGTTGTTTGTTGGCAGGTCATTGGAGATGCAGGAATTAACCAGCCCTCAGCACACAGTCCCCAGTGGCAGCGATGGCAGCTCCAAACTGGACAAGAGTCTCCTCAGTAATAGCGTCTCGACCAATGGAACAGGAGGTGAGACACTTAGAGACTAGTGTAGAGTATAGAACAATATTATTCCATGTAGAAATCATAGTTTTCTTTGGTATGTCATGTTCATAACATGAAAAACCATATCATAGTGACCATATTGCTTGCATTTCAACATTAGTGTAGCATAATTAGTTATTAGACATGCTTTATGAGTTATCATACTGTGTGTGTTATATATATTTAATCCACAGCACTGTTGAGTTATGATTAGTCTAGTTTTCTGTGAGGAGACATGTATGTAGCATTTTTGGAAGGAGTCTCCAGTGTCAGCAATTTGTCATAGTCAAAGGTAAAGCTGTAATGTTTCTGACATGGCAAACTGCTATAACATAAGTGATAACAGGAACTAACTTAGTTTGCTGCCATTCCACAACATTTCATGCAACTAAAAATGGATAAAAATACAATGTGTCATTCTTTAAGTAATGTTTTGAAAAAATTGTAATAGCTGGCAAATTGTTGTAGTATAAGATGAATAAAACACTTCAGGATGTGCTGATTATAAGAAAATAATCAACTTCATTGTGTTGCTCGCACCACCCAGGCTTCGACTATTTTCCTCTAACAGCATACCCCCAAGGGTTTTATTCCTTACTTGTATAAACTACATTGCCTGATTATTAAGTACACCCGATTAGTAGTGTGATGCACCTCTGCTGACCTTCAGATCCATTTATATTTGCCTGGGCATGTGTTCTGCAAGATGCTGGATGGAAATGTTGCTCCATGTGGAAATGTCTGAATTGCACTGTGACTGCACAGACAGATTATTTCACCCCATCCCAAAGTTGCAATGTACAAGGAATGTGCAGGTCACTGAAGCAATGAAACATTGCTGTCATGTTCCTGGAATGGTCACATGCTAGAAATGATAAATCTGTAGCCATGAAAGGATGCCATCATGCCACTCAGACATTCGTCAGGGTAATGACTGGGACACCAAGTGCCTTCTCGGTGTTACCCCCAGCCTGTACTGTTCACGTCAAGCATTATGACTTCATGGACTCCATTTGGCTCATGGCAAGTTTTGATCCTTCCATCAGCACATTGATATATTTCATGATTTACATTTGCTCATTTTTGGTTGTAATGGAGAGCTAATGCCACTGAAGAATTATATATTAAAGGTCTTATTAAGGACACATCAAAAGCAGTTTGTCAATGCTGGGATTTGAACTCACAACTTTTCGGATCAGTAGCCCGAACGACTTAACCACTGAGCCACCAACTGGGTCTTCTACATGTTCCTGTTCCCACCGGAGATTTATATTTGCTGACAGCTTTAGTGCCGTAATCTTCAACTAACCCATTCAAGACAGTTCCAAGTTGTGCATCCAAGTGTTGAATTTGAATGCGATTCACTATCTACAACTCTACAACCTGGTCTTGTTAACAAGATTTCTGATTACTGGTAGTTTAGTTTTTGCACCATTTTTGGTAAACCCTTGAAATGTTGGTACATAAAAAGCACGTATATGCAGTCATTTGCTGGAATGTACCATTTCTCTGAAGTTTGGGGGTAACTCAGAGGTTATCCCAGACGTAATAGGGATGTTACAGTCCCTAAATGCTTTTCAGTCACTATAATTTAATTAGTATTATTTACTATTTATGGTTGTTATTTTAAATAATGCAGTTCACAGATAGAAACCCAGGACTGGTGAACACCTTAAGCAATAGGTTTTTAGTGTATGGGTACAAATGTCTGGGCTCAGATTTATGTTTAAAGCTGTGAAACTCTGGTGTAGAGTCAATAAATGTGTGGTGGTCTAGGAAAACCTTTCAAATGTTGCTGTGACTGAATTCTGGCAACAACAACTAAAACAACAACAAAAAGTCACTATTTGGGACAAAATTGTATGTTTTTTTGTCTAAGACCTAGTTAGTTACAGTTACAGTTACATTTATACAGCACTTTTCTAGACACTCAAAGTGAGGATCTTCTCAACCACCGCTAGTGTGTTGCATCCATGATGCGACAGCAGATATAACGTGCCAGAACACCCACCACACACCAGCTATTAGTGCTTAGGTTATTAGTTCTTAGCTATTAGGGTGGCTGTGGCTCAGGTGGTAAAGTGGGTTGTCCACTAATCGTAGGGTTGGCGGTTTAATTCCTGGACCACGTGACCGAACATGCCGAAGTGTCCTTGGGCAAGCCACTGAACCCCAGCTCTGCTACCACTGGTGTGCGCTTTGGATAAAAGTGTTATATAAGTGCGCCATTTATTAGTGGAGAGGAGAGAATGATGTAGCCAATTCAGAGATGGGGATTATTAAGGGTCATGATAGAGAAAGGCCATTGGGGGTATTTCGCCGGGACACTGGGGTTATACCCCTACTCTTTACGATAAGTGTCCTGGGATTTTTAATGACCACAGAGAGTCAGGACCTCGGTTTAACGTCTCATCATAGTTTGACATCTCGAATTTAAGAAAACATAAATATACTGTATTTCTTCAATAACACATGGAAATGTTTTAGTTACTTACTTGCACTTTTCAGAACTACACTATATTTATAATTGAACATTTCTCCATACGAAGGATTTTGAACCCAATTGCCAGCATGTTTTAATTCTTGTAATTAGCATGTGTTGTTGTGTACTCTACACAGTCACTGCTGAACATTCCTCCTACCTAAATGTGAAATCTTTGCTTTACCTCTGGAATGAGTGCAGGGTTATCACAGCTATAAAATGTTTGGAATGGCCAGGAAAGTGGAGGAAGTGAATGTTAAGTGTATTTTTGTTGTAATAAAGAATTATTTAAGTGTTTTGTGACCTAATCCCAATCCGTTTTTATTTGTAATTTATGTGTGATTACCACAGAAAGGAATTTTGGCACGCTCCTTCGTACTGACAAAAGGACAGAAAACCAGTACACTCCAAACTCATTTATAATGGAAGTCAAAGGCCACTTGTTGAATTCAATCAAGAAATACTGTGTGTCATGCAAATCCAAGCTTCAACTCTTTCACTATAATAATAATAATAATAATAATAAATAATAATAATAATAATAATCACGTTCTCACACCTCCAGGGTCGGGGGTTAGATTCCCACCATGGCCCTGTGTGGGCAGAGTTTGCATGTTCTCCCCGGGGGTTTCCTCTGGGCACTCCGGTTTACTCCCCCAGTCCAAAGACATGCATGGCAGGCTGATTGGCATCTCTAAAGTGTTTGTAGTGTGTGAATGGGTGATTGAATGTGTGTATGTTTGTGCCCTACGATGGATTGGCACCCTGTCCAAGGTGTATCTTGCCTTGTGCCCGATGCTCCCTGGGATAGGCTCCAGGTTCCCCGTGACCCTGAAAAGGATAAGTAATAATAATAATAATAAATCCAACAGGTTTTATGGTATCCATGCACGATTCTGATTATGTTGACAACAAATACCATAAAATACAGTATTCTGAAAGGATAAATTACACAAAGTTTCTATTATAAATTTACAACTACATTTGACTAGAGATTTGATTAAAGTCCGTTAATGACAGAATGAAGTAATTCCCCCTAAATTTCTATGATTAAAAAGTTGTAAGTAAACACAGGTTTTCCATTCTTTTTTCAGTACAGGAAAACACATTGGCATTCGTTTCGCTGGTAATTGATCATTGCCCGCTACAGATATGCATTTCAAGCATAAATGATAAAAACACATCCCAAATTAACGATTGTGTGACTGCTTAATAAATGCACACGTGCAAATTCAAATTAATTTTTTTCTTTCTTAAAAAATTAAAATTAAAATAAATCCTTAAAGAAACTGAAGACCTCAAATAGCATCAGAGGAGTAAAATGGGATAAAAGCATCACCGCTGAAAAATATCTAAAACATGTTAAGTCTAAAATGTTACACAAGAACAATTTCTTAAGCGTTTGATGTACAAAATGATTGCAAATACCCTTTTTAAGAAAAACAACAGTTCTCCTGCAATGATACAGGATGTCTCATGGGGTGGGGGGGATTAGAGGGGACAAAGCTAATGTTTGTTACAATCTAACAAGTTTTTTTTTCTTTACCTGATTAGACCTTTTTGTGTAGAACGTTAACACAGAAATGCCTGAGACGTTCTGTGTCTGTCGCATCAGCCGGTGTTGGACTGGGAGGAGCAACACTTAATTAATGGATAAATAAAATTCAGTCTAATGGTGTATATAACATTAGGATTTGTTTGGTTTCTGGAGGTGATTTATATAATATCTTTTTTAACTTAAAACAGTTTTAAATGAACCTATGAGTTTCGAATTAGTCGACGAGTGTGGACATCATACACGAAAAACGTATGTTAGATCAGAATTTCGTTTGAAAATGTTTTCTTTAAGGGTTTATGTTAACACACAGTCTCTTTATCTCAGATATTTATAATACACTGGTACTAAAGCCAAAGGTTCTGGATAAGGAGCTTCTGTAAATAGTTGTGTATATATGGGTGAAGGTCTGAGTTCATGTCTGGAGTCAGGAGTGTGTTTCCTGCCACAGTTCCTGAGTGCTGTTCTGGTCAAGAGTGGATCAGGGAGATTATTTACTTGAGTTTTGAAGGTCAAATCCACTCTGGTTTGGTAAGTAGAAAAACTACACTGAGTCATTAGGAGTCAACTGGAATAAAATATGACACTTGTGTGTGTGTTTAGCTGTTTGTGTTTTGGGTTTGATTGAGAATTCGGTGCACTGTAAGCTATTTCCTGTATTTAGAGATTTAAATTGCCGGGAGGAAAAGTCTAAACAAATCGAGAAATACTGTGTATTTTAAATGCACGTTCATGTTCACGCTTCAGAAAGCTCTGTGTGTGTGTGTGTGTGTGTGTGTGTGTGTGTGTGTGTGTGTGTGTGTGTGTGTGTGTGTGTGTGTGTGGGCGGCAGTGATCTCATCTGGTTTTGACATGCTGGCCGAATGAAACAATAGAGGAACACAGAGAGGGAAAGACAGCAGAAGTCTGTAAATCATTCCGATCGGGGTGCGACTAATGATTTTTACAGACACACACACGCTGCCAAAACAGCGACATATTCAACATTCTCCTTAGTTTACCTCATCTTCACACAGTGCAATTTGAATACACACACAGACACACATACACACACACACCCACACACACAGACACACACACACACACACACACCCACCCACACACACAGACACATACACACAGACACACTCACACATACAAGAGCTACAGGCAAGTAAGAATCCCACTGCCTGTGAAAGTTCGTCTTGTTGGTTTTTACCTAAAATGTGCTTTATTAAATTGCTTTGTCAATAAATAACCACACTTCTGTACAAAAGTGTCATTGAAGTCACCAATTTACAATTACAGTTGACAATTGTTTGAAATTATTTACAAGATAATATAATTTCTAACAGAGACCCAGATAAGATGAAGCACTTGTAGTAAGAGGTCAAGAAACCGACAGGAAGGAACCTTTTACAGATAGATTAACGTTTATTACTGTAAATTTCACCAAGAAGTGAGTTTATAATGAACAGCAAAGAATTGTGCATGTGGGACTAACAGCGGTGATTAGTTGTTGGGAATAATGGTGATCAGTCATTGGTTGTTGGAAATAATGGTGATCTGTGATTATCATTATAAAACAATGGTGATCAGTGATTGGTTGTTGGGAATAATGGTGATCAGTGATTGGTTGTTGGGAATAATGGTGATCAGTGATTGGTTGTTGGGAACAATGGCGATCAGTGATTGGTTGTTGGGAATAATGGTGATCAGTGATTGGTTGTTGGGAACAATGGCGATCAGTGATTGGTTGTTGGGAACAATGGTGATCAGTGATTGGTTGTTGGGAATAATGGTGATCAGTGATTGGTTGTTGGGAACAATGGTGATCAGTGATTGGTTGTTGGGAACAATGGTCGATCAGTGATTGGTTGTTGGGAATAATGGTGATCAGTGATTGGTTGTTGGGAACAATGGCGATCAGTGATTGGTTGTTGGGAATAATGGTGATCAGTGATTGGTTGTTGGGAACAATGGCGATCAGTGATTGGTTGTTGGGAATAATGGTGATCAGTGATTGGTTGTTGGGAATAATGGTGATCAGTGATTGATTGCTGGAAACAATCAATCACATAAACGCAACAAAGTCAGATTTTACACACTGGTGGTGAGTCAACTGAAAGCCGTATCGAGTGCTGGACCATTGCTAATGTGTCTAGATCTGTCTCTAGGCAATTTTTAGGCTAGTTTTTAAAAACCTTATCAATGCTGCTGCATCTGATACACTAATATCATGTCAGTTCTTTATTGAGAATGATTCACCTCTCAAATAACATCTGATCAGCAGTGGTCCAGTGCTGGTCCCTTTTTTGCCTAGAAACAGATGATTTTCACGCAGTAATTATCATACATAACGCTTTGTTGTAGCTAATAAACTGGGAACAACTCAGTCTGATGACCCCAACAACCCAAAATCCTTTAATGGGTTTGAACCTTTACACAGGGTGTCCAATGATATCCGTTAAGAATGATGTCCATCTTTAGAGATGTATCAAGTGTGTTTCTGCTTGGATGGAACGAAAACCTGCAGCCTTGCTGACCTTTTCTGAACATTTAACGTACTTGAATTGGAACTTCACGAAATAAGCTTACCGTTCATGAAGTTAAAATTGTGACAACACTGTTACCAGGCGACCGGGAAATATGGTCTTCAGGCCTAAGCTAGACAAAACTTTTCATCAACGTATTCCTTAGACATATTGGTGAGTTACTGAGAAAAGAATCAGTAGGACTAAAATTTTACAAAGCATCGACTGTAAAGCGACTTTCCATGGGTTATGTCAACATGAGAACACGACAAGAGTGATACTTTCATGTTAAACACAACCCAACATGAATGTAGACTAACACTGGACTAAAAACGCTTGTTTTTAGTGAAACCTTTCTGCATAATGTAGTCCATGATATAACTGACTACCCACCCCCCTACCCCCTCCCTCAGGCGAGAACATGACCGTTCTAAACACGGCTGATTGGCTGCTGGGCTGCAACACTCCGCCCACTGCCCCAAGTACGAAGGACTATGGTACATTGCATGTGTGTGTAGAGTGAACATACTTAGAGACACTGTGTTTTATCGTGTGCTGAAGTGTGTTGTAAAGCTACAGTATATACACACAGTATATACACTATACTGGAGGACAGTATAGACACACTGTTGGCTAAAAGGCTGTAAAGCTGTTTGTATGATGTAGAAAGGCTTTGGTGTGGCTGCTGTTCATACAACAGACGACTTTTTTTTTTAAGTTATGGCTCTTTTACGGGAGATTTTATACGATTTTAATATCTTTGTTTCCCCTCAGTAAAGACAGAGCCGCTGAACAGCAGTGAAGCAGTCAGCACAGCCGGAGATACAGGGCTGGACACTTACACAGGGTCAGGTAAAATATCTCACACACACACACACACACACACACAACCTAGTATAACTCTCTGACAGTACTTGCTGAAAGAGCCTCAATTGCTGTCCTTGGGTTAACGTCAGCACAGCATTGTCTCTTTATTTAGCAGACATACATACACATACACACACACACACACACACACACACACACACACACACACACAAGCAGATCCAGAACTTCTCCAACCATTCATCCCCCCTGCAGAGAGAGCTGAGGCCCATGCTCCAGCTGACAGAAGGGTCTGATGTCTCAATAGTTAAGAGACAAAGAAATGTGTGTGGAAAAGTGTGTGTGTGTGTGTGTGTGGTGTTTTGGGGGTGGTAGAGAGATGTTTACATGGTATCATATAGGAGTGTGTTAAAGAAGTTTATGAGTCCATCAATCGCACAGTGGGAAGGATCTGTTAAACTTGGTTAAGAAAACATATCTAGTTTATGAAGTGCTTTAATATATAAGTAGATATATATTACTCTTCAAAAGTCCGGACTCACGTGTCTTATTTTCTTCAATGTTCATGGGTTTATTCAGTGAAAGATATACACAGACATATTATTATTATTATTATTATTATTATTATTATTATTATTATTTAAAAACGTTTTATTTTAGCATTTCAGGTGTTTTATGGAAATAATTGGAACAATGTTAAATGATAAATAACATACTGCGATTATTTACATGAAGTAATTTCTCCCACCAAGAGTTAAGGTAGGAAGGGAGGCAGGGAGTTAAGGAAGGAAGGAAGGAAGGAAATGTAAGTACATTATTGGAAGCCATAAGAGACTAAATGAAAATGAAAGGAAAAGAAATGGTGTGAGAAAAGGCATAAAAAGGAAAGAACAAGTAAGGAAAATGCAAGGAAAAGGAAGTGCTAGCCAGGAAAAAGAAAAAAAAGGAACGTAAAAATGAAGGAGCTGAGAAATCTGGGAAAGAAAATGAATAAAGGGTAATAAGTGACTGAATGAAAAAAGGAAATGGTGAGGAAAGAGAGAAAATAGGGGGGAAGGAAGGACATGGAAGTGCTGACATCATGACATGGACAAGAGAGAAGGGAAAGGAAATGAAAGGACTGGTAACTGAAGGAAAGGAAAGAGAGGAAAGTAAAAGAAAGGAAAGGAAAGAACTGGTACCGGAAGAGAATGAAAGTAAAAGAAAAGAAAGAGAAGGGAACAAATGAAAAATGAAGGAGATGAATGGATGAAGGAAAGAAAGGAAAGGCACTAGTGCATTGAGCTAAAATTAATTCAGCACAGAAAAGGAATAGAATGTGGGCGGGGTGGAGAAGAATGAATGGAAGGTCGTAATTTTTTATATCGTTAACTTAATAGAGAGAAGTTAATCGTTTTTCTTCTCCTTTTACTGAATGAACAGAAAAAGACAGTTAACTGTCATTTTAGTGTGTGTGTGTGTGTGTGTGTGTGTGTGTGTGTGTGCGCGTGTGTGTGTGCGCGTGTCGATTTACAGCTCTTGGCAGATGCTCTATGAGAACGAGTTGTCCAGGATTCATGTTCTGCCCTGTAGATTCGCTGTTCAGTAAAGAATGTATCAAAGTGGAGCTGATAGATGACACATGTTGTTATTTCCTGCTGGATCTTGATCCAAACCGTGTGTGTGTGAAATTGTGCGATTTATAGATCTAAACTGATACCACTTGTGATGTTTTTTTTTTTTTTTTTTTTTATGTGCAGTTATAACGAGCAGTGGATTTAGTCCTCGACCTGCACATCAGTACTCACCTCCCCTTTATCCATCCAAGTAAGGAACTATTCACACACACACACGCACACACACACACACACACACACACACACATCGGTAGTTTCAGCTACTCTCATGTTCCCTGGCCTGAAGGCATGAAATATATCCACTTACTCTAACAAACACCACACAAACAGATCCATACAAATATGTTTGAGAGTCCTGATCTTTTTGATTGACAGGCCTTATCCCCACATCCTGTCCACGCCCGTGGCTCCGCCCATGTCTCCCTACACTGGACAGACCCAGTTCAGCAGCATGCAGCAGTCTACAGTGTATACACCATACTCTCAAACCACACAACCTTACGGTCTCTCCACCTATGGTAAGCTTTCCTTCGTCTTATATACTATTGCTTTCTGTCTAGCTTTGACTTTGTCTGTTGGAAATGAGACATTACACTAATATTAATAATCGGAACAGTGAGACAAAACTCGATTATGCACAATAATGTATAAACTTGCTTATTACCATGAGATACAACTGTACGTGTTTTGTTTATTCTGTTTAATTGTTGATTGAAGTACAGTTGCAGTCAAAGTTCTTCAACCCCCATTGCAAATCAGGTTTGTTGTCAAAATGTACAGACTTTCCGCTCTTTAAAACGAACAAATCAAACAAAAGCAGTTGAAATAGTTCAACACATCATGCTTCAAGTGGTTTCCACAAATTCAACTGAAAATCCAACTTATAATGACTTCTCCAGTCTCAAAATTATTCAACCCCTTCATGGCAAGCATCTATAGTAGTTAGTAGAGCACCCTTTTACTGTTATGGCCTGCTGCAAACGAGATGCATATCTTCTGGCAGCGTTCTTAGCCCATCCCTCCAGTAATATTCGTGGGTTTGTGTGCTGCAACCATCTTCTTCAAATCCCACCGGAGATTTTCTATGGAGTTTAAGTCAGGTGACTGTGATGGCCCTGTAGAATCTTCCAGGACTTCTTCTGCAACCAGGCCTTGGTGGAATTTGAAATACGCTTGGGATCGTTGTCCTGTTGGAAGGTCCGATGACGCCCAAGCTTCAGCTTCCTCACAGACGGCATGACGTTTTCTCCTAGGATTTTACTGATACTTCAATGAATCCATCTCGCCTTCCACACGCTGCAGGTTTCCAGTGCCAGAGGATGCAAAGCAGCCCCAGAGCATCACCGAGCTACCACCATGCTTGACTGTGGACAGAGTGTTCTTTCTTCATTCTTCTTCCTCTAGATATACCGCTGATCCATCGTGCCTAAAAGTTTTGTTTCATCGCTCCGCAGAACAGAATGCCACAATTTCTGAGGCTTATTTATATGAATTTGAGCGACTTTTCATTTGGGTCAGTAGTGGTGTACGTCTTGGATTTCTGGCATGGAAACCTTCTGCGTTTAGTACACGCCTTACTGTACTCACTGTAACCTCAGTGCCTGTTCCCAACAAGTCTTGCTGCAGTCTTTTGCAGTCACTCGAGGGTTTTTCACAACCTGCCTTCTCAGAAATCTGGTTGCGGCCATTGATAGCTTCCTTTTTCTGCCCCATCCCGGTATTTCTTAGATTTTCTACCCCTAGCCAGTTCAGGTTTTGCATGTATTCCAGCTCAAGCACACCTGGTGCAACTAATGAAGCCCTTGATTAGTTGCATCAGGTGTGCTCGAAACAATACCTGTTTTGCATATTTGTGTGTTGTGAGGGATTCTATTCAGGGGGTTGAATACGTTTGAAACTGGAGAAGTCATTAAAAGTTGCATTTTCAGTTGAATTTGTAGAAACCATTTGAAGCATTCGTCGTGTCGAACTATTTCAGTAGCTTTTGGTTGATTTGTTCATTGCAAACAGCTGAAAGTCTGTAAATTTTGACCATAAACCTGATTTGCAATCGGGGTTGAATCATTTTGATTGCAACTGTACTACACGACCCACAATTCTATTCCCCAAGTCAGAAATGTTGCTCAAATAGAAATAGGCCTAAACACTTTCAGTGGTTAGGGATTTGGGGAGGACACCAGAGGACACCCACGTGAGAAAATGCAACAGTAACTCCACAGACAGTACCAGAACCCAGGACCCTGGAACTATGAGGCTGCAGCATAACCCCTGCACCACCGTGTCACCCTACCACCACAGCAACTAAAATATAAATAACTTCCAAGCAATCTCCATTCTGAATCGGATCTTCATCTGATCTGATCATCTCGGGAACTTGTACTTTTCGGTGAGCCTCGACTTTCCGAGCAGGTGGTGAGTCAGTTGCAAAAAGTCATGGCAGCTGCCAATGTGAATGTGACACCTACAGTAGAGCAGACGGTAAAATTTAAGTGGTTGTTTTGCATGATAAGTGTTTGGTACAGTTGTAGTTGCGTTTTCTATTCAGCAAGTCAAAATAAACGTCTTCTTGTTGATGATACAAAATAATCAAAAGACTTCCATCCATTTTATTCTGTCCTAAACCACTTGATCACACACCACGTCGTAATCACGACCTCCGAACTCGAACACGCAGACGTCCGAGGAGGGCCTGACTCTAGTGAGAACTTAAGTGTAACAAATAGCTAGCTAACGTAATAGCTACATGACTCCTTTAAAAAGATATGAAACAAAACGAGGTATTAAATTGCCGCTAGATAGTGAAAGTCTAGAATCTCGCTTTTGTTTGCTAGTGGGTTTCCCCAATCCACCACATATAACCTATTTACAGTGAAGTGTCTTCCCCTGATGTATATTTACAGCAGATTTAGGGGTGATGTTGCCTGGGATAAAGACAGAAGGGGGGCTGTCCCAGACCCAGTCCACAATCCAATCAGGGCTCAGCTACAGCACAGGATTCACCACCCCTCAGCCTGGACAGACGGCCTACTCGCCCTATCAGATGCCAGGTAATTATATGCTACAGCTAAGCAGCACAATAGCTTCTGTCCATCCTGCAGATAGATGCGAGAGTAATGAAAACTTGATTACCAAGATCTGCCAACATGGCCAGCTTGAGCCGATGGATTCTCACAGTGTCTCTCTCTCTTTCTCTTTCACACACACACACACACACACACACACACACACACACACACACACACACACACACACACCAGCATCAGGGTTTACATCCTCCCCTGGCCTCTACACCTCCAACAACTCCGTGTCCAATCCAGCCAACTTCAGCACACAACAGGTACTGTTACACACACAAACAAACACTTTCAGAACGATGACATCACTCACTCAAACAGGTCTGACCGTGTACATGATACACCCGCGCAATCGTTCATCATTAGACATTAAGCCGAGAAAAGAAAAAAAATCCAAACTGGAATGCTTTTGTTCCCCCAATGAATTTGGCCGCATAAACAAAGGAGTTACGGCTGTGCTGAAAGGAGAGGAGGGACAATCCTGAGGAGGAACGGATGGGAAAACGAGTCGTCCTGAGAGCATTTTTACTGCACCGCTCATGTGCTCGGAGACGTTAGTGACAGGTTTAGAGGCATCTGTGGCAAAAGAGCAAACACTTTGTGTGCACGTGTGAGTAAAGAACACCAAGGGATTCATAAAATGCTCCCATCAAACGGTCTCTGTGTTCCAGCCAGGACGCTTCGTTCCTTCATTTCTCTCTCATTCTCCCTTGTGTTCTCTTACCCCTGGGAAAGTTGCCGTTTCTGCAGTTCTTCAAAACAGAGCTAATAGTTTGACTTTAAAAGTGCTTACAAGGTGACATCCTATAAATAATATAATGTTATACCACGGTGCTGTTAAATGCTCTGTTTGGATTGGTCAGGTTTCTTAATGCGTTCGTTCTAATATGGTATTATTAGAACAATGAAAACAGTTTTAGCAAAAAAGTTTTCTTTTCCTGCCAGGATTTTGCACTTTATGGTGCAAAATCTAGCTTGTCACATTAATTTCCTTTTTTCCTTCTTGTTAGTTATAAGAGAGAGAAAAGAGAGACACAATGATTTTATAGCTGTTCAAAATAAAGTAATGAACGTTACACACTAAACATTAAAAGTAACTCTGAAATTGATTTTTTTTTAAGTACCATGTATAATTCTTTTTTTTTATTATTTCATTGTTGCAAAATTGCTGTGGTTTAAGAGGAATAAAACACTTCAGAATGTGTTTTTATTGGAAAATAATCAGTAACTTCAGCCACCCTGGTGTTCATTATTTTTCCTTAGTAACAAGCCCCCAATGCTTTACACCTTATAAATGATACGATGCTGATCAAATTAGTATTCTGACGATTCAACCTCTTGCCTTTGGGATACAGTTTGGACTGTTGGAGTATCTCTGTTACTCACTTCTTTCAGTAAGATTGATGCAGTTTGTTTCCCGAAACTAGAGATATCAGGCTAAGTAGCGAGTCACAGTTTCTCTATATAGACCATTTCCACTCCAAAATCAAACTGCAATGTAAATTTGTCAAAAATACAGAGTTTATCCTGCTGCGTGGTGCATTTCTGTCTCTAGCTTTTCGAATAGAGACCTCTGTTGGCTATGTAAAGATTGATGATTGGGGTGCATTGAATTTTTGAATTATTTGAGTCTAGCAGGTTATTAAGAAGTGTGACTAAACACGTATTTTATAACTGGGAATCAAAGCATCTTTTTAATTACAAGAATAACTAAAGTTTTTTGGTTTGGTGATGATATACAGTGGTGTGAAAAAGTGTTTGCCCCCTTCCTCATTTCCTGTTCCTTTGCATGTTTGTCACACTTAAGTGTTTCGGAACATCAAACCAATTTAAACAATAGTCAAGGACAACACAAGTAAACACAAAATGCAATTTGTAAATGAAGGTGTTTATTATTAAAGGTGAAAAAAAATCCAAACCATTATGGCCCTGTGTGAAAAAGTGATTGCCCCCCTTGTTAAAACATACTATAACTGTGGTTGTCCACACCTGAGTTCAATTTCTCTAGCCACACCCAGGCCTGATTATTGCCACACCTGTTCACAATCAAGGCATCACTTAAATAGGAGCTGCTTGACACAGTAAGGTCCACCAGAAGATCCTTAAAAGCTACACATCATGCCGAGACCCAAAGAAATTCAGGAACAATTGAGAAAGAAAGTAATTGAGATCTATCAGTCTGGAAAGGGTTATAAAGCCATTTCCAAAGCTTTGGGAATCCAGCGAACCACAGTGAGAGCCATTATCCACAAATGGCGAAGACATGGAACAGTGGTGAACCTTCCCAGGAGTGGCCGACCGCCCAAAATTACCCCAAGAGCGCAGCGACGACTCATCCAAGAGGGTACACAAAGACCCCCACAACAACCGTCCAAAGAACTGCAGGCCTCACTTGCCTCAGTTAAGGTCAGTGTTCATGCCTCCACCATCAGGAAAAGACTGGGCAAAAATGCCGCGCCATGGCAGAGTTCCAAGGAGAAAACCACTGCTGAGCAAAAAGAACATCAAAGCTCATCTCAATTTCTCCACAACACATCTTGATGATCCCCAAGACTTTTGGGACAACATTCTGTGGACCGATGAGACAAAAGTGGAACTCTTTGGAAGGTGTGTGTCCAAGTATATCTGGCGTAGAAGGAACACTGCATTTCATAAAAAGAACATTATACCAACAGGAAAATATGGTGGTGGTAGTGTGATGGTCTGGGGCTGTTTTGCTGCTTCAGGACCTGGAAGACTTGCCGTGATAAAAGGAACTATGAATTCTGCTGTCTACCAAGAGATCCTGAAGGAGAATGTCCGACCATCTGTTAGTGTACTCAAGCTGAAACGAACTTGGGTTCTGCCGCAGGACAATGATCCTAAACACACCAGCAAGTCCACCACCGAATGGCTGAAGAAAAACAAAATGAAGACTTTGGAGTGGCCTAGCCAAAGTCCTGACCTGAATCCTATTGAGATGTTGTGGTATGACCTTAAAAAGGGCCGTTCATGCTCGAAAACCCTCTAATGTAACCGAATTAGGACAATTCTGCAAAGATGAGTGGGCCAAAATTCCTCCAGGACGCTGTAAAAGCCTCATTGCACGTTATCGTAAAACGCTTGGTTGCAGTTGTTGCTGCTAAGGGTGGCCCAACCAGTTATTAGGTTTAGGGGCAATCAATTTTTCACACAGGGCCATGATGGTTTGGATTTTTTTCACCTTTAATAATAAACACCTTCATTTACAAATTGCATTTTGTGTTTACTTGTGTTGTCCTTGACTATTGTTTAAATTGGTTTGATGTTCCGAAACACTTAAGTGTGACAAACATGCAAAGGAACAGGAAATGAGGAAGGGGGCAAACACTTTTTCACACCACTGTAGTACGGTGTATAGGTCGACCGATAGTGTATTTTACCGATACCGATAACTAATGTGGGCGGTACCTGCCGATAACCGATTAATCAATGGAAAGTTTTTAAAACTGATACTGATTGAAAACATACCACTATTGCTAAAATATTGCTGAACTTTCTTACAAAAATGAACGGTACTGATTGTACCATGAAACTGTACTTTTTCAAATGAAATAAAGATATAAATATTAATGTATAGATTAACTATTGATAAATATTAAAGTAAATAAAAGATATACATCCAAACTGAACCAAAAAGTAACACTCCAAATAACAAATAAAAACAGAGACATGAATTAATCCAAAAAACACTTCAAATAACACAACAAAATTGGTCAGTCATAGTTTTATTTCACCTCTAGAGGCCACTCTCGTCCTGTATAATGACAGCTGACCCTTCTCAGCCACTCCCGCAACCGGGAAAAACTATCGGTGTGGATTTTTGCAGATAACCGATGCAGCAATTGGTTATCATGCCGTTTAATCGCCAAAACCGATCGATCGGTTGACCGTTAGTACATCGTTTCTTCCTCAAATCCAAATCTAATAATGGAATTTGTAATTATTAAAAGGTAAATATACTGTAACCTTAATATAATTTGATGTAATTGGTTGACCACAATGTCATCAAGATGTCTAGGGAGGCTAGACAGATGTTTGACCCAACCCTCATCTGTCTATAGCTTACACACAAATTTCAAGGCTTTAATGCAGAACTCAAGACATTGTAAGCTGTAAGAGCTGAGTTGGTTTATTTCTTTAACTGTAGGAGTATCCCTCATATACATCGTTCGGGCAGAATCAGTACGCTCAGTATTACTCTGCCTCCTCCTACGGCTCCTATATGACAGCCAACAGCACACTGGACAACACAGGCTCCACCTCCAGCTATCAACTGCAAGACCCCGCCCCTGTAATCACAGGACAGGCTCCTGAGATGCACCCAGGTGAGTGCTGGCCAATCAGGACATTGAGGATGTCTGTGGCTTGAGCTTCGGAAATATAGCTATCCCTGTGTTCCAGTATGGCATTAAATATGTCCTTGATGATTTTCTCACTACAGTATGAAGTCATGTGAAAAAATAAGTACACCCCATAGAAATCGTTGGGTTTTTTTATGATCATTTGATCATCTTTGAAACATCTTTGCCTATTAATAAAGATGATATACTTGAACAAATCCACAAGGAAAATTTGATTTTTCAATCAATTGTATCAATAGATGATATTGAAATATCAATAAATGTGACATTCTTCTGTGGAAAAAGTAAGTACACCCTTGGCCTCAGAAGCTAGTATTGCCCCCTTTAGCAAAAATAGCATCTTGTAGGTGTTTTGCATAATTGTCCATCAGTCTCTCACATCGGCTTCCTGGAATTTCTGACCACTCTTCCGTGCAATATTCTTTCAGTTGCAAGATACTTGACGGTTTTCTTGCACATACTGCCCGTATAATCCCCCCACAAGATATCAATGGGATTCAAATAGCAGTTTTGACTAGGCCATTCCATAACCCTCCCATTTCTTCTTTTTGAGCCATTCCTTGGTGGATTTGCTAGTGTGCTTAGGATTGTTATCCTGTTGAAAAGTCTACTTTCGGTTCAACTTCAACTTTATGGACAGTTGTCCTAACATTATCTTCAAGCACTCTTTGATATGATTCAGAGTTTATAGTTGAATTAATGAACGCAAGCTGTCCAGTCCCTGAGGCAGTGAAGCAACCCCAAACCATAACATTTCCACCACCGTGCTTCACGGTTGGTATGAGGTGCTTCTCCTGAAAACTGTTACTGTGGCCAAACAACTCTATCTTTGATTCATCTATCCAGAGCACATTATTCCAAAACCCCTGGTCTTGGTTTGAAGGTGTGATGAATGTGGCGGTGTACTTACTTTTTCCATGTGACTGATCTGGTGTTTTTTTCTGGTTCATTTGAATTGTGAAAATTAATACAAAATGTCAACTTTATGTGTCATTTGATAGAGCGTAACACCTTTATTAATAGGCACTGTTTCAAAGAGGATCAAAAAACAACAATTTCTATGGGGTGTACTTATTTTTTCACACAACTGTGTCTCATACCACCTTTCCACTGTCATGCTGCTGATGCTGGATCAGGGAACCAGTGACCATTTTAAGAGCCTAGCCATGTAGCCATTAATTATATGTGGGAGTTTACTGATGCACAGCATTCTGTAATGTTTACACTGTTTAGATCCAATTTCAGTGGTGGTACTGTTGTTGCCATGGTGATGAAATTACTGCACCCAAATATTTGACGTCACCAGGATAATGTTTTGGTGCTGGAACTGACCCACTTTTGCCTGAAAATGGTGGAAATGTGTGGAGATCAGGAATCAGCACCTTGTTGGTGGAAAAGGACTATCCAGGACCATTTCACTACTTTATCAGCTAAAGCGGCATTTGTTACGTAAATGTAAACATGTAAATGTAGACTCAACGGTTCAATCAGCAGTGCTTTTCATGCATTTAGGTGATTTTGAGGCGGGGCAGAGTCCTTCCACGCCCATCAAGGAACTAGATGACCGGACGTGCCGTGGGGGCGGGACTAAAGCCAGGGGTCGTGGGAGGAAGAACAACCCCTCCCCACCTCCTGATAGTGATCTGGAGGTAAACCGCATAGATTTACTCATAACACATATGAAAATGGAGTGGATAAACATTATCTCTTTAATTAAGGATACAGTGATATGCATACTGTATTTGAATGTGTGTGTTTTACAGAGAGTGTTTGTTTGGGATCTGGATGAGACCATCATTGTCTTCCACTCACTTCTCACTGGATCTTATGCACAGAAATATGGAAAGGTATGCTGTTTTTGCCTTCAGCTTCATCTTCTTCTGTTCATTCTCCTAATTCATTCTTTCTCTCTGTCCTCATTTTACTTCACAAAATGCAGGAAAGATTATAGAAAGGCCTGCAAACTCTTCCAATGTTCCTACACCAATCGTTTCTGTGTGAGTGGATCAAGTATGTCCATTTCCCATTAACATGGTTCTAGTACGTAATTAGGGGGGCACAGTGGCTTAGTGGTTAGCACGTTTGCCTCGTACCTGCGGGATTGACGGTTCAATTCTCTCCTCCGCTCTGTGTGCGTGGAGTTTGCATGTTCTTCCCGTGCTTTGATGGAATCCTCCGGGTACTCCGATTTCCTCCACCAGTCCAAAAACATTATGTAGGCTGATTGGTGTTTCCAAATTGTCCATAGTATGTGTGATTGTGCCATGCAATGGGTTGGCACCCTGTCCAGGGTGTGACCCGCCTTGCCCCCAAGTCCCCTGGGATAGGCTCCAGGCTCCCCACGACCACTGTGCAGGATAAGCAGAATGGAGAATGGATGGATGGATATCAGCTAATCATTGGCTGACAAAATTGGTGAAGTTCCAGCACCAACATGCTTCTTGTCTGGGACCAAGACCCTGTGATGTCAGGAGCTTAGTCGCAACCATTTTTAAATATTTCAGGCGTTCTTTATATTATGAATAAATTAGTGTGTATATATTGTAAGTATATTACATATCTTATTTAGATTCATTTGGTTTAAAATATTAATTGGTAATAATCACCACACCCTTTCAGTAAGGGGCTGATGTTGAAATTAGATTAGAGAGCGCGGGTTGCACATAATCCTTTGACCTTCAGGCTTCACTATACCATTAATGTTGCTTTACTTTACCTCGCCTTTTGAAATTCAACCTCGAAACAACTTCAAGAAACAAACGACCAAAGGTTTATATGAAACTCGTGTTGTGGAAGTGCGTCTGAAACTCAGCTCACTGCCTTCGCCTAGAAGTAATGACGCAGTCAGTGTGACGGCTATGCTTGTGTGAAGGAAATCTCCCTAAGCATATGCGTAACACCTCTCTGAATACATACAACTTTTCCACCTCGTAACGTTCCTTATGGACTCTCGTACGTAATTATGCCTATGGCGATACATCTGCGCTGTGTGAAAGCACCGGAATGATTTGATAGTGATCCACCCGTGATCATATGTTGACAATCAATGGCAATATGTTCACAAGGCCAGAACTAACCTACAGTATACCGTACAACTTCCATGATTTATTAGTAAACTCCTGTTGTATGTCCATAGTTAAACGAGATTTATTGGCCAGTTCCCTGAAGCAGCACCGGCTCTGTATTCATGGAAAAGACATGCTAGTGATTATACTGACTTCTTTGACGGGGAGTCTGGGTAGATGTGTAAAGCGTTTGCCCTGTTTTCACACCTTCACTCGTTTCTTGTCGTTGGTTCTGTGAGAGCTGTGGAGACAGCTGCATCTATTCCCAGCTGACGGGCTATTTCTGACAGCGCAGTGACGAGCAGGACCCTCCGATCTTAGGCACTTCATCAGTGACAGTGCCAAACCCGTTACACACACACACATACAGGCTGGGATGCATGGATTCACTTGCACCCACATGGAAAGTGTTAAACCAAAGGTTATTTAAAGAGGGTTTTTCTTTTTCTTCTACTTCTTCTTCTCGTTCTTTTTCTTCTTCCCTTCTTCTTCTTCTTCTTCTTTAAACTTTAGACTGAAAGAAAGACAGGAAGACAGACAGACACATTTTTGATTTGCAAATTATAAGGCTACAGTAGCAGAAACATAAAACGGTGCATTTAAAGAACACAAGGCTGGGGTTAACAGACAAAACAGACAAAAAGAATTATAGTAGAATTTCACGAATTAAACTAAAATGTTCAAACGAGAAATTCTAAAAACGTTACGAGGCAAAGAATGTAAAGCGGTTCCCTTCGACAAGTCGTAATAAAAGGGTTCGTTAGTCAACGGAGACATCAGAATGATAAGGTGCTGACTATACAGTGGTTTTAAGACGTAGCCTTAAATGTTTTGACAAGTGTTTACACCATACTCCCCTTAACCCCGCACCACTCCAGGTTTTTAGAGGCAGCCTTCTGAATTTTTAAAAACAATATTTCTCTCGTGATTGCGGTGTCAAATTTCACACGGGTTCTATAAATGTCTCAATTAAACTCGCTCAAAACTCATACGTTTATATCACTTCAACAGCTTGGTCCTCATCGCAGGACGTGAGATACTCGAGCGAGTAAAGCGCAGACATTAGGAATGCACGCGTGTGCGTAGGTGTGTGTGAAAGACGACGAAAGACGCAGACACACTTATTTTCTGTTCTGGCTCCCCACTTTGAGGCAGTGAGCATGATGATTTTTACAGCTGAGAACTTCGTTCCCGCTTCCTCTGCTCGTTTTCCTTCTCTTTTAACCCTGTCGCATCTTTACTCTTCTGCGTTCTCCTCTTTTGAACGTGTCTGTGCGCACATCAGGGACATGACATGAGTGTATGCGAGTGGGTTGATGGGTTGGAGCAAGTGTATGTGAGTCTATCATCGACAGCTTAAACTGAGACATGCAGCAGTCTGAGGACAGAGGAGACGCCGGAGTACGTGAATTTGTGTGGGTGTTTAAAAAAGGCAGACTTATTTGAGACCGGGATAATAAAAATCGAAACCTTTCTAAGAGTCTGAGTGGGCTTTTTTTTTTTTTTTTTTTTAAATCATGCTATGTTGGTGATAACGGTGATGATCCCACTGGACAAGAAGAAGCTTACTGCCAAGTCCCTTGTTTTGATTGCTTAGTAACCTAACTGACTAGGACCAAAAAGTGGTAGCTACAGTAACCATACGGTAATGTCGTAATGTAATAACACATGGCAAGCTAGTTCGCTAGCTATGTGAATTAATAGGCTACAGACTAAGGGGAATAAACTTTATGATAGTGTAGCCGTAGTCCTTATTCTCTACTGAAAGTTGCGATGTAACAAACTGTATTTGTGCCCTCGACAAAAAGCCATCAAGTTGTTGATGAACATTTCAGCTATGAGCCACTAAATCAGGAACGGGATGTACATATGGGTGTGATAGACGGGTGTCCACATACTTTTGGCCATACTGTGTATATACTGGAGGAATTTTTTTTATTAAAATTTTTTGCAAAAGTTTATTTTCTTTTATTTGTTGGTAAACCTATGAATACAAAATAGCCTGGACACGAAATCCTCTTGTCCGAGGCACTGGTTTGTCCACCGATGATGATGATGATGATGATGGTGATGATGATGGTGATGATGGTGATGATGAGGAGGATTTCTCTGTAGGATGCTCCGATGGCAGTGACACTGGGTTTGAAGAAATCTTTTTTTTTTTTTTTTTTTTTTTTTTTTTTTTTTTTTTTTTTTCCTTTTATTTTAAAGACTATTAATATGCATAAATATCATTATATTACATGATCCCCTATTACATTGCTGTTCCACATTATGAGCAAGATTATATATATATATATATATATATATATATATATATATATATATATATATATATATATATAATTTATGTATGTATGTATGTATTTATCTATTTATCTAAACCCATATGTGTACAGTATGTGAGTTTAAGCTTTTGTCGCCCCCTGGTGGAGTTTATTAAGGCCTCACCTGGAACTTTCACCTGTCACTGACATGAGTGTGTATATCACATTCTCTACAGGAATGTGATCAGGTGCACATTGATGACGTGTCATCAGATGATAATGGACAGGACCTTAGGTGCGTCTCAAACACTGCTGTGCTCCCCCTTACTAGAATGCAGTATTTTGTGATAGAGATAATAACACTGACATTTGCACCACATTTACAGGAGTAGGTCAGCAAATTTACACAATATTAGATAGTGTAGTCGATAAGCCAAGATATATTTGGTATATATATATATATATATATATATATATATATATATATATATATATATATATATATATATATATATATATATAATAGGAATAATCAGTATTAATAAAATTATACAGTATATAATCCGTATATAATTCCCTGCTTTGTGGAATAATTTTGTCTTACTGCTCTTTGCAACATGGTTTAATATAACATCTAAGTATAATATAATTCCTCCATTTAACTTAAATTACTTATGCAGAATATACAAATGGACTGTTTATAACTTAACAATGTCATATGAAGCAGATACATAGAGTTATTGAAAAGATTGTTGATGAGATAGACTTCTCTTACTTATTATCCACCTTAACCTTACACTCCAAACATATCAGGGCTAATCCACTCCATTTTTACAAAATAAAATAAAACTACAAAATAAAATAAAAAAAATTTCAAATTTCCCAATGAACCCTTTCTGTAATACGGTACATTTCTGTACTGGGATTTTTAATCCATTCAGAATACTGTTTCCGCTGAAATGCATTGAGGATGTTTAAAACATGACTGTTGTTGTTATTATCGACAGTACTTACAGTTTTGCCACTGATGGCTTCCATGCAGCTGCAACTAGCGCAAGCCTCTGCTTAGCCACAGGCGTCAGGGGCGGAGTGGACTGGATGAGGAAGCTGGCCTTCCGCTACAGACGAGTGAAGGAGTTGTACTGCTCGTATAAAAACAACGTTGGCGGTAAGCTTCCACGAGCTGAACTTTAGGACTGAATGTATTTGGAAGTGCAGACTGATCGATCGTGCGAGCTGTTAGTAGGCGTGTCACGGCCGATTTATGGTCGCTGGGCAAGATTGGATCTCAAAAAGATTGCCAAAAGAAACTCAAATGTCTAGTATAAAGCTTTGTCGAGTATAAAGCTAATTTAAGGTAGTGGGTCGTCTGAAAAAAAAATCTGTTCATAATATAAGAATGCAAAATTTTTAAAAACGGAGAAACGCATGTGTTCTGTTCAGGGGATAATGAAGGCTCTTTTCACAGGCTCTCTGAATGCCGTTAGCAGGCGTGAACAGTAATGTGAAGTTACAATTTTGAGAAATGAGATTATTATAATGCCATTATTTTGTCCTCAAATAGCAAAATTATAGCTTCCGCAAATTTAATACCTGCTCTTCGGCTGTCTTAACTTGCACACAATCACCTTTCCTGAATCACCCAGTGGGTGCCAAAATAATCGATTTACAATGAGACCATCCTGTAGTCTGCAGTTTCAGTTAAAAACATGTTTCGGTGTTACACGTAAAATCGTTTCGGCATGTTTTTGGTCATTAAATGGCTGAACGCAGAATACATATCTTTATTCATAATAAAAAATGTAAAAAACGAGTGTTTGAGATTTTGGTGAATGATGTGTCTTTTTTGGCCTGTTTCCTCAGGGCTCTTGGGTCCTGCTAAGAGAGACGCGTGGCTTCAGCTCAGGGCCGAAGTTGAGGCTCTGACAGATTCGTGGCTCACCACGGCACTCAAGTCCCTGTCAATCATCAGCTCCAGGTCTGCTCACTAATACATCATCTATATATGCTGATATAGGTAGGGGGCATGGTGGCTTAGTGGTTAGTATGTTAGCTTCACACCTCCGGGTACGCCGGGTAACACCACCCCCCCACCCCCATCACATACACACACACACACATCCTGGGTGCTCCCCACCTCGTGCCCCAAGCTCCCTGGGATAGGCTCCAAACTCCCCCATGACCTTGTGTAGGATAAGCGGTATGGAAAATTAATGGATAATTAGATCCTTTCAACGATCCTATTTTCCACCTAGATATCCTCCTAATGTTTTACACTGTTGTAAAAATGTACATGATCTCGCTAATGGTTAAGTTCTATTAAGAGAAGACTTAAGAATGAGGTACTGTTGACTGCTGAAAGCCTTCTTCTTCTCCACCATGATAACAAGTGATAACAAGATACTGTGATATCTGAACATTCGTTAGTCATTAATCTAACTGATCAATAGCAATGCAGCATAGAAGGCCCTACACGACTTCAGTAGATTTTGAAGTATGTTAGAAACAGCACTAGAAAGAATGCTACACTATGTAAAGGTCTCTCTCTCTCTCTCTCTCTCCTCCCTCCAATTAGGAGTAACTGTGTTAATGTCTTGGTGACTACGACACAGTTAATACCAGCTCTTGCTAAGGTGCTGCTGTACAGCCTGGGCTCAGCTTTTCCTATCGAGAACATCTACAGCGCAACTAAAATAGGTAAGTCACCAAAACGATACAGCAGTGTCATCTCTGAATCCATGTCATGGACTTCAGTAGACAAGTCTTTAGATCCCAAATTGCACACCAGTCTATAATGATGTAGCCAGGGGTCCAAGACAGTGCAACTGTGAAAGATGGCTTCTCTCTCTCTCTCTCTCTCTCTCTCTTCTCTCTTTTGCTGTCTCTCTCAATCTCTCTCTCCACTGATAATCAGAATGACACTAGCAAATCATGTGTGTTTGTAGAATTGGGCAGTTAGCGCGTTCCTCTAAGTGTGTTCTGCTGCTTTATGATGTTCCTGAGTAGCGTAACGAAATGATATGGTCGAGAAAGTGAGTCATGACCAGGAAGTTCTGATCTGTTTTGAGTTATGATTTGATGTTAAGAGTCTGAGCCACACACGCACACACACACACACACACACACACACACATATACACACACATATACACACACATATACACATGCTGCTCCACACTTGTTGTTTTCCATGTGGATTGTAAAGTCAGGGTGCCTGGGAGGTTGGTGTTTCTGTGTGTCTCAGTACGAATCCGTCATTCATTATTGTTTATGGGAAAAAAAATCCTTTGCTCAGTCCGGCGTGTCGTTTCTCTTCTTTTCCTACATGCTTGCTTTTTTAACGTCCGTTAACGACCGGGGAAGCCTCTGTGTATCGCTGGTATGTTTGTACATGAGCTTAAGGCTCTGCTGTATTTCCCACAGGTAAAGAGAGCTGTTTTGAGCGTATAGTGTCCAGGTTTGGCACTAACATTACATATGTAGTGATTGGCGATGGGCGCGATGAGGAGCACGCGGCCAGCCAGGTAACTTTCACGACCTTTGACCTTTACGCCTCTGACATCTAACCCTGTTTATTATTGCAGGAAAAGAGAGTTGCTTTGAGCGAATAATACAAAGATTTGGCAGGAAGGTAGTGTATGTTGTTATTGGGGACGGTGTGGAAGAGGAGCAGGCTGCTACCAAGGTAACGACCCCCACCCCGTGACCGGGAAGCAGTGTGTGAACCCCTCCCCCACCCCAAAAGTGGACTTCCTCCCTGTGTGTGCTCTAGCAATGCTTTACTTTAGCTCACACTGACACACTGACAGCTCATGTGCTTGAAATGTGTTGTTTCTGTGTTTTCTGTTCATATGCTGGTGACGGTAATCAGTGCATTGATTCGCCAGTTTTGCAGCTGCTTTTGTGTCGTTGCAACCTGGCAATCGTGCAACAGCTTTCTGAAGTTGCAAAACAGAGCTATTGAACCGAGGGTCATAATGGAGAGCTCACGTGGTTTAGCCAATATTCCTGCTAAGCAACATTTTGACCTGGTTAAATGCCTCTGTTTTAGAAAACAGTGTACTTCACAGCGTGTGTGTGTGTGTGTGTGTGTGTGTGTGTGTGGCGCGTGTGTGTAAAGTCTGTTTTTCCTCAATTTATGAGAATTTACAGCGTTTCTAAAACAACTAACAAGCATTTTTCAATTCCAAGATCAATATTTCAGCGCTTTTCATGTTAATCTCCTTGCCTAATTTCCATATGTTTGCAGAATAAATTTTTGCAACAGTGAAGTTGAAAATTTTCAGAAAGATACATTCTAAGTCAAGTACATTCTGTCACATATATAAATGTATGCCTTTGTTAATGAGAGAGGTCAACGGAGAACGGAGAGACTGGTCCGAGGTGACAGAAAGGCCACAGTAACTCAGGTAACCAGTCTGTACAATCGTGGTGAGCAGAAAAGCATCTCAGAATGCACGAGACCTCAGACCTTGAGGAAACATTGAGGTTGCTGGAATTACGGGACTGCAGTTACTACATACAATTTTGCACTCAAGTCTCCTCTAGTGAACAGTGGGGTAGTTGAACCAAGACTTCATGTTAAATCTATAATGAGCTTTCTTTTACTTTGTCGTTACCCAGATGAGGACGGGTTCCCTTCTGAGCCTGGTTCCTCTCAAGGTTTCTTCCTCTTATCATCTTAGGGAGTTTTTCCCTCACCACCATCACCACCAGCTTGCTCAATAGGGATAAATCCACACACTTAAAATCTCTATCCTGTGTTTATATGTTTCTGTAAAGCTGCTTTGAGACAATGTTCGTTGTTAAAAGTGTGTCTCATTCACCCATTCACACACACACACACACACACACACACCAATGGTAGCAGAGCTGCCATGCAAGGCAGCTAACTTGCCATCGGGAGCAAATTGGGGTTCAGTGTCTTGGCCAAGGACACTTCGGCATGTGGAGTCACATGGGCCGGGAATCGAACCGACAACCCTACGATTAGTGGACAACCCGCTCTACCACCTGAGACACAGCCGCCCCACAGTGTGTATCCCACAGCCGGTTTGAGTATTGTTGCTGACCATGTGCATTCCTTCCTGGCCACAATTTACTCATCTTCTAATGGTTACTTCCAGCATGCTAATGCACCATGTCACAAAGCCCCATGTTCATCTCAAACTGGTTTCAGTCTTCTCCAATCACCGGGTCTGAATCCAGTAGAACATTTTTGGGATGCGGTAGAACGTGAGAATCACATCATAAAAGTGCACCTGAAAAACCTGCAGGAATTGCGTGATGCAATCATGTCAACATGGACCAAAATCTCAAAGGAATGTTTCCAACATCTTGAGGAATCCATGCCATGAGGAACTGAGGCTGTTTTGAGAGCAAACGGAGGTCCTACCCAGTATTAGTACTGTACAGTGTTCCTAATAAAGTGCGCCATGAGTGTATATACTCTATAGTGGCCTGGTGTATATCTTAGAAGTGGGCAAAGTAATTGAAACTAGAGGAAAACTGCGATACCTTTTTACGTCAGGATTCACCTAAAATACTGACATTCTAGCAGTTCTTCGCATCTCATATTATTGGGCTCTGATAATAAACTAGCACACACTCGAGATAAACCCATGAACAAAACCGTGAACTCGGTACTGAAAAATGCTTGTTGGCGATTGGAACCCTTCATTTCTCGGTTTGACGAGAAATCTTAACATGCTGATATTCATAAAGGGTTTGTGAGAGGTTTTTAACTCTGCTAATTATCTTCGCTAATACACACAGTAAAGAAATGGATTTGTCGTCACGTTCCTTGCCTCTTCCTCATAACGCACAAATACGTTACACGCCTTTTTATAAACCCTTTATTGATATTGGATTGTGGGTAACTTAGAGTGTCACTGTCCTCAGCTTCTCCTGTCTGTAAGTGTGTGATAACTGCCTGCTGGGTTTCTAGTTACAGTAGCGAGCTTCATAAATAAACATCATAGCCTCGATTTTGAAACATTCCAGCAGTGTATACAGTAGAGCCATTGTCTGTAGTAGTAAAGTCTAACTACATGTGTTCAGGGTCGCATGAACATCCGGCCTCGTTTATCAAACTGGATTTAAAAAAATAGCGTGTCTTAGGAGAGTGTGAAATTTCCATGTATAATATTACATATACACGTTGTTACACGGATGACTTTGTCATCTTTTTCAGTCGCATACTCAAGTTTAAAACTTTTGTGATGATTCGTATTTAGTGACTTGAAAGAAAGAGATCCAAAGCAAGACTGGCCGTTCAGTTGGTCTAGCACAAGTAATGACACCCTATAAAAGGACGAGGCGTTAGTAGTGAGGGTCTACGGCAGCCGACACGCTACGACGTCTGAGCTTTGGTAAATCCAACGGGAATTTTTGGTTCGCTTTGGCGTACGAAAACCTTTACGTACAATTTGACGAAAAGATTGCTAAATGAGGCCCATTGTTGTTCATGGTAATGTATGGGGATGTGGCACACACCAAGCTGCCAGTTTATTAGGTCCACCTACCATACAGGGTCAGTTTTACTGACTGACCGTCCTGACCGTCCGCTACAACTCATCTTTTCCACGCACAATTTGAGTCAATCGTCATTGCGCTCTTCATTAGTGTTAGTTTCAGACCACAGGACGCTGATGGTTGAGTGTAGGTTTAAGGTAGATGTACCTAAAACACTGGCAACTCAGTGTATACAAACGAGTGATTAATTAAAGGAAAAACCATTGGTTCTGTTCTATCGCGTGGGGAGTGTGTTTGTTAGTTTATTTCTGACGTGGTTCGCGTCTACTTGTCCCCTTAGAGAGAAGAGTTACTGGAAACGAATACAACGTTCCTCTCATTGATTCCCTTTATCCTCTGATGAAACATTTCTATTCTTATGAGAGTGGGAATGATGTAAAAGATACGGCCATGAGATCTGATAAGTCTTCACTGTCACCAGATTTTAACCCAATCGATCAACTAAAGGAGATTCTGGAGCGGTGTGTTAGACTGAGGGGAAAATTCCAGCGTTCATCACTCCAGTACAGTTTCAGAGACTGGTTGTGGATCACCACCTTACAAAAACACTATGTATTGTTTTTTCCTTTAATTTCTCACCTGTCTGTAGGCGTGTTTATAGTTTGTAGTCTCTCACACACACACACACACACACACAAGTAGGGTTTAACCGATTTCTTTTTCTCTCCTCACAGCACAACATGCCGTTCTGGCGAATATCCAGCCACTCGGACCTGCTCGCCCTGCACCAAGCACTGGAATTCGAGTACCTGTAACACTCGACAGCTGTATCATAGGCCTCTTTTTGTACAACTATTTAAGAACAACATTACACTGCAGTCTCCTTTTATGTTGGTTTGTGTCCTCTGTCTTTTTAATTATGGTTTCTCTGGCTTCTGAGATAACTCTGCACTGTCTTAAAGACTCGGTCTGTCTGGGGAAAGGGGCAACAGGGGGATTTTAACGCTCAAAACGGGCTCATCAAGGTCTTACATTATACAAACACACAGCGTCTCGGTGGGATCTTCATTTTTCCGAGACAAACAAAACCGCTTCTACGTAACGTTCAACGTCCTCTCTATTCCGAGGAGCTTCGATCCCGTAGTGCAGTTTTCTTCTGCTATAAACAAATAGATCTGTACAATCTAGCATTAGATTAATGAACAAACATGTAAATTATTTTACAGGAACACCATTTAAACATTAAAGACCGTGTTTGCATTTTTTTTTTTTTCCATTTGGTCTTTTTGTAAGTTTTTGGCAAAAGAAGTATGTGTATAATTTGTCGTGCCTTATGAACTGTTTTGTGTGGGGGTTTTTTTTGTTCAATTTTGAAAATGTATGTAGATGAACAACAAAGACTGAAAATGAAAGCTTGAACACGACGCGTGTTTTCTGTTCATTTCACAACATCGACTTGAAGCAATCTCTTGGCAAGAAGACGAAAAAGGTTTGATCGTCAGTAATAAAACTGCACAACACTGCAGAACCTGCTTGTGCAGAAAATCAGTTACATTTTCAAATAAACAAATTAAATAAATATATCAAATGTGGACCCTCATCCTGCTACGTATACCAGTAAACAGAATGTATCCGGCGTTTAAGTCCTGACTGGAATGCCATTATTTTTAAACTAATTAGAAGTCAGTTGGCAACCCCAAACCCTTTTCTGAAGACAGGTGGAAGTTTCCATTAGTTTCTCCTACCCTGTATAATTCAGATCAGTTCTACAGGGTCATCTTCTTCTGGCTTTAATCCCACTAGGCGGGGTCGCCGGTGCGGGTGACTCTTCTCCAGACCATCCTATCACACACATCCTCTTCAGTCTTTCCTACTGTCCTTAAATCCTTCACACAATCCTCCCATTGGCTTCTTGGTCTACCATGCCTCCTTTCTCCAACTACTAACTTTCTCACTCTTCCCAACATAGCCTTCATCCCTTTTCACTACGTGACCCATCTGTCTTGTCATTCTCAGCTGCACACCCATCTCTTCATTCCTGTCGATCCTTGTCTTTCCGGAAAAATCTCAACATTTCCATTTCTGCTACTTCCATTCTCCTTTCCTGACCTCTCGTCACTGCAAGTTTCCATCCCATACTGCATCACAGGCCTCACCATTGTCTTGTACAGATTTCCTTTCAACTGTGCTGGCACTCTTCTGTCACACTATACCGGTTATCTTCCGCCAAGCACTCCATCCAGTTCTACAGGGTAATCATGGGTTATTAAAGCTCAACTACTACAGAACCAACTTGCCGCTCACAACAGAAAAAAAAAGGTTTAAATCAAGAGGAGCCATTGCCATTATACACAACTTAGGCTGCATATCTATTATCCAGGCTTATTGGCTTCGTAGAAGCCTTGTATAGCACTAGCAGAGTAAGGACAGGACCTTCTGGGACTCCTTAACAATTCTTGGAAAAAGGACCTTAAGATCACCTCCAACAATTAAGAACTGTATTGTTCAGTACATGTACAAAGCCATGTAGTTAAAGACCAGCTGCTCAACACAGTCATATTACCCAATAATAAAAGCTTTTTTTTTTAATATATAAAATACATGCAGAGTGTGCAGGAATATTACACGAGTTCCTATTAAAACTTCAACATTTTAAATTACTCCAGTACCGCATGGTGATCTAACCCAAACTGAACATGGATCTAAACTCCTTTAAATCAAGAGACTTCACATCAAATCTTTTCAAAAGGCTTTTATTCAGTTCTTCATTTCTTTGATTTGAAGTACTCCTCGATGACATCCTTGGCTTGAGACTCTTTGCCATAGTCCTGCAGAAGAAAATGAAAGATTTTAAGATGTGTTTGAGTCAATAAAATATACATGCACATATATACACACGTATATTTTAAATACAAAGCCAATCAAAGACCAACTGGTGAGCTTAACATTAACCTCATTTCTACTCAACTCGATTATATGCCATGATGCTATTAAACCCCTGTGAGAGAGTTTGATTGGACGCAAATTTGATTCCACCCGGGGAAAAACCCTGGAAATCAATCTAAAAATAAGAACCTGGATGTTCACACTGCTGCTTTTTAATATACTCTGGGTTACGAATCAACAACCCCAAGAGACAGACCCCTTATGCTCTTTATATCTAAAATAGTAATCAGGTTAAAGTACATAGTTTTGTTGCCCTTCTGGGGGCCTCAGAGACCACATTTGGATCTCGAGGCTCGTTATCCAGGCTCGTTCTCTCTCGCCAGTAAGAACACAAAAACAGCCACATGGCACAGAAAGCCAGTGCCTGGACTCGATCTGGCTAAGGCAAACCTGCTCTAAACCAAGCAGCTCGGCGTCCGTCGAAGACAAGCTCGCCGGTTTGAATTCGTAAACGAGTTGAAAAATCTCACTCACCTTCACGACCACGCAGCTGCAGCCCACCACCTTGCGGGGTTTGCCCTCCCTGTCGATCTTGCACAGACCAACCCACTCACCAAGCTTCTTGTTGTCATCTACCTGTAAGGAGAACACACAGGGGCAGTGTGAGCACTCATTTCAGAGAGAACTCGTCTACTAAACAAGCTTCATTGTTCCTTTACTAAATAAACTACATTTTCTAAAGGCTGGTAGAATAAGTCTGGCCATTCAGTTCACCAACATTTAATGTAAAGATAAAAAGGAGCACAAGTCACATTCTGGAAATGGATTTTCTACAAAAAACACTTGGGCTTGATGATTAGTAGGGGTGAACAATCTGGATCGATCCATCAATTTAGTGGTAGCTCAGACAACTGGACTTCTGGGTCAGAGGGTTACGAGTTCAAATCCAAGCACCACCAAGCTGCCACTACTGAGTCTTCGTTCAAGGCCCTTAAACCTCAACTGCTCGGTATAAATGCGATAAATGTAAGTGTCTCTGGATAAGGACGTCTGCCAAAAGTAAATATATACAATTGAATTGATTATAACCAATTATGCACTAGTTATGGAATAATAAATGATCATTGGGGTATTTCGAGCTGAATCTTCAGACACATTCTGGGGACACCCGAGACCGATCTTGCAAAAAAGGGCATACTACATCTCCTCTAATATAGTTTTTCCCTACACAAGCATTCACCAAATCTAACTAATCCTGCCTCAGATTATGAACAAAGCTAGTCATGTATCGACTGGAGGCTACTGAACCAAAACGCTTCAGATTCAGCGGCATCAAAAGATTGAGTCATTGATTTATGAATTGAAATCGTACATCATACAGAAGAGTGTTTTCATCCCTAATAACCAGCCCATTAGTTGTATGAAGTTGCATCATACAGTCTAAACTCTTCAGGAGTGGGGCAGAGAATCCTCTTCAAGTTTTAGCGTGACACTTAAATCTTTGTGGGTATTTTTATTTTTCATGTTTGCAATGATAAATGACAGCACACTTAAAATATATATTTGCATTATCAAATAACTACAAACTGATTGGAAGGCGTCGATTGAAAATTACCTACTTAGATAGCAAGCTATAACAGCAGCCCTCACCCGTGTCATATTCTAGCTTGTTTTTTTCGTAAATACAAGACGTTATTGCTGGGAGAACTCAGCCCATAAACAGAACACATTTTTATATAATACATCGTTGTGTCTCAGTAACAATTGGGTAACAAAGGCGATTTCCTCACTGGATTCAGTAGAGGGAGCCAAGTTGTCATCACAGACACAAATAAGTGGTGTAAGAAGAACTACGTGCGGCTACGTGCTCGAACCTTCATGAGGTTGATCTGATGCTCAGCACACAGGGCCTCCACCAGCTTGACGTACATGGGCTCGTCGCAGTTGGCAGCAAGGACACACAGATGAGCCTGGCGCCTGACGAGGGGAAAGAAAAACAATGAGGCAAACTTCTAAACTCTACCCCCAGTCCACTGACAACTCATCACTAGCACCTCAGGAAGAAATTGGGTAACAAGTGGTGTTGTTCCACAGAGATTTCAGTATAGAGGGGGCAAAATCATGACAGACACGGGTTGATTGAGAACATTTCCCAGCGAAGACCAAGGTTCTTACTTATCCAGAGCCTTGGCGGCCTCCCGGATTCCACGGGCGAGTCCGTCGTGGATGAGTGCGGTCTTCAGCACTTCCGGCAGGGCGGTGTTCACATCCATCACACCTCCGGCAGTGATGCTGTGCACAAACGGGATAGGAAGTCGTTATGAGAAGAAATACAAGACAACGCGCATTTGCAGCCATGTTGTCCATCAGCATGCTCAGACCGGACGTCTCACTCATGAAGGGAGTGAAGGGGTATCCGACTAAAGACCAAGAGTCATCACAGCAGCCGAGGACTGAACTTACACTATCGAGACAAACTATTTCAACAGCAGTAAAAGTAAAAATTTTGAGTACCCCTCCATCCATTCTCAAAGCATGTTCATTTTAAGCAAAGCCGGTTTAAATGGTACCGTCAGAAATTGGGAGATGAGATCGGGGTCATAAAACACGTAATTGGTTCTAGCACTGTCCAAACAGTTTGGATTAAAATCGAGCATGAGCGCTACCATGACACTATTCTAAAAACTAGCAACAAGTGGACAGCATAGGATTGACCAAAACTCAAAACAGCTACAAATACAGTAGAGGAGATGGCAGAACCCAATAAAACTTTGAAAATGGTGAAATGTTATTACTACAGGTTTCCACAGTAAAATTTATCAGAGGGTGGCGCAACTAGCAGTCCACTTAACAAACCAGTTTCCTTGCTGCTAAAATTAAACATTCTGGAGGGAGAGCGTTTGTCCTCTGACCTACGAGATGAAGCAGCAGCGTGGAATGTTTGCCAATGCGGCCATCTATCTACGGCACGAGCGCCGGACGGTCCGGGTCAACGAAACAGTTCAGAGTCACAGGCAGCATGGTGGATCACACTACAGTCTCCATTCCCATTGCTAGTCATAGCACTCCGTCCAAATTTGTATAAAATCTTCTCAACTTTGTCACGTCAATGGACCCGCCCACACCTGGTTGCCAAAGATCACCATCAATCACATCGCCAGCCCTTATTGAAAATGAATGGTCTCTAGTCACGGTGCGTGAACGCACCTTTAGAACGATCTTTATACTGAGGTCTTATGTTTACACAAATCTGGATCACACCAACTGATGATGCAAACCGAATATCGTTTTCTTTAATCCCAGATCCATCGTTAAACACTCTTCACTGTATAATCCGACGTCAGTGCGCAGTCTGTTACAGAACTCGCCCATGATTTTTCACTGGGATAATCTCATACAGGAACGCCCAGCAGAACAACTGATTGAAGCCACGATCTCGGCCCGAAACCTCGTACTTACCTACTACATAGAATATAGAAATACACGTGTTTCCCCTACTACAGCAGGCGAAGACGCGGTTTCGGACTTGGGCCGTGCTCTCGTTTAACAAAGAATAAAACTCCTTTCTTAATCAGAGGAGCGTCTTAATATCAGATTATTGTTGTCCAAGTGACGGTACTGATCGACATCGAGGGTCATAGCGGCACTGCGGAGGGTTCATAACACTGAGCATTGCATTGACATATACATAAATAAAAATTTTCAAGATACAAATAGTAATGTTAATAGGACGTTAATATATTTCACAAACTCGCGTAAAGTTTACATTTACTTCAAAAGGTTTCACGAAAAAAAAAAAGCTTGTAGACTTAAAGCGAATCTTTTAAGATGGAAGACCTGTTAAATATTTTTTTAATGATGGTTGATAGAAACTGATCAATAGACATGCTCAATAAATATGCAACCAAATACATACTCAAGTCAATAAACTACACTGTCCAATATGAGTCACCTAGTCTTAGGGAAAGAAAAAAAACAGTGACTAGTAATAGGTTATTATTTGTGGAGCCTTTCTAGTTATCTGGATTAAACTAGGGATTATCTTTCCATGTAGCAGGTTCACGAGCCAACTTCATTCACTGAATTAATTTAACGTGTGCATGTATAAATATAGCTATTCCAACACATCAAGGACGCACAGAACCAGTGCAAGTGCTTGTTTTTTTAATCCCATTTTGGTTACTCGTTTCATGGCGCGCGCGCGCCGGGTGCGTAGCCGTCACGCTTACCCTTCCTCGGCCATTGTAGATTAGCGATGGATGTCGGACGTAAAATTCTGAAATGAACACACACAAAGGCCGACATGTTAATATCGATTTCCTAGACGTGCCTCTGGAGCAGTTTTATTCAAGGATGTTGATTAGTTACAACGGATTGTCGGAGAGAACGAAAGAACTCACCCGGTCGTCCCTCTGACAGCGGGTAAAAGAGGACGTCACACGCGCGACAACATTGTTTTAATGGTGAAGGGACCGGAAGGTGTCCTGCAAAGTGCCTGAATGTAATGTTTTCGAAATTTATTTCCCTGAAGTTGTAATCATCGGTATATATTTGTTCTTTCTGTCATTATCTGGATTTTTTTAAAAATATTTTGTATAAATATATATATCTAAAAAAAAAAATACGGTTATGTATTTTTAGCGTCGTTTATTCAGAGAGTAATTGTTTATTTCCAGCACTAGTCGGCGCTCTACGCTGTTCTTCGTCACTTTCTGAGATAAAATAAAAAGCAGATGATGAACTTGGTTTATCCTCAAGGACGTTACACAAAAATACAGCAATGTTATAAACAGAAAGGGGGGGGGGCACAAAATAAGAGCTCACACAAGTGTTTCAAAGGAATTATTCTATTCACGTGTGATCCTACTGGGTAAAAAACCCCAAAATAGAAACCCTCACTGAATTTTTAATGGTTATAATGCTAATTGTATTGGTTTTAATGGAAGCTGTAATGGTCCCTCTGGGTCTCTGCTGGTAATTTGTTGCCTTCTATTGGTGGCATCTTATGTTTAGGATACCATTATGGACCTACATCCTTAATGCGTCCTACTGCGTAATAGAAACCATTTGGTAATGGTTTTAATGGTTAACAGCTGATGGTTTGTAATGGTATTTGTAGTGGAAACTATTAGAATTTCTGTGATGGTTTCTATTATTTGGGATGGGGGTATCAGCAGAGATGTGACACTAACTTATAAGTTCCTGAACATTTTCAATTCAGTACATGTGTACTATCAAGTCAAGCAGTGGTAAGTGTGTTTGAGTGTTTTCTCTGTTACCAAGACACTTGATTCAATTAATCAGCCAATTAACAGCCTTTTCCAAGTCGAAGTGGACGTGTTAGAGCAGGAAAAAACACTGCAATATGTAGGTACTCCAAGATCAGGGTTGGGAACCTGAACATTGTAGAAAGTTGCCTTGACATCTCGTGTGTTGCTGAGTGCCACTTTGTAAGTTTTCAGATTTAGGTACTTGCTAAATTTACCCCTATTCAGTATGTCATGGATGAGGACTCATAGGAGTATTTCAATGTGCATATTGTTCAGTTGTATATTCTATCCTGCTCTGAGACACCTTCGCCAGTCTGTCAGGTTCCACCACCAATACAGGTCGAGCCTACCTGTTGATCTTGTTAGTTTGCTGCCTCAGAACACTCAGAATAGAACACTTACTTTCAATGGCTGGTAGCACGCCTGTAGCATAGTGGGGTGATATGCCAAAACAAAAAAAAAGCAGTCCAAGACATTTTCATGTTATGGATAATGGTACACGTTTGTAGTAAATATATATACCCAGGTATATAAAATAGTTATACCCAGTTTCACTTTCTCAGTAGCATGAAAAGCTGCATTTTTTTTTATTTGTGGGCCGCATAACGTCACCACATCACTGATTATTTTCCTACAACTGTATGCCTTGTCATGTTTTAGAACTCACATATTGCCCTGCCCTACATTACATAGGACATGCTTAAGATTAAATACATCAAATACTAATTTTGCTAACAGACTAAGCACATTAAGTCAATATACGGTATAGTATATAACCCTTGAGTTTTTGTTTCCAAACTGAGTGACTCACTGTTACTTTTAAAATGTCACACACACACACACACACCTATTACCTGTATTTACATGTCTGCTGATCCATGCATACACCAAACACTTCTCTCAGTCAAGCTGAGACATACTGAGGGGTGTGGCTGTCCGATGGAAATCATGTCAGAACCTGCCTACCTGGTCCTGGAGTAGTTAGTGCAGGTAGTGTATTCATAAGCACACACCATACGCACACCACACACACCTACGCTAACACTTCAGTCTGCCGTGGCTATCAGATCATCTCACCATGTCTATTACGGTGTACTTCACCAGTGCCAGTGGCTCCAGAGAGGTAAAATACCAACATATTTTTATTCCTTTTATTTATGATAAATGAAGTTTGTGTTGTCATGTATGATCTCTTTCACCCTGTTGTCTTATTCCATTATCTTTCTGCCAGTTTCTTTAACAAACACTTTAAAAAAAAAAAAAATATATATATATATATATATATATATATATATATATATATATATACACACACACACACACACACACACACACACACACACACACATATACACACACACATACACACACACACACCTTTAATTTCTTCAAATCTTTCTTTCTCTCTGATGTGTCACCTTGTGGTTGTCACTTATCCCTGCAGGACCGTAGTTTTGGTTTGGTTTGCTGTTGGAATTGTCTTAAATGGCAACCGTGAACGTGTATGCATGGAGTCAGCTACATTTTGACAGCAGTCATTAAAAGAGTGAAATTTACAGCTCAGAAAAGAGCCAGTTCAGCAAACATAGATTAACTGGAGCGCAAACTGGAAGTGCTAAAGGAATCATCCACCCTGAATGACTCATATATTCATTTATATCATGAACGGACTTTATCTTCAGTTGTGTCCAACATCAAACATTCATTCATCATCTTGCAACTAACTAGCCGAGCCTCTGCTGTAACTCAGCGTCGTATAGCTGCATTGCATTCTGGATACTTGGAGTCCAGCGTTCACACTACTATCTTCACACTGGATTTTCAGAAAAACTGTCACTGAAAAACTGTGAGTGAGAAAAGAGGAATGCGCAAATCCCCACAGCCATGCTCCAAAATCTAGTGGAAAGCCTTCTCGGAAGAGTGGAGGTTATTATAACAGCAAAAGAGGGATTACCATCTGGAATAGGATGTTCAAAAAGCACATATGGGTGTGATGGTCAGGTGTCTACAATGTCTTTCGCAGTATGTTGTATTTCAAAATAGACACAAGGCGTTACAGGGTGGAGTAGATTAGTAGATTAGGGCCGTGAGATTATACAGACATAATGATATACTGTGATAAACGACTGTATAATAGCGACTGGCTCTGCAAATCTCGATCCCAAAGTTGAGCACAATACTTCGAAGTGTTCTGATAAACTGAAAAGCAGAGAAAGGTGCATTAGTCATTTAAAAACTAAGTGTTTTATAGGATCTATAGGATCTGGGGTGGCTGGGGATCAGGTGGAAGAGCTAGGTCGGTGGTTGGATTCCCAGCCCACGTGACTCCACATGCCGAAGTGTCCTTGGGCAAAACACTGAACCCCAAGTTGCTCCTGATGGCAAGTTAGCGCCTTGCATGGCAGCTCTGCTACCATTGGTGTGTGAGTGTGTGTGTGTGTGTGAATGGGTGAATGAGTGTAAAGCGCTTTGGATAAAAGTGCTATATAAGTGCGAAATTGATCTTCTAAATACCAAAGTTTAGTTTCAAAGTAAACATAAGAGTGTAAATAAAATAAGAATTCTAATATAGAAAGAATTGAAAAAGAAATAGTATAAGATGCAGGGTGCACAGTGGTTTAGTGGTTAGCACGTTCGCCTCACACCTCCAGGGTCTGGGGTTCCCTGTGTGTGCGGAGTTTGTATGTTCTCCCCGTGCTGCGGGGGTTTCCTCCGGGTACTCCGGTTTCCTCCACCAGTCCAAAGACATGCATGGTAGGTCGATTGGCGTGTCTAAAGTGTCTGTAGTGTATGTGTGAGTGTGTATGTGATTGTGCCCTGCGATGGACTCGCACCCTGTCCAGGGTGTACCTCGCCTTGTGCCCGATGATTCCTGGGATACGCTCCAGGTTCCCCGCAAACCTGAAGAAGGAGTAAGCGGTAGAAGATGGATGGATGGATGGGTGGATGGATAGTATAAAATGCATGGTTAAACAGGTCAAATGATAAAAGTATATGAACTTTGAATATAATGCTAAAGATTTTAAACCGAATCCACCCTCAGGTAAAGCAACAGCAGGACGCCATCTTCCGGTTCCTCGATTCAAAGCACATCAAGTACTTTGCCAAGGACATCACTCAGACCCCTGATTTGAAGGATGAGATGAGGCAGAAGGTTGGGAACCCCAAAGCCCTGGCTCCTCAAGTCTTTAATGGAAATAAATACTGCGGGGTGAGTTTCTTTAAACACATGTTCATGTGAGTGCAGACAAGAGGTCATCATATCCATCAGAGAGTAATGAAGGATCAGAAAACGCACACAATTCACCAGACGATGCCGTTCAATTCAAATGTTTGAAGATTTGAAAAAAAAATTTTGATCATTAAATCCTTTCTGGGGAATTCGTTTAAGTGTGCGGGCTGGACAATGTGTAAAAATCCCACTGTGGGGGTTTAGGGGGATTTCCAAGTTCGTATATTCATAAACACTACAGTTTCATGAGTAAAAGCATTGTATTCTGTACTTTTTATTCATTTATCGGTGATCTCATCCCTTAAACAGTTACTATTCAGTCTTTAAAGCAAGTTTGTGATGACTAGAAGTTGCATTTACGCTAGTTTAGTCAATCATCGAGCCTCTTATCATCCAGGTTCATGGTCTTGGGTTTGTACTTATCTGTATATTTTAACTGATCACTGTGACATACTGTCTGTGGTATGTATTACACCAAGAAATGGTGTGTGTGTGTGTGTGTGTGTGTGTGTGTGTATTTCTCCAATGTTTGACAGTCGTTACATAATATGTCTTTAAGCAAATAGGACCTGGGAACACTTTCAAAACGCCCTTTAAAAACACAATAAAATCTACTGACGTCTCGAGTGATGGAAATTTCCACCGGAGTGACCACTCACTCAGTGCTGAACAACATGCTAACAATTAAGTTGTGAGGAAATCAGTGTGTTTAAACTGTGTGTGTGTGTGCGTGTGTATGTTCTCTGACCGTGTTTTTCTCCTCTCTGTGATCCCAGGACTACCAGGCGTTCTTCGATGCAGTGGAAGATGGCAAGCCAGAGACTTTCTTCAAACTTTGAGTCGAAAACAGAACTGTATTCGACTCGCAAGTGCAATCGACAGCTCGAAATGCTCAAATCCTGCCACATGAACAAATTCTTTTTTTTTTTTTTAGTATTTGGGTTCCAGTAGCTGATAGGTGTGTGAATTTGGGAGCAGAAATTAAATGGGTGAAAGTGAAAGTATTAGGATTGGAATAAAATGTACAGGTTGGTCAACAGTTGATGTATTCAGATTGGATTCATTTCTTTAAGGAACTATATTTGAAATGTTTAATTCAATTGTAGTATTACACTTAAAACGGGAACATTTGGAAAATGATGTTTTAACTGGGTAGATTTTATGATGTCTTTAATGACTTGATATAGAGTCAGCATAAGTATTTCATTCAGTTTATTAGGTGTTCTTTGCTACAGTGATAATACATAGTCAGTGTGCCCCTTTCTTTTCTCCTATGTTTTGAGGACTCACATCTTTCTTTGTTCTGAACGTATATGATGTAAGAGTGAAGGAAATAATCATGCTTGATGTAACAAATGTGCATGTTATGTACAACAGGTATACATTTTCTATGCAATAAAATAAAATAAAAAAGAATGGTTAATTGGTTAAGGTTCGAGCCACAAATGAGCAGGAGTGAAAAAATACTTCAGGAAATGGATTTTGTTATGATACTTAAGTATTATTTTGGCGTATTTCTATTTTACTTTAGTGTTTTTGAAATTGAATACTCAATTACATAACACACATTTTACACACATATTTTACTCTTTATACTTTATACGTACATTTTTAATATAGACCTTCACAGTACTTGTTACAAACCTCAAAGATCTCTTCTCTCATCTCTTCTCTCCTCATCAGTGGACTTAGCTCAGTTTAGCAATCGTTCGAGTTTATTAATGTTTAAAAAAAAAAAAAAAAAACAATTAAAGATCGTAACAATTAAGAAACTCCTCATCTGCCATGACCTTCTCATGCTACACAATGGAGTTAGCACCGTAGCTATCCGTGTGGATCTGAGTATAGTTACGTGAATGGAACTTGTGGAGTAGTGCCCTGGCTCTAGCTCAGTAAAATGAGTAAAACGAGACTTATAACGTGCTTAAGACTTTTACAAGATGAGGAGTCTCCCTAGAAGGCATGAACTCCATCCATTTATCCATCCATTTTCTATACTGCTTATCCTACAGGGTCATGGGGAACCTGGAGCCTATCCCAAGGAGCATCGGGCACAAGGTGGGGTATTAAACACCAACCCCAGGATCAGGTGTATTAAATACCAACCCCAGGATCAGGAAACACTGTAGGTCAGGACCACAGAAATCCTGGACAGAGCATGTGTACTGACACCTGCTGGTGAATTCCTGAAGAGTTTGTAGGGTTAGAAAGTTTCTCACGGCCTTTGGGTCAACTTCCTGCTGCGTGAACCACATTCACACGGACCTAGAGGATGGCGAGGATGGCAAGGATTCCACACGACAATGTCTTTGTATAACATAGTACTATTCCTGAAATGTTCCTTCTCTCTAAGTATCCGATGTGAACCAACTGTTAGATTTGTGATATTATAGTCATTATATTTAGATTTAATTTATCCTCTGAGACTTTCAAGATTGAAGCAAAGATTGAAAGTCAATTATGAATGAAAAAATATTTAAAAGCTGAGTTACTTTAAATATTTTTGAATTAATAATTTACTTTCCAGTCTATAATTGGAAAGTCTTCAATGCCCTTATTATATCATGGATGCTAGTCACATTTTGTGTATTCCCTAATCACATTTTGTGTATTTGCTACTTCTATGCTAACCAAACTCAATCCTGTTACTCGTTTACGAGCAAAAAGCAGCCTGTCAACAAATCAAGCTTGTATATCAAGCTTGTAATTATATTGTTGCCTGAGATGGGTTAAACTTTTGAAGTGACTGAACATTGTGCGTCAGTGCATCATTCACAAAATGTGAAGAATTATCTAATGTTTCGATCAGAACAGTGTCAACAGTCATGGTAGTGTATGTCAAACATGGACTAACACATCAGCAAAATGAACAGTGGTCATGAATAGAAGTTCATTGACACAAGCTAAACGTACAACCGCAAAAATAACCACAGGGTTGAATAAAGTAGCTCTTTGAACCAGTCTCAACAAACATACACTGGAATTCACAGCAAGGCTGCCATTCAGAAAACCTGCTGAATAAAAGCCCAATGCATAGCTTGACGTCAGTAACACAAAACCTGGATTTCTCAGCAATGGAAGAAAGGAATGTGGTCACATTAGTCAAAGTTCACCAAATTTTATACCCCAATGTGGCAAGTGTACCGGCACATGCTGTGGTGCAAACATTATTTCCTGATGTTCCCATGTTCTAGGATGATAATTTCCACCATAAATTCCTCTAAAACTGTTCAAAAGGGATTTGTAAAAAAAAATAAAATAATAATAATAATTGGGCTGTTGGACTCGATTGCAGACTTGAATCCAATCTCAAGACGTTTTCTGTTTTTTGACTTGAACTTTCTGGCATTTGTTGGACGCTTGGGCACTGGTCTTTGACATCCATCCATTTTCTATACCGCTTATCCTAGAGAGGGTCGTGGGGAAGTCTGGAGCCTGTCCCAGGGAACTCGACGCACAAGATGAGGGACACCCTGGACAGTGTGCCAACCCAGGGCACAATCTCACACACAATCACACACCTCAGACAATTTGGTGATGCCAAGCAGCCTACAATGCGTGTCTCTGGATTGGAGGAGGAAACCGGAGTACCCGAACGAAACCCCCAAAGCACAGGAAGAACATGCACACAGACAGAGCAGAGTCAGGATTCGAACCCCCAACCCTAGAGGTGCAAGGCCACGATGCCCCCATTGGTCTTTACCAGCAAGATCATGCTAACTATGGTCTCAGCCTCTATTGCCTTTTACTTTCCAATGCTCAAAGTCTGACAATAAGTAATACCTTCTTTTAGAGCACAGCCTAATTATCGGCACGATGCAGGAATGAAGCTAGTTAGTAAAGCCTTGTCCTCAAAAAGGATTTGAATGTTTTTGGTCTTGAGCTTGATCTCTCTTTTCTCACATTCATTTGGTCTCGATTTCGACTTAAGACTTGAGGCTCGACTACCTCAAGACTTAGGCTTGACTCAATCTCGGCTAGTGCTGTTCTTGGGATACGGCAATGGCGTGCTTGACTACAGCCCCAGTTAAAGGCCAGAATGAAGTCCTTCCATAGCCTCCACAATCACCATATTTAATCAGATTCTTTATAGGATGGTCCGGAGCGCGGACTGTGAAGTAGATGTCCACCTTGTTCGACCCCTTAAAATAAAAACAGTTAGATTTTTGTTTAAGAATGGTCCAGCATAACACCACAATCCAATCAGGCCTTGTATGACAGACGAATGAGTAAAGCTGTTTCGGATGCTAAAACTTGGTATCTATTGTTATGCCCTTGCCATGAACATATTTTTACTGTTTCTTTTGTTATTTTGTACACTCCCTGGATATGGTCTGCGAAGCAGCTAAGATCTGCTTTGACATTTTCTGCCTTGGGGGTGCATTTAATACTTATTAATACGTTTACTGCATCTGTATTGTTGTAATACAGTACATTGACAATCTCTAAAACTAAACGTTCGAATACATTTCCATAGTAACACCTTAAATAGGAACTTGTAAGGTAGATGCTCCACATAACCGGATTTTAAACAAGCACTGATACGATGAAGGTTTATGTGAAGAGACGTTTATTGATTTATTTTTTTTGGGAAGGAGTCAGCGTTTCGTAACAGTCAGAGGTAAAGCTATAACCTTACGTTTTCCAACATGGGAAAGTGTATAATGTGCCTCTTTCAGGGTGGACATGTGTAGCATGGGTGTAGGCAGTGGAAATACAGAGCAGTGAGATTTTGTGCTTGTGTTTCCTGTATTGGATCATGTGATCACGAGTTCTGGCCTGACCTCAATTGGACATCAAGGCTTTTATAAGGACCTCACAGCACTAGGGACCAAACATGTTTCCTTATTTGCTTCAAATTCCACTCTTCGGCTCATCCACTTTTCATTCGAATTTATTTTTTAATGGAATGCTGGCATTTTCTCCAACAAAATCACTCGCACATAGAGATCACAAACATACAGTACAATCTCTTGTACTGTACGAAGGATACGTACAAACATCATACAGTGATTGTCATCGATTTGAAGAAGTAAAAAAACAACAACTCAGTGATACACACATTACACATGCGGTGTCGGTGCGATCGCGATATAAGACAAGTCATGCAACAACACAAACATTGGACTAATTGGCATCACTGTCTCATTAGTCGAGACGTGTGTATTTGTGTGTGTAGAAGTCTCTTTGGTCGTGAGGAGGTTTGCGTATTTGGCAGGTGCATAGCTGGCAGTGACTGCTTCATCATCCTCTCATAAAGAGAGAATAATCACAAATCGTGATGCTCCGTGGTGCTTCAGTGCTGGAGCGCCATTCACACCGCCTCAGATTCAGCATCCTACCGAAATCAGAGTCAGACTTGAAGTGAAGATGGCTCAGTCAAATACATCAAATACCAGGCTCAGTCAAATACATCTCCTGTAGAACATACTAGATCTACAGTGTCACTATTATTAGATGAATAGCATTAGCACGCTGTGCAGCACAGTGCATGGATCTCTCAAAGGACAGAAAATCAGATTGGTCTCAAACATGGAGCCAGGTTACAAGCAGGCATTCCGGGAAACGGAATTCTTCTCCTAATTGCTTATTCGTATGAAACCAGCTGACATTCAGCACCAAATATTGTGACTATTACAGCTTTTGTTTAATTACAGATTGTTGTTTAATATTCTTCTGAACCAGCTAGGAGCTGTTCAGAAGAATATTAAGGGTGTGAGAAGGGTGTGAGAGATGCTGGGAGATCATATAAGATGAGCGCTGAGTGTGTGTGTGTGTATGTGTGTGAGAGAGAGAGAGAGAGAGAGGTGTGTTTCTGTACCTTCCCGGAGGCTTGAGAATTGAGGCCAAGAAAAGAAAACACTGTGTTGACTTCTTTAGACAGGAAGAAGTCTTCATAATCCTGAAAGAACAAAATGCAACATTAAAGGAGCGGTTTGTCTTTTTTTTTTTTGCTCCTGTTGATGAAAACATTCAAAAGCGCTCTTCTTTCTTTAACCACTTTGTTAAAACAGCATCTGCCTTGTGTGTTGTCTTTAACCCGCTTACCCCGTATGGCCGAAAAACCGGCTTGCCCTTCTTTGATCTATTCCTGTAAGGACGATATACCGGCTTGGTCGTTTATGCCAAATCCCCGCCAAGCACCTTGGCGTTGGAAGGGCGGAGTTTATTTCAGGCCAGAAAAATTTATAAAATAAAGAAACCAAAAAGAGCCTTTGCAAATTTCCTAGAAATAAAGAGGATCATATTTTCAAGACATCTTTGAAGGTATGTGATTAGTACACGTTTAGAAGCACTGTAAAAATGATAAACCGCCACTTTAAAGCCTTGGAGTTTTAATGTCAATTGCATTTCATGCCTTCAGAAGGGGGGATTTTTAAGCCAGTATATCAGTTTAGCCAATGAGAGGTGGGAATCTGTATATTATAAAGATTAGCAGAGGTTCACAAAGTGCAAAACGCAACTAATACTGCCATTAGTCGTTCACACACACTTACACATGCTGACAATAAGTGTAGGTGTTATGGAAAGTTTTAAATCAGAGACCACAGTATTTCTCAGACTGAAACGAAAATTCTTCTGCACTTCTATTCTAATTATCTAATCTAGCTTCCTGTCCATTTAACCAGTGCATTCGCACGAAATACCCAAGGCACTATGTCTCATTATTGTCTATGTCAGCCTGCTCGGCATATGTTTGTGCACGCTCAGCAAAATCAAATGGAAACTTCACAACGCTGAGCTCTACTGATAAAAAAAAAAAAAGAGGCTGGAAATTTCACACCACAGCCAGAGGAAGGAAATTGCGATTCTGATCATGTGATTGGTAAAGAGGGAGCATGATACATACCACGCAGGCCTGTTATTGGCTAAACAAGCTAGCCAAAATCCAGAAATAACCCACTGAAAGCCCGAGCCTGGATATCACTGGTTTAAGTGAAGTGTATAATATAATAAATCTCCATACGAACAGGCTATTAATGCATTTGAACATGTCTTGTCAGTTTATATGACTGATTGTGAATAATTACAGAAAGCAGTTTGGCTTATTGTACAGTCATTAGCTTTATCCTGCGTGCTCTTTTCCACTCTGTTACATTAACACAAAGAGACGCTCGAGTGCTAATGGACAACGTAGGTATAATTTGACCGTCAATAACATTACGAACATTACGTTTCTCATTCAAGTACAAACACAATAGCTAAAAGGTCTGCTTTCTCGTTTACGTGTGTTTCTAGACCTGTAATATTCTTTTGCATTCGTTTCTCTGAAGATGATTTGCAACACCAAAATCTGAATCTTTTCCTTAAAAGAGAACACGCAAGGTGTATGTAGGTCGAGGGGTTTTAATGTTAAAGGAGCTCGTGTCAGTGTTTCCATTGCAATTTGCCTTGCAGACAGCAGAGGGCTCAAAATAATAAATAAACAGCCCAGAGCAGGGCGATACCTGCCAAATGTAAAAGACAGTAATACAAGTCTGAACTGGATTAGGTTTACCTATGATGTTATGATCTGGTCTGTTCATTTCCGAAAAGCCTCCTTGCACCTGAGTGATACTCACCCCGCAGTAGACCGTCCCATTAAAGATCTGAGGGGGGAGCGGGTTGCCCTTCTCGGGTCGTTTCTCTTCTGGAATGTTCTTGTACATCCAGAGTCTCTGGTCCTCGAGCATCGTGATGTCCACCTCTTCAAAATTGATCCGGTTTGCCTCCAGGAAGCCTACGACCTCCTGCTGATGTTTTTTTAACTGAGGAATAATGTGAAACCACTGGCATTAAACAAGACTAACAACTAAATTCATTCATCCATTTTCTGTACCAATACCCTTGGTATTTGGGGGGGGGTATAGTATATTGCCCATCGCATACAAATTCAAAAAAACCTATTCACACATTATGGACAATTTGCAAGTGCTAATCAGCCCACAACGCATGTCTTTAGATTGGAGGAGGGAACCAGAGTGCCAGGAGGACACGCAAGCTCCACGCACACTAGGTGGAGATGGGATTCGAACCTCCAACCGCCAATCTTCTAATATAACCTAACAAACCTGTCTGGAGAGTAATTAAACAGTTATCTTAAATCACTTTTTTTTTTTTAGCAATACAAAACATAACCAACAGTTTGTAACATCTGTAAACATTTGTAACGAGTCAGTACATACTAACTGGAGCATTCTTTGCAACTGGGTTTCTTTTCTTTTTTCTTTTGACTTGGAGAGAGATTTATATTCAACTCCGGCTCGAGATGACATTAGCCAAATCAATTACCTGATGACGACTCAAATCCCCCCGTCCCCCGCCCCCCAACTAACAGAGTAGCTGTTAGAATAGCAGCTGTTAGGATTGAATTAGGATGCGCAGATTTCTCCAGTTCAGCTCGACATCACTGTCTTTTATACCACGGCGCTGGTGAACTCTCGAATCTGATTAGTCAGCGGATGATGATTCATCGTCTATACCAGGAAGTCTGGCAGTAGTTCCGGCTGCGAATAACAGGCTTATACTAATGCACTAATGTTCTCATATGTTATCGTTTCCATAGGAAGAACTAACACAGGGACAACAATTCACATGAATATATATATATTTTTAAAAGTGTGTCATTTTTGATATGGCGAAGTTTTCTATTCGGAGATGTTTATTTAAAATTTATAGAAGGAGTCTCCAGTGTCAGAGGTCAACTTTGAATCAATCAGGAGTAAACTGAGTTTTCTAACATGAGAACGTCTTCAGGATGGGGGGCTTGATAAGCGACATTTTTGGGGCTTATTAACTATTAGGGAAAGGAAAAGGAGAGTTTGGTGAGGGAACAACTGTTTATAGCTGTTATAACGTAAGTGATAACAGGGACTAACTTGGTTTGTGACAACAATAAAAGTAACTATATTAGTAAATGGAAAAAAGTATGCTGTGAGTCTATAATGAAGAAATGTTAGCGTTGGCAAATTGCTGTGGTAAAAGAGGAATAAAACATTTCATTATGTACTATTATAATAAGGAACATAATCAATATTGCGTCACATCAGACCACGTCACACCACTGGGATGTTAATTCGTTTCCTGTAACACCACATAGCAATTACTGCATCATTCCAGTAATGAAATCCAAAACAAGTGCAAGACATGAGATATATTTGGCCTATTTGCTTGAACAGTAAGCCTGAATATGGTTTTACTGCTAATTAATGGCATGTAATTTAAAAAAAAAGGGATGGATGGATTTGACCAGCAGCTGTTGGTTAAACAGGCCTGGTCTAGGTTTAATATGAAACCACACAGTGCTGGCTGTGTGTGAAGGATGAATTTGTGAACTACACACACACACATGCCTAATGATCACAGAGAGATTTCTGGGGTTGCTATTAGTGAGAAGCAGGAAGAGGGTATTGATCCTCACCAGGGGCTTAACTGAGGGAAAATGGACAGGATGCAGCTGGACTAGACACAAATACGCATAAAGACACACTAATAAAATGCTGACTCCATGGACGAGCAGATGATACACACACACACTTTATTGACTAAAGGGTTACTATATGTCTAGAACCATGTGGGTATCACGTATCACTAGCTATACGGATTTCCATACACGTATTTCTATGTGAATTTTGGGATATGGCATAAAAAATGCCGGACGTGAATAAAATCTCCAAAACGTACAAGAAAAACTGTCAAAATTGAGGCGGATCATTTATTTATTTTTTGCTAAGAATTCGATCAGAAGACATGCACTTAAACTACAATGGAAACATGGATCAGGAAGGTGTTACAAGATTGCGATGGACTTGGCAAGCGCATCACGTCACATCACATCACATCACACTGCTGACAAACTCATTAACAAATTCAAAAAAGACTGGAAGTGGACGTCGAGCAGGCGGGGCCAACGGTGCAATGATGTAAAAGTAGGTGTCGATGTCTTGCTGTAGGGGCAGTCATATGCAAATGTGCTTGCCCGTGTGATGTCACAAATCCAGCCACATCCAAACGAGCCATATTTGGAGCTTGGTTAAATAAATGCGCTTGTTGTACTGAGGAGGACGTATTAAGTTACGAAACT
>CM022768.1:5499006-5539361 GCA_012411365.1 Ameiurus melas
TTGAAGGGGTGAGGGTCAGCCTGTCAGTGCTCAGACCATACGCCGCACACTGCATCAAATTGGTCAGCATGGCTGTCGTCCCAGAAGGAAGCCTCTTCTAAAGATCATGTACAAGAAAGCCTACAAACAGTTTGCTGAAGACAAGCACACTAAGGACATGGATTACTGGAACCATGTCCTGTGGTCTGATGAGACAAAGATAAACTTATTTGGTTCAGATGGTGTCAAGCGTGTGTGGCGGCAACCGGGTGAGGAGTACAAAGACAAGTGTATCTTGTCTACAGTCAAACATGGTGGTGGGAGTGTCATGGTCTGGGTCTGCATGAGTGCGGCTATCACTGGAGAGCTACAATTCATTAAGGGAACCATGAATGCCAACATGTACTGTGATATACTGAAGCAGAGCATGATCAGTATGCAGTATTCCAGCATGATCCACGAGCACCGTGATGTTGTCATGGAGGAGTGGAAAAGGGCTTCAGTGGCAACCTGTGAAGCTCTGGTGAACTCCATACCAATTTGGACATTTTCACTTAGGGGTGTACTCACTTTTGTTGCCAGAGGTTTAGACAATAATGTCTGTGTGTTTGGTTATTTTGAGGAGACAGCAAATTTACACTGTTACACAAGCTGTACACTCACTACTTTTACATTGTAGCAAAGTGTCATTTCTTCAGTGTTGTCACATGACAAGATATCATCAAATATTTACACAAATGTGAGGGGTGTACTCACTTTTGTGAGATTATATATATATATATATATATATATATATATATATATATATATATATATATATATATATATATATATATATATTGTATATGTATATTGTGTGTGTATATATATATATATATATATATATATATATATATATATATATATATATATATATATATATATATATATATATATATATTGTGTGTGTGTGTGTGTATATATATAATATAATATACAACTTAGCCTCATTGTTGTTGTTATTATTATAAATACATTATGAATATATAAATTATAATATGTAAATAACGATATTATTATTGTTATTATCATTATCTTTATGACGTGTAACAGATCTCCATTTAGAATAGTCGCCGTAGCGCGCGTGCAACAAACTGCGGTTGCCATGGCAAAGCGTCACTAAGACACCGTTAGAGCAGAAGCCAGCGCGTGCGAGCTTTCTAAATCTCTCCCTCTCCTCAGTTTAGTGCGAAATCGCGCTGAAGTGACGCCGCTGTCACACTGACTGATATTCAGTAGGTCTTTAATGTAAGGTCTCAGATCAGTCCGAGGACTAAAACCGACACAGTGCTGTTGTTTCTTCTTTTTCAGAGATTTAGCTAGACGCGTTAAAACAACAACAAGCCGAGCTAGAGGACTGATTAGCTCTGTGTATCATCCACGTGTCGAGGGGAAACACACGCATTCCTGAAGAAACCGGTAAACGTTTATGCAGATCACGTTTGTTTGTTTGTTTGTTTGTTTGTTTGAAGGCATGACGTTCCAGCGTTTTAGCTACAGTAGACGGAGGCTAAGCTAGCTCCCGACAAAACACAGCCGACTAGTGAGATTAGCTTCACGGGTAATGTTCTTAGCTTGCTAGTGTTCGTTATATAACAGTATGAGAGTATATATAATTGAGTATAAGTATATATTAGTGTAACAGTATATATTAGTATAAGAGTATATATATTAGTATAAGATATATATATATATATATATGTGTGTGTGTGTGTATATATTAGTATGAGTATATTAACAGTATAAGAATATATATTACTACGAGAGTATATAACAGTATATATTTATATATACATATATATATAATTAGTGTAAGAGTATATAACAGTATAAGAGTATATATCAGTGTAACAGTATAAGAGTATATATCGGTGTAACAGTATAAGTATATATATAGTGTAACAGTATATATTAGTATGAGTGTATATATATATATATATATATATATATATATATATATATATATATATATATATATATTATCAGTGTAACAGTATATATCAGTGTAACAGTATAAGAGTATATATTAGTGTAACAGTATATATTAGTATGAGTGTGTGTATATATATATATATATATATATATATATATATATATATATATATAATAGTGTAAGAGTATATATCAGTGTAACAGTATAAGATATATATTAGTGTAACAGTATATATTAATATGAGTGTGTGTGTGTATATATATATATATATATAAATTAGTGTATGAGTATATAACAGTATAAGAGTATATATCAGTGTAACAGTATAAGAGTATATATCAGTGTAACAGTATAAGAGTATATATTAGTGTAACAGTATCTTCTCACATCACTCAGTCCATCCTGTAGTTCAGCGGTCCCCAACCTTTTTTCCGCCACGGACCGGTTTAATATCAGACAATATTTTCACGGACCGGCCTATAATTTGTAGCAGATAAATACAACAAAATAAAATGATGGGACCGGCATAAAAACTGGGGTATTTAAAAAATATAATAATAAACGTGAATCCAATGTGAAATCACAACTTTATTAGCAGTGTCCTCGTAACATCCTCTCTCCCCGCTAACGCTCTCTGGTCTCTATGGTAAGGTTTCAACGTATCACGTGACCGAGACAAGCGTCTTGACATGCGTCAAGAGTGAGTCGTAGAAGGATGTAACGGAGAGAATCCGGTCATCTTTCAGATCCAGATAATAAATAAAACGGAAATAATGTAAGTTATTTATTCTTTCTGTGCGGCCCGGTACCAAATGACCCACGGACCGGTACCGGTCCACGGACCGGGAGTTGGGGACCGCTGCTGTAGTTAACAACAAACCAACAGTGGGAGCTTTAATCAGTTCTGACACCTGTAGCTTATTTGGAGTGATCAACAGCTCTCTAAATGAAGTGTTTAACACTATCTCTCTCTCTCTCTCTCTATCTATCTATATCTCTTTCTGTCTCTCTATCTATCTATCTATCTATCTATCTATCTATCTATCTATCTATCTATCTATCTATCTATCTATCTATCTATCTATCCATCGATCTGTCTGTCTATCTATCTATCTATCTATCTATCTATCTATCCATTTCCCCCTCTCTCTCTCGATCTCTCTCTCATATATATATATATATATATATATATATGAGATATATATATATATATATATATATATTATATATATAAAAAACATACTGCAGTCAGACAGGACACTTGAACCCTGCCAGCTTTATTTGTCATTACTTCCCAAACAAGGCTGTATCCAGTGTCACCAGGTTTAATCTGTCATGAACAGAAGCTCTTGTACCCATCAGAGGTGTTTATTATGGAAGCCCTAAGAGGCCATTTTTAAATTATTATTATTATTATTATTATTATTATTATTATTATTATTATTATTATTATTATTATTATATTTCTTTCTTGTCTTGTGTTCTCGACATGACTCAAGTTGTTTTCTCGTGATCGTAACTTAATTATTCTGTGTACGCGACATACATAACAACATGTTATTGTTTTATTCTTCTGGAGGCAGGAAAAGCTTTTGCGCAGTCCCAGAGCATCATGGCCGAACAAATTCCTCTTTACTTTGATCAGGGACTCAGAGAAGCTGTAACAGCTATGTGTTTGTCTGTGATTGACAGCTTTGACTTGAGAAGAGGACACCCGTCTCACCCTCTCTCTTAACGTGGAGATAAAAGTCCATTTCTACTGTGGACGTTTTTTTTATTTTTGTTGGGTTGGGGGTGGGGGGGGGGCAAGACGGCACACGCACAGAAGGGGGGGGGTTTGGTGTTTTTTTATTTTAAAAAAAAAAGTTGTGGAGAGAAAGGGGGAGAGGGGGGGGGGAAGGGGTTTTTTTTGCCCTTTTGGGGCTTTTGTTGTTTTTTATAAGAGTGGGGAGGGGAAGAGCCAAAAAAAAAAGGAAAAAAAAGGAGGGAAGAGAAAGAGCAAATAATTGAGGCATTAATAGACATAAATTCTCTCTCTCTCTCTCTCTCTCTCTGTCTCACACACACACACACACACAATCAACTTCATACTGCACCAATGTGTTTATCTCTGTCTTTCCCAGTTTTCCCACAGAATGTAGTCGCAAACCCTTTGATGAGCACCCGATAAGTCGATTCGGCCATGTTACAATAAGGAAAGCGCAAACTGTTCAGTGGGAGCCAGGGCTGAGAATTGCACTTAGCACAGTAGCACTCTGTATTAAAGGAATACTCCAGAGAGTGTGTGTGTGTGTGTGTGTGTATATGTATATATATATATATATATATATATATATATGTACTCTACCGGTCAAAAGTTTATGGGCACTCGACTGAAATGTTTCTCATGATCGTTAAAAACGTTTTGATCTGAAGGTGTGTGATTAAAACGTGTGTCGTGAACAAAAATATAATCGTGCCGACATATTCATTTCTTTCATTAGAAAACGAACATTTTATTTACAATAAAATCTTTCTTAAACGGACGACTCGGAGCGAAATATTTCCGAAAAGCAGCGGATAAGAGTCCAGTGTCAGTGGGAACTCCTTTAATACTGTTTAAAAAGCATCTCAGGGAAATTCCTCAAGAAAATTGCTCGAGAAAACGGCAAGAATACCTTTCTGGAAATTCTAGGCAGAAAGGGGCGTCTACTTTGATGATAAAATATGAAATTATTTTGATTTAATTTATATTTTATTATCATGACATAATTACCATAGTTCCATTTGTGTTACTCCAGAGTTTTGATGACTTTATTATTAGTCTAAAATGTGGGGGGGGGGATAAATAAATAAAGAGTGAGTGTGGCTAAATTTTCGACCGTGTGTGTGTGTGTGTGTGTGTGTGTGTGTGTGTATATATATATATATATATATATATATATATATATATATATATATTTTTTATATATATATATATATATATATATATATAAATATAAATAGTAAAATATATAATCGCATATGTATGATTAATGACATGAATTTCCACACTTTATCCTGTACGGTACAGAAAAACGAACAGAAATCCAGTTTGCTTAAGACTCACTTAGGCTGTAATGGAAGTCTTGTTTTTCGGGAACGTCAGTAACCATTTATATGGAACGCCTTTGGCTTCATTTATAATTGAATTCCCCCAAATTGTGTTTTGTGATGCAGTATGGACACCACAAAACCTGGAAACATCTGAACCATTTACTTTATTGCTTTAGTGTTCTATACCGTGTTCTCTGATATCTGTCTCAGGGCAGTTTTATCTTTCTGTGATCATGTATCTGCAAGCACGTCAGGGTACGGTTGTGGACACTCGCATAGGTCTGCCTTCATTTATGCGAGCACGCTAGAGGACGGGGTCACATGAACCAATCCTGGTACTTACACCGTGGGGTGGTGGGGGAGAGCCAAAAACAAAGGAGAGTTGTGCATTTCTCTGTTGGAACAATAAATAGAAGATTAAGTTATCTTTGTTTGTAGAAGGGCCGGATGGAAAAAGAAACCTCACGTGACCCATTAAACTGGCTGTTCGATTAAACTGGCTGTTCGAACGACCGCTGAAATCCGTATAGTGGTAATCCCTCCACTTTATATTCACATATAGGACATTTAGGGGTGGACCCTGATCTACTCGTTTGTGCTGTTAATTTGCACTTTTAATTTGAATTTGACGTGAGAGTTTTATTATAAAGGAGGCGCTTTATTATTTTATTAAAGACGTCATCCTGAGACAGTAACATGAGTATAAACCGACCATTTTTAATCATCAGTTTCTGTGGGTTTGTCATTTTTCAGTGGGTAGCACGTTTGCCTCGCACCTCCAGGGACGGGGGTTCGATTCCCGACTCCGCCCTGTGCATGTGGAGTTTGCATGTTCGCCCTGTGCTTTGGGGGTTTCCTCCGCCAGTCCAAAGACATGCATTGTACTCTGATTGGCATTTCCAAATTGTCCGTTGTGTGTGATTGTGCCCTGTGATGTATTGGCACCCCGTTCCAGGGTGCCCCATGCCCCCTGGGATAGGCTCCAGGCTCCCGTACGACCCTGTGTAGGATAAGCGGTACGGAAAATGGATGGGTGGATGGAGCAGTATTACCCTGAACCGCAGAAGAAGGGTCATGATGTTTTCACGTACACAACCAGACACACCTCCCAATCCTCAACCAATCAGCATCCGTCTGAAGCCAGGTCGAAACACAGTGCCGAAGACCCACGCAACGCGCCGTTAGCTTCTCAGATGTTGGAACGCGAGTCCGTAATTGTGCGTCACGCTTACCCATAAACCCCCTCTCCGTGTTGCATGGCAGACACGTTTCAAAGAAGTGTAATCCAGTGTTGTAGTTCAGATTGTGTTTTATGTAGTGGCGTGTTTCGAACATTTCATATTTGAAGTAATTCACCAACTACTTGGGTCCAGATAAATCTGTTCTTTTCTCAATAAAGAGAGAAGTGTTGAAATTCAGCAGAGATGAGCTTGTGAAAGCGCTGGAGTATTCCTTTAGGATCTCATCTCCCAGCAGCCTAATTTAGTCTGTGTTTGTGCATCTCGATTAAACTCTGGAATGTTCTACGCGTGTGCGTGAGTCAGAAATTGGCCCGCAAACCCACCGTTAGTGAAATCTCCAGAAACAAACTTGTCACCGAGCATTTAGCAATCCAGCTGTTTCATGTCTCTGGCGTGCCGCGGTGTTTAATGTCTCATCACACTACCACGCCGACTAAGATGGCACTCTGACATTTTAGCCTAAACATTTCCACTGTCAGGTACAGAGGTGTGTGTGAAGTCTGTAATGTTTCGCGAAGACCACGGAGTTAATGGATTTATCGGTGAAAAGAGTACAGAAATAATCGTTGCAGTTGATGAAATGTAGATGGTTGGATAAATCTTTGTGCGTGGGTTGTGTGTGTCACGATTGTGTCTTGAGTGTGGGCACAAGAAGAACACGTGCAGTGAGACCAAGTGTTGTCAAGGTGACATGAGATGTTATTGAGTGTGTGGTACCCTCTGTTCTCCGTGTAGCTCAGACAGCGATGGATTCTTACGATGTTGAGGATAACCGTATGATGGAATCGGAGCAGAGCGTCCGAGCGTCCAGCCGCAAAGACCGGAAAGACTCGTCTTTGTCAGGAAAACGGAACAGGAAGCTCCACGAGGATAACGAGAGCTCAATAAGGAACCGGACCCGGATCAGGACACGAGAGCTGAACCGGGATCCCGATAAAGATCGGAGCTCTGACGGAGACCACAGCAGCGGATCGTTCTACTCCGACGATTACGAGAATGCCTCGCTGTCTGACAGGTCCTTCTCAGCACGGTCTCCTTCTCCATTACCACACAGAGGAGCGAGGACACAGAGAGTATCAAACAGCTCCATACGTCCAACAGGTACGACCAAATGTACACACACAAAGTATGTATCACATATACAGTATATTAAAATATATATATATATATATATATATATATATATATATATATATATATATATATATATATATATATATATATATATATATATATATATATAATCATATTCTGATATATATTATTAAAAAACTATTAAGCTTATGTCTATACTGTCTACAAAAATAAATTACTTTAAACTGGAAATGACAGAATAATCATAATAATAATCATAATACATTTTAAAAGTTCAGTACAAAAATTTAACCAGATTAAACCAGATGCTTCCAATAAGAGGTTGTAGTTGCTATTAAAGATGTTAGAAAAAAGCTATTGTGACACTATATAATATAATATAATATAATATATAATATCAATATCGTACTAAATTATCGTATTGCCCAGGAAAATATTTGGAGTGAAATATTTCAAATTAGCCTCGCAACTCCTGTACAAAGATTGAGTGTTCGGCGACACTTGGAATAAGTTGGGAAATTGTGTAAATGTTTATTTTTCATCAAACTATTCCCCCAAGGCCAAAAGCTATGGTGTGTAAGAGTTTAAGAAGATGACAGGAGAAGGTGAAAGGAATTTATAAAACTAATTTATTAAGTATTATGCTTAAGATACTCTCTTGCCTCACAGATGATTGTAATACAAAGGGGCCATCTTGAACTTTTCCCTTTCATTCAAAAGTGTGAATGTGCCTTCTTATTTTTTTGGAAAGACTTCAGCATACATTTCCACAAATGGCCAATAGATGTCACAAAGACAGCACAAAATGGGGAGAAAAAAAAATATATATATAAATCAAATTATTTGTTTCCTGTTCTGTTCTTTGTATTACCCTTACTGCTATTTTGTACACGTTGCCTTATTAGAGTCACACCTGATTCTTTATATGATTGTGTGTTGTGTATTATATATAATTTTATATATTTGTTCTCCTGATCTTTAAGCGTTGCTGAATTAATACGAATAAGTGATTTGTACATGTATATATGTCAAAGAACAGACGATACAAGTTCAGTATTCAGCAAAAATAATAGTTTTTTTTTTGTGATCATAATTGTCTTACATCTCACATTCTTCTCTGCAGGAGTGCGTAAGAGTGTACCTCGGCGTCCGGGTCCCCAGACCGTCCCCCCTAAGCAGCGCTCCAGCGGGCTGCGCTCTCAGAGCCTCGGTAAGGATGCTCCTCCCAAAGACCTGGACCTGGTCACCAAGCGGCTGCTGTCTGCCCGCCTGCTGAAGGTGAGCGAGTTGAAGAACGCACTGGCCGAGCTACAGCTGCACACCGACGAGCTACAGCGAGAAAACCGCCTACTCAAGCAGCTTCAGCTGCGCCACGAGAAGGCGCTGCACCGCTACAGCGACACGGAGAGCGAGATCTCGCAGCTCATCTCGCGCCACAACAACGAGACGCACGTCCTGCGAGAGAGGCTGCGGCGCAGTCAGGAGAAGGAGCGCGTGGCCGAGCGCCGCTGCAAGGACGCGGACGAGCAGCTCCAGCGCTGCCGAGACCAGCTGCACAAACTGCAGAAGCTCGCAGACGACCAGCGTCTTGGGGAAAGAGACGAGCTGGCACGCAAGCTCGCGCACGAACAGTTCAAAGTGCAGGAAAGCGAGCGCAGATTTAAGGTCTGAGCACGCTCCTGCACTCGCATGCATATTTACATGCATACAGTGTGTATATTCTGTATACTGTACTACTTCCACTTAAACGCTGCTCTTTTTTACACAAATACGCTTATAATAGTTGCTATAATTGGGGTTATACAATGGCCCCAATGACCCCAAATGGACATGATGAATTTTCCACGACCCCAAGCCTTCACATTTTCACATCTAAAGAAAAAAAAATTCCACATTAAAATAAAGAACCACTGCATAATTTGGACATTCTGTTATGTCAGTAACATATGTATGTGTACCGTAAGTGGCTAAAAACTAAATATCCTTGCACTGACTCACCAGTCTAGTTGGAAATGCGATGCCGAGGTGGTGCGATACGTCCCGAGATGTAGCACCGGAGTCTGTTTTGTTCTGTGCACGTCCAGAAGCAGCGGTAACGTGAGCGGCATTATTCACACGCTCGCCGTTTAACTTCTGTGCGGTCAGAAGATCTACATTAAACGTGACATCCACTAGATGGCACATCAGAGCCAAAACATCCCTGACCATCAGGTTTCCAAGTCACGCTGTAAAACACTTTACAGCGTCTTTCTTAAAACTTTCCACTGTCATCGTGTCGAAAACTCTGATCTTTCATTCAAAACGATTAATCTAGACGATCTAAAAAGCGGTTTGTCAAATTCAGATACTAACTGTAAAAGGAAAACCGGTTAGCGTTAGGGTTAGCGCTCAATAGCGGTCTAAAATACTACATAAGTATGCGATTTGAGACAATTCGTGGATAATAGCTGGACGGGGAAATTTGTATTTTTATTGTCGAGAGTAAAATAATATACGCTTATAATATAAACGTGTGTATAAGTGGCTGATCTGAATCAAAAGATAATATAGTAATATTAGCTCACAAAATCCGTCTTCGATCTTTCTAATATTCATTTGTAAACAAATAAAATGAAGGTAACAAAAGACGACATTGAGTTTTTTCCCCCAGTGCTGTAATGTGTTTAGTTCTTATTTTATTAGCTCTTTTAATTAGTCTTCGTTCATGCCGTGTATGTGTGGCGTGTGTCTGTTCTCAGGAGTTGGAAAAGAACATGGAGTTGAGTACAGGGACCTTTCAGAGGCGGCTGGCGGGCGAGCGGAAGAAAGCCCACGATGCCCTACAGGAAACCCAAACACTGCGGGAGGAAATGGACAAGCTGTGCGCCAAACTAAAGGTACCTGAAGATGCAGAAGATAGCTGGTCATGTAGCTTGGCACATACACAAAGAACATAACCACTGTTGTAATGCATGTGGAGATTTTATTGGTTGGTTTATAATGGTTTGTAATGGGTTTTTTTTTTTTTTAGGAGAGAGAACGGGAGCTGGATGCTAGGAACATTTACGCTAATCGAATGCTGAAAGGGGTTTCAAAGAAAGATTTAGAAGATTCCATCAGGAGGAAAGGTACAGAGTCTGGAGTTGCTTGGTAAACTATTTAAATAAATAAATAAATAAATAAATAAAGAAAGAAAGAAAAAATAAAAAATTATCTGCTTAGAATGAATGAAAACAAATGGCATGCTATTAGATATATTCCTGTTTTTAAAGAAGTACATATGAGAGATTAGGATATAATCTTACACTTTCCACAGTTTTATATCTTCTTTTCTATCCTCAGGTGCCAGTACAAGCAGAAGTATAGCAGTGCAGACTGAAGAGCTCTGTCTAGACTTCCCATCTCCTCTTGCTATCACGAATGGCAGTGAGTCTTCCTGTGATTACCAGACGGATGACTATCTGTCTCTGAAGGCAAGTCTCTTTCACTGAAGCAGAATTTATGATGCGCCTAGACTTAACAACACTTATTCATTTCTGTAAAACGTCTAGCCTTCCCAAGGAGAGCTGCACCAACTAATCGATCAAATCGCTAATAATCGATTATGAAAATCGCTGTGAACGAATCTCGTTATCGATTAGTCGGTCTGCACGGGGGAGATTTACTCATTACGTTACTTCTGTAAAAAAAAAAAAAACCGCGCTTCGGAAAGTAAATACTAAAGTTGTGTCCCAAATGAAGTAATGTACACTTACACTATGCACTATGTACTCTACCGTCTAGTGTGTGGATTTTAGAAAGGTAATATCATCTCAAATATAACTCTAGTGATGTTTTTCTTTACCAGTAGGAAGTATAAGCCGCTTCCTAGTCGACGGCGCATGACGTCATACGCACGCTATCATTAGCAGACACCCAGAATCACCGACAGTGACTTTCTTCGGTGTACTTTCTGTCAGCGTTACTTTTTATTCCCAACAGGACCTCAGTCACGATCAGATGGAGCCGGAATCATCACGTGACTGAGGAAGAATGTGTGTAACCTCTAAGGCAGGGGCGCATTTTAGACACCGAGGAAATCAAACTGATACACGAGGACAAACTTGTGTTTATATCCAAAATGCTCCACTGTGTGTAAGGGTCAGGGGGAAACTGGTACAAGCTGCTTAAAAGTTTTAGTTTAATTCCAGTTTATTGTCATTAAATGCTGTATTTGCACGCTTGCAGTGTAAATTCTGTCGTTTATTAGTGAGTTTTTATTATTAATTTAGGACTGTAGTTTAATTCAGTGCTTTTTGTGCATCCATAAACATAATGCATATTTATGAATTTTTTTAATGGATGCCCAAAAAAGCACCGAATTAAACTACAGTCCTAAATTAATAATATATATTCTGGTGTGTGTGTGTGTGTGTTGGGTTGACAAACAGTTGTGTAAAGTTTTAGTCTGAAGTCTATATTTGTAACACTCAGTTTGTGGATTTTATTTTAAATAAACATAAAAAGGTACCGAAAGGTCGCCCCGCCCCCATCCGATTAATCGGAAAAATTATCGGCCAACTAATCGATTATGAAAAAGAATCGTTAGTTCCAGCCCTACTTCCCAGTTATTTGCACCTTTTGAGATGTCTATGGTAGAAGGAATGCTGGGTTTGCGAGGAACTTATAATTCCCCGTCTACAACCAGTACTAGCTTGAAATTTCAACTCGTCAACTTGGCAACTACGGTCTTCTCGACTTCCGGTTCCTTCCCTGTTTACAGCGTGACATCAGCTCACCACGGCCGTGCACACTGAACAGTCTCTACTTTTAAATGTGTTCTTGGCAGTGTAAGATTGACTAAACTAATCACTATTCTGAGAAGGTAATCCTCATTCGCGTTCTCACTAACGTTAGCTGACTGGCTTGTTGCTAATTCTACTTGCTATTGTCCTGTGTTGTTGCTGTGCTGCCATTTCAGTCTAAAATGTTGCATGAATGTTTTTGAAGTTTGCTATAGTGGACCGGCGCCAATAGCGCCTCAGGTATGTAACTGTAAAAGTGCAGTTAAAGTAGCTTTTTATGAGCTTTATGTACTCTGGCAGGAGGCATCCATGTTTTTTCGTTACATCTTGTCATTACAACTTGCAAATGAACACTTAGAAGGCACCATGAAGCTTTTTTTTTTCTTTCTTTCAGCATTTGGTTCAATTTTGGCCCATTCTTGGCAAATTGCCAAGGTCACTAGAGTCCCTTTTCAAAAATCCATTTCAAAGTCAGGACATTGGCTAGGCCACGTGGGGTTTCATGTCGAAGGGATTAAATTCTGCTCTAATATGTCTCGGTACATCGCTCCGTTCATGTTTCCTTCGATGACGTGTAATACCCCACTAGCATTTGCAAAGAAACGCTGATTCCTGATGATTCCACCTAGCTTCATTGGTAGATTAGCAACGCAGGCTAACTGTAATAGTTACATAAACTCACCAGAGGCACCAATGATCTCTGCTACCTCGTTCCAAGCTTTATTTTTCTTATCTTCGGAGCAGTAAATGAGGACTTATTGCAGGGAGGAACTAGAGGTCGACCGATAGTGGATTTTACCGATAGCGATAACTATGTATGGCGGGACCTGCCGATAACCGATTAATCAACCGGTAGTTTTTAAAATTGATACTGAATGAAAACCTACCATTCAAAGTCAAATATTGCTGAGCCTTATTACAAAAATAAACAGTACTGACTGGACCCTGAAATTGTACTGGACTTTTAAAAAAAATGAGATAAATATGAATATATATTAACTATTAATAAATATGAACGTAAATAAAAGATCCAGAATGAATCAAAAAACACTTCAAATAACACAACAAAATTTCACAGTGATAGTTTTTATCTTCCTACGAGGCCGCTCTCGTCCTGTATAATGAGAGCGGACCCTTCACAGCCACTCCTGCGACCGTTTTGGACAGTTATCGGTCGATTCATCAGTAAAACTGATCAATCGGTCGACCTCTAACAGGACCTAAAGTTGTCAGTGGGGAACTGAAGGAACGTCTGTCCACATGCACCATAGTACTGATTTGAAAATGTTGTTTGGAATTGTTGTGTTATTGTGCCACACAGTACCTAATTTGCATAGAATTGAGAAAATCTCAATCCCAGCGTCGCTTGTCAAATCGTCACCAGTCGCTTTGTCACTTGGTTGGGTGAATGTAGGGTAAGATGTTCAACCTTTAAACCAAAGAAAGTACTGATCGTGCTAAACTCAATTCTTTGTGGCCAACCTGTAACAAAGTTCCTAAAACATTCATGAGTTCTAACTTTTGACCTCAATAAAGAAACAGCATTTGGAGGAATAGAATAGTCTGTGGAGGAACAGATTGCGAACAGCTTCTTTCTTTTCACAAGCTATATTACAGAACCGGCAGAAACAGGGTCTGTAGGATTCTTTCGAGATCTGTAGGTTTTAAAGTGCACCTATTATGGTTTTGAAACGTGCTTAATTTAGTTTGAAAGGTCTCATACAATAGATTTACATGTATCCGAGGTCAAAAAACACTTTAATGTGCTCATAATTTAAACTACAGCATTACCTTTTCCCCCCCAGTGTCGCAAACGACTCGTTCAACGATCCGTTCAAAAGGATTCGTTCTAAACTCCGCCTTTCATAGAGCATACTCTGCTCTGATTGGTCAGATGTCCCGGTCAGATGTCCCAGTCTTTTGTGATTGGTCGAACGCTCTCAGCGCGTGTCGGAAAAGGAATTGCCCACTACCGTAACGAATTTCAGCTCCCGTCTGTTCACGAGCAGCCGATGAAGACCAGAGGCGGGGCTTTTTGTTGCAAAACTACGTAGGTTAGTACAGGAAGTAAAGTCTGGAATCACTAACGGCACGTTTCAGCTCTTCAGAATCGGTGCAGAATTCTTTTGGGAGTCAACTTAGTTTGTCGTGCACTTTTATTTGTGAAACTTTACAAACGTTTTTATATTCACAAACAGCTCTATAACACACTACATGAAAGGTAATACTTGAAAAACCATAATAGGTGCACTTTAAAAAGGTTAAGTTTAGTTTTATAGGTTTTAAACAGGTCGTGAACAATAATGAATATGAAAGCTCCCAATGAGATGCAAAACTCCTGCATCCGTTATTGCAAATAAATGTTGGCATGTAATCTTACCATGGTGCATAATTTCTTCACAATAATTGACAGTTCTAACGTAATGACACATTTTGTGGAAATTGTGCAAAATGGTGTTTCTATTTTTTTCCCATAAGATAAAAACTTTATTGATCCCACACTGGGGAAATTCCCTGTGAGATTATTTATTTATTTATTTATTTATTTTACGAACGCATGCCTTGCTACATCCCATCATGCAACTCTAATTTACCTTCTAAACATAAAATGTAAAAAAAAAAAAGCTTTATGCGCTGAAAATTTGTGCACCGCTCAAACTTGTGGCCTGATTTTATTCAACAATTTGAACAGTAGCCTGGTTGATTCACTCATCCCGCTGCATGAAACAGCCCTGAGTTAAAGATAGCTCAGGATTAGGGATAATCTGAGGATGAAAATGGTCACGTTATTCTCCAGCACTGCTGTCTAAAAGGCTTAATTCCACAGCGCTGTTGAATTCTTGATTCGGATTGGTCAGAAGGCGTTGATTCATTTCCTACAACAGCAGCCCTGACCGTATTTCTCGCTATAGGATTATATTACACGTTTATATTAACGTGCTTGTTCTAATACATTATTGTTTCTATAGCAACAGCTCATTCACAGTGACACAGATACGGCATAATCTGAGCCTAACGAGACAGATTAAACAACATGTTCTTTAACACAGAAAAACGTATCGCCGTTGATTTGGTGAAGTTTTCTGGAAGAAGACCTTTTAAATAACATTTAAGGAAGGAGTCTCTAGTGTCTCCAGGAATCTCCATTCTCTTACAACAGCCTGCCCCGTGATGTTTTATTCATTACTTAGCGTACATTTCTATTACACATGCAGTTGATCTCTTACTTAATCACTGAATGTCTTCCAGCGAATGAGAGGGATTGAGTGGACGTCTAAGCCTGACCTTTCCCGAGATTTGCTCCAAAATTTCCGGAAACAAACTTCCAGGCTTAATCAGAATGGATTTCCTGAACCTTAAATGAGTGTCGTGCGGTCGAAAGATCAGAAATCACATGATGGCGATTTTTGCATAGAAAGAAATGTCACGTAGGGTTTATCGGACGCAGACTCTCCTCGGCCCTGTCGGACACACGGCTTTTCCATTACGATGATTGGTGGGAGAGCTTCGGTAAGGGGCGGAACCTCACTGACCGGACAGCGGAAACGTAAACATATCGTAAACCGGCTCCAGTCAGACTCGCAGAATGTTCTGAGCCGCTATTACCAATCCGTAACAGGACTTGTATAGCGTATATACAGTTCTGTTCATTTGAATTGTTGTTGTTTATTTCTAAGTCCAGCGATCTAGCCGTCACTACCTTCTTCAGTGAAATTTAGCTACCTTCTAATTTTGCGCCCGCCTTTTGGCAAAGTCTCGGTGCTCTTATTTATGAGGAGAGACTAAGAATTGAACAGGACATCAGACCAAGAGATGAAAAACCTGTGTTGTGAACACCTGACCATCACACTGTGATATGGGCTTGTTGAACATCCTATCCCAGATTTAGTCCAACTTTTCTGTTATAATAAGCTCCACTCTTCTGGGAAGGCTTTCCACTAGATTTTGGGGCGCGTGGCTGTGGGGATTTGTGATCATTCAGACATAAAGCGTTAGTGAGATCAAGCAGTGATGTTGGGATGTTGGAGGTCTGGGGTGTAGTCGGGGGTGGAGCTGGGTTCTTCTACACTAACCTTAACAAATGCGTGTCTTCATGGAGCTTGCTTTGTGCACATCGTCACGCTGGAACAGGTTTGAGCGTCTTAGTTCCTGTGAAGGCAAATTGTAACACTACAGCACACGAAGACATCATTTACGTTTACATTTATGGCACTTTGGCAGGCGCCCTTATCCAGAGCAACATTTATCTCATTTATACAACTGAGAAATTGAGGGTTACGGGCCTTGCCCAAGGGCCCAGCAGTGGTAGTTTAGCAGTGCTGGGGCTTGAACTTCTGACATCATACACAAATCATATACAGTCGTGTGCTTCCAACAGTTTGGGGAAGGAACACATACAGGTGTGATGTTTATTGGTGTCCATAAACGTTTGACCATATAGTGAAGAAATACACTTCTATATCAGACGCCTGTGCTTCCTCTGTTTTAAAAGCCACTCGCCGCTACTGGATTGCACCGATACCCTTGATTTGTGGCAAAACATGTTATGAGTGCGACATCTCATTTCCCCCCCCTTATCTTTATGACAACGGATGCTGTAAAACGATGATTTTTAAAATCCGTTACTTCTCTACAAGCGCATACGTCCGAATCTTGCTGAAAGCACTGCGTTCATCAGTGGAGGATTTCCGTCATTATTCTGTGTACATAAATTCTGTTTTATGACTCTTTTGGGGTCCCCCCGCGCTCCATTCTTCAAATATTCCATCAGGGGGCAAAGCGGGAACGTGAGCAGAGAGCGACGGAAGCAGAAGAGCAAAGAATTCGGAGACGCGGGCGAGAGCAGGAGGAAGAAAGAGCAAAAGGAGTTAGCGGAACAGGAGAGAGAGACCGACCACTCTTGGCGGAAAGAGAGCGAGAAATTGAAAAGGGAGATCGAAAAGTTGCAGAAGCAGAGGAAAAAATTCGAGTCCTATCCGAGTGAAGCGAAAGGGACGAGACCGAGAGACGGTGAGTCACTGAGAAGATTTTCATAGAGGTTCATAGTGTGGATCTGATGCGACAATGACGTTGTTGAATTCTGTGAAAACTCTCTTGCCATTAGCATTCAACGGATTAGGATATGTATCTCTTTCTAATGTTTATATGCTCGCTACATGACATGACACGACACCGACCAAGGTATGTATTGGTTACATTTGCCACTTTTTGTTCCTTGAGGGCTGCAAAACAAACGACTAATTTTATGGCAAAATCGCTTGTTTTTTGCTTGTAGAGCTCTGTTCTGCGTAAATGTTTGCGTAAACAAAAACGAACTAAACGTTTCCGCTGGATTTACAAAAAGATTCAGATACGCTTGATTTTCTTTGTATTTGCGTGTAGATGTTGATGAATGCTAATCTCCAGTAAATCACCTGCACAGCTGATGTGTCTTTTGGTAACTTCACAAATCTCCATAAAGGTTCATGTGCACAGACGGGTTGTGAAGCATGAAAGGAACAGCAGGGTAAATCCTGAAAAACAGAAGTTATTTTGACTCACTTCAAAGTCAATCAAAAATTTTATATAGCATAAAATATTATTAATAATAGTAATAATAATGTGTAGCGCTAAATCTTCCATTGTTTACGGCTTTGTTTACGGCTTTGTTTACGGCTTTGCTCGGACAAGTCGGATATTTCTATTTAAACGGGCGCCATTTCTTTTGTCATCATTGAATGATTTTGTCTGAATTCATGAGTTCGTTGGCCTCGGCTTTCTATATTTTTTCTATTCTTTGATTGATTCCACAACATAAGCATAAAGCCTGGCTCTTTACTAAAGTTCCTCGATGGTACTTTTGTCCCTTGACCTAGTGAACTAGCATGGCGATGTTTCTTTTGATAGAGACTCCAAGCTCTTCTATAATGCTGTGGATGAGAGCATCTGCTAAACTGCTGTGAGATCATAAAAATACGCCATTTAAATCTCGACAGTATCTTCCAGGATTTAAATCTGCACTGATTCATGCAAATTATATGATCATAAAACATCAAGTCGGTGTTTACTTCAGTTCGATCTTCTACGCGTGTAAATTTACATACAATCAGGAGGGATGAGTAGGAAGGATTTTTTATTATTATGAATTTTATGATCAGTTTTCTATGTGAACGCTTCGTACTAACGGTTTACGCATAAATCCGTATGTATATAAATCCGTGGTATAGAAGATGGATGGATGGGAACTTCCTGACCTGAAGCTGAAGCCGGGAAAAAAAAATTGTTCAGTAGTAGATCTGAAGGATGAAATATCTGTAGCCAGAAACTCAATAATGTCAGCTGCAAATACGCAGCATCATTCTGGTAGATGTGTATTTGAAAATATTGTCGACTCAGCACTCTAAGGACGCTCGATGTGCTCTTTTAGCCTCCGAAATCCATCATCCATCATCGACAACAAAGGCAATGAAATCCGTTAGATTTTTAGTTATACTTTGTGCTTCGGCACCGACATTTTGCTATTTGTTTCATCATTTCTGAGTCTTAACGTTGTCTAACGTTTTCAGCTGAAAATGTTTTAAAGGATGTTTTGAATCTTGGTGTGTCTCTAATTGATATCTGAAATGTTCTGGGAAAACCGCGGTACAGATTTACTGCAATGCTGTAAAGTACTGCCATAATGCATACATCAGGTGCCGTGGCATATTTGCACACACCTATGAGAACCTTTCTTGGTTTAGGTGTGGAAAATGGCATGAGCTTTATTCCTTTGGGTGTTGTTAACACTGAAGACAAAACGAATATTTGAAAATGGACAACATTTCATCGGTCTGTAAATTCTGCATGCTCTGTTTGTGTCACCCTTATACTGTAAGCCGGTGATGGGGAGATTCAGACCAAACTAAAGAAAACAGTTCGCATTATATGTGAAATTTTCAATGGAAACTTGACAAACCCAAACCCTTTCCCAATTAGGCAATGCTCATCACTTATAGTCACAAGCCGCTTTAATATGGACAGATGTACACCTGCTCATTCATGCAATTATCCAATCAGCCAGTCAAGTGGCAGTAGCTCAGTGCATGATATCATGGAGATACAGGTCAAGATAATGTTCGCATCAAACATTAGACTGACATCGGAACGGTTTGAGTATGAAGACCAGGAGACAGTCCAGTTTTGATTATCTTGTGCCTAATGTAGCCTCGGATTCCTGTTTTCGGCTGATAGGACTGGATCCCGACGTGGCCTCCCTAAGGTTTGACACACTGCGTCATGCTTTTCTGCTCACCACAGCTGTAAAGAGTGGTAACTAGAGTCTTCCTGTCAGCTTTAAACAGCCCTGCCATTCTCCTGTGACCTCACTCATCAGCAAGGCTTTTCTGCTCACCGGACACATAACATGTTTATTAAAAGGCCAAAAGCATATTGTTTTTTATTTGGATCAAACGAGGACAGTTTCTAGATCTGAGAAAGAAATATTGTGCGTGTGGGTGTTTCTGGTCTGTGGCATACAGAACTTCTATCTGTACTTCTGGAGAGAGCCAGGGACACCGCAGCGAGAAACTTATCCATGGCCACATATCTCAGGAGTAAATTCAGCGGGGAACAGGAGGGCCAGAACCACAAGCAAATTATGGGATAGGATCTACAAGGAAAGGGAAAAAGCACCAAGATTTAACAAGCATGTTGTGGCACAGGATCTACCTGTACAGGTAAAACAAAGACGTAAATATTACAGAAGAAATGAAGATAAGATTAAGATGAACTTGCCTTGAAGTTGGTCGGTCAACACGCGAGTTGAAAGCATGCAGCTGGCTTAGGTTGAGCAACCCATTTGTCAGGTCATCGATTTTGTTGACAGCCTCCTCCACGCCAGACAGAACAGTATTTCCGTGCTTCTTTATTTGCTCAGAGCCAAGGCTAAAGTCATTCCAGTGGGGAAAATAGGTCTTGGTCTTGTGGGTAGACAGTCAGCATCCTGCACAGACACATTACATAGAGTTAGTCCTCAGTACGGAAGAGGAATGGAAATGAATAGCAAAAGGAGAAAGCTTACTCAAGCACCTACCTGAACAGAGCCTGGCTACCATGTCTTCAGCCTTTGGGGCGCATCGTGGCCCGAAGGCTTTTGCTGGCGCGGTTTATCCTTGGCAGAGAGACTCATGGTTTTGGAGTGGTTTTGAAGAAGATTTCTGTAAACTGCCTCAAAAATGAATCACCCTTTTTATACAAGGACCGGAGCTGTCACACCCATGACCCACCTCAAAAAAACCTAACAACTGGGGTTCATTTTAAATGTGAAAGATTAGACTACACCTCTGCTGCTTGCATTAGATAACTTTCAGGCCTGATTGGAAACAACGTGCTCATTCAACTAGGATATTTTACTCCCCAAAATATTTAAATAGTCTACTCAGCCCAGAGAAAAAATTACACAAAATTAACGAATCAATGTTAATCTAACCTGCATTTTTAAAACAATTAAATTTGTATATATATATATATATATATATTTGACCCATCGTTAAAATACACCAGGATATTTTATGCCCCCAAATAAATAAATAAATAAATAAATAAACAAACAAATAGATAGATAAATTGTCTAATCGGCCCAGAAAACAAATTACACTAAATTAAAGCAAGATGAACGTTAATCTAACCTGCATTTTTAAAAGTTATTTAATTTGTTTTAGTTTATATTTGACCCATCATTAAAATACACCAGTATTTTTATTGAAAAGATATCAGTGATCTGAATTAAAAATATCAAACATAGAATATTTGTTGGCATATGGTTATAAAGGTGCATGTTATTAATTGGATAATTAAATCTATGAATTCATTAAAATATTTCTTTAATCTTTGCTGCAGTCAAACTTTGAAAGCAATGATTTACTATGATCAGTTTAATGCTGTATTTTTGTTCTTGGCACTTAAATGTGTACAATCTCATGAAGGCGGGCAAGAAAATGTTGGTATTTCAGTCTAAATACGTTATCAACAAAAGGTTTCCCATGGGTGTGACTGTTAAAGATTGCAGTCTCTTCCTATTCACTCACTGCAGCCCGTTTCAGTAGATTACACTGCACTGCTGTTCCCATGATAATTTGTACTACTAATATTGATTTAAACAAAGTTATCTCATATAATACAACTACTTCAGTAGTTTTCTAAACCCCTATGTAAATATTTATAGGCCAAGAATTTATAGTTGGTACACAGTATGTGATATATAGTGATTTGAGATATATGTGGAGGTTGTTGGTAATGTCATCGACTGGAATTTTTTGAATTTTCTTCATAGCTCTGACAATGTTTCTGTCATCAGGTGCTGTTGTTTTTATTGTCTGACCTCTTCTATGTCTGTGGTTCTATGTCACCATTGTATTTTTTCTTTTCAGGACTTTACAAATTGTTCTACTATGCTCTAATTGATTTTTTCTCTCTGCGTTAAACTGAATGAATCAATAATGAATTCAAAATAATTTCTCACAACCCTTTGTGTCGGAAAGGGGAGATACTCTATATAAGTTTACAGTAACATCTGCCAACACAACAAAGGACTTTATCAAGGGGGAAAAGTAAGCTTTTAGACTGGCCAAGTCAGTCAGCAGACCTTAACCCAATTGAGCAGTATTTTACCTCCTGAAGAGGAGACCGAGGTTTTCAGCTGTCAGGAACTATATCACTTTTATTTGTTAGACAGTTAATAAATGCCCTGGGCAAATGGTATGAGAAGTCTTTAAGAAGCTGAGAAGTGGGCCTTTACATTTTGGATTTATCTACATGTCTGCTCACCTCTTGTAAATAAAACTCTGGCTCTAACTGCGAATGCATCCGTCCTACTTCCCTGACGTCATGCCGTATGACAATGAGCATTAACTGTACATATAGATGTAAGGATGGCAAAAACCAATGATTAAATATGTTTTTTAAAGTGATTTGACCATGATAACGAAATTGTGATGGCAACAAATTTCTGAAAGTTAAGCTCATAAACATGACTATGACGCATGAAACTAGGAACTAACTCTTGCGCTATGCCACGCTCACGCCATGCCATGCCATGCTACGCTACGTTACGCCATGCCATGCCATGCTACGCCAACGCCATGCCATGCTATGCTACGCTATGCCATGCTACGCTATACAGTAACTATGACATGGACCATGACCATAACCATGACTATGACTATGACCATGTCTAAGACTATGACTATGACAAGAAAGCCCACAAACTGTTTGCTTGAAGACAAGCAGATCAGCTACGGATTACTGGAGCCATGTCCCGTGGTCTGATGAGACCAAGATAAACTTATTTGGTTCAGTTAAGATGGTGTCAAGCGCGGTGTGGGGGCAACCAGGTGAGGAGTACAAAGACAAGTGTGTCTTGCCTACAGTCAAGCATGGTGGTGGGAGTGTCATGGTCTGGGGCTGGATGGTGCTGCCAGAACTGGGGAGCTACAGTTCATTGACGGAACCGTGAATGCCAACATGTACTGTGACATACTGAAGCAGAGAATGATCAGTAGTCCAGTATGATAATGACCCTGAACACACCTCCAAGACGACCACTGCCTTGCTAAAGAAGCTGAGATTGAAGGTGATGGACTGGCCAAGCATGTCTCCAGACCTAAACCCTATTGAGCATCTGTGGGGCATCCTCAAACGGAAGGTGGAAGAGCACAAGGTCTCTAACATCCACCAGCTCTGTGATGTCGTCATGGAGGAGTGGAACAGGACTCCAGTGGCAACCTGTGAAGCTCTGGTGAACTCCATGCCCAAGAGGGTTAAGGCAGTGCTGGACAATAATGTTGGCCACACAAAATATTGACACTTTGGGCCCAATTTGGACATTTTCACTTAGGGGTGTAAAAACAAGAGATCATAAATATCTTTGTCAAGTTTCCACACAACAAATTACTGCCAGTATTTTGACTGTTTTTTTTTAGTGGATCACATACCTCTCCTCTCTATATTCACCTATGATGCCATTAGTAAAAACAAGAGATTGCAAAACAGTAATTTCCTCTGTTGACACTGTATTAACAGTAGAATTGACTTTATTTCAAGTTGTCAAGACTTCTGAATAGAATTTTTGTTTTTTTTACATACATACACAATCACCTCTCACTCAGCTTTCATCAACATGTTTTTCCCCGACTCAAATTAATTCGTTCCTGAGATTGAATGCCCAAGAAAAGTCCTTACTTCCACATTAGATTTTGCCATGTACTGGCTCAAGGCTTTTCTAATATAGACTCTGTCTCCATACACAGTTAGTTTATTTATTTAATATTGTTTATTTGTGTTCTTTCATAACTCAAACCTTTACATTTCTTGCACCGTCTTTTTGACCCCATGAATCAGGAGCACCTCCTACTGGTAGAAAGGCAAATATTTTATCCTTCGTGTTTTGCAAGTAGAAAAGGGCATTAAAAATAAACATCAGCATAAATCACTAAAATTAATATGAACACTGAACAATAAAAAATCTCTGCATACTCAGTAGTATGCGTATGTGACGTTCTGTAGCCTATTTCCCACCTTTTCTCCCTGCTTATTCTTTATTTCCCAGTCGACCTTATTTACCTGCTGCTAAGTAATGCTTTCCCAATTAACCTGATGACCCGTTAGTCCCACTTCCACAATATTTGTCAAAGTAAAGGCACGTCTGGGAATTGTTTGTGCAGAGAGCACTTTAACATTTAAAACAGAAAAAAATGTTTTGTTTTAGAGGGAAAATAAATTTTAATCTGAACAACAGGGGGTGTAAATGAACCTTTTACACGCATATTAATCCCCCCGCCTCTCCCCCGTAAAAAGTGATTATGACCTTAGGTAGCTTTTACATTTTGATATAATATCCATGTTAATACAAAAAATTAAGTTCGTAAATGTACTAATTACTATGTAATTAATTTAACAGAAACCTACAACTATTGAACTATTTACGTTTTACAAACTTATATTTGACTTAAGAGGAAATTCTGCTGTGGAACTTTAACCGACACCAGTGTGCACTGGTAGACCTACAGTCTGAAATATTGGCATTCAGTGCAAATAGTACTGAAAAGTTTTGCTGTGCTTTATCTTCATTAATTCTCTTCTATATACTGATGTGTTGAGTGTCAACGTGTACATGGAAAATGACGGTTGTGTGAGCCGGAAGTTGTAAAGGTTTAGGGCTTTAGGCTTTCGGGTTTTGTTCTGTTAGATATTGAACAGTATATTGAGCAGACTTTATATCTCTCCAATGAACAGCTGCTTACAAGGGTGAGTAGTATTTCTGACATACTACATGGAATATATTTGAAATACAATACATTAAGTTTTAAAAACAACAAGAACAACATCATGGGAATTTGAAATGTAACAATTTCATTTTCTACTGATTTAGAAGCACTTGGCGTCCACATATGATTGATTTTGCATGCACCAATAAAATAAATGATATTTAATATATATACATTTTTTTCCCATTACAATAATAAGTGTGTGTGTGTTTGGTTATTAAGCTAAAGTATTCGAATTTCAAACTTAGGAAATAAATCTGCATCCAAATTCCTGGGGTAACCTTTAAAGGTCCCATGTAGAATTCTTCAGACCATTTCTGATAGTACCCTTTTAGAAAGACAGGAACCCCTAACTATCCGAATAACGTTTCTTTCTAATAATGTACTCACATACTACAGGGTTAGTAAGTAGTGTTAGGGTACTACATATTCTTGAATGAATTCTATGCAGAAAGTTTTGTAAGAGACATGCACATATCTGATATGACCCCCATGAAAGAACCCATCCCAACATGTGCGCCCAATCGCCTGAATGTGGGAGGAGTAGTCAAATGAATATATAAGCTGGAGACCAAGACTTATTCCGTCTAGGACTGTTTGTTTATCAAGACATTCAGAAACCCCAAAAGCCAACAACATGGTTCAGTGGACAGACTTCGAGCGCACTGCCATCCAGGACATCTTTTCCAAGATCGATCACGAGTCTGTCGGTCACCAGGCACTGACAAGGTACATGTATACAAATATGTATTATCAGACCCAAATAAATATTTCAGTAAATGACTTGAGAAGACTTCAGAAATGAACAATTATAAGTACTTTTTTTAATGCTACTCAGGTGTCTGGTCGTGTACCCATGGACCCAGAGGTATTTCAGTGAATTTGGAATCTTGTATAACGCTGCTGCCATCTTGGGAAATCCCAAAGTTGCTGCCCACGGCTTGACGGTAATGCGTGGTCTGGAGAAAGCTGTGAAGAACATGGACAACATTAAGAGCACTTACACTGACCTGAGTGTGCTGCACTCTGAACAACTGCACGTGGATCCCCAAAACTTCAGGGTGCGTCTTATTTGATTTATTTGTAAGCCATTACTTCTGTTAGTTAATTCACTGCCAGTTTAACATTTAGCCTACATTAATCTCTCGTTCTATAACTTAACCTGTGTTCATCCTTTATCCTCTGTTTCCTCCTTTAGCTGTTGGCTGACTGCATTACCATTGTAGTTGCCTCTGTCCTGGGTGCTAGCTTCACAGCTGAAGTGCAGGCAGCTCTGCAGAAGTTCCTGGCGGTCATAGTCTCCGCACTCGGGAAACAGTACTATTAGATGCTGAATGTGCTTTGATGGCCAGAGATTGATCAGAAATGATCGGAAACTTTCTGCGTTGAAGTGGAACTTTTGTCGTTTAAAGCAAATAAATGTTATAATAATCAGTACTCAGTCATGTCTTGTGGTTCTTAATAAACCGTTTATTTGTAAGGTTGATGATTCCAACCAACGTGCAAAGTGATTTCAAATAAAAACATTTTGTAAATGATATGATGATGATAATTATCCAACTGCTGAAACAAGACAAAAAAACTTTTCACCCTCTGAAACACTGAAAATATGATATTATTATTATTATTATTATTATTATTATTATTATTATTATTATTATTATTATTATTATTATTTGTAGTAGTAGTAGCAACAGTACTTTAGCTTTTTTACTTTAGTTTTTACTTGAAAGCCAGAAATCTCATATTAACATAACCCTTAAACCACTGAACTTATGAAATATGTATTTATTACCTGTAGTTGCACTGAATTGTGCTGCATTGTAATCAATACAAAAAATATTTACATCCCTTTTTTAGAATTTGTGGTGATTTACACCTGAAAAAAACATTTCAGTGTTTCAGTAAATATGATAAATGCACTCTGAGATGAAAATGTTCAAAAGTGAACCTTTTGATGTTCCTGGAGATTTCAGCTGTAGGGGAACCTTAAAGGTGCATTTTAATTTTTTTTAAAACCTTTTGGAACTTCTCTCTAATTGGAACACTCTCCTAAAGGTGCATTAACGACCCATTAGAGATCCTTTTTTGAACCTGTTTTCAGACATCCTTATAATAAAAATAAAAATAATAATAATAATAATAATAATAATAATAAAAATAATAAAATAATAATAAATCCCATTTCATAACATAGACACAACACTCTGGTTGTCCATAAAATGTTTCATATATACATATTAATTTGAGCACAATACACCACTGAACAAAATAATTATATAATAATTAACTTCATTACCATGTGATGTGTGCCTAATTTTTCAATTCCGTAACACACCTTAATGTTATGACATTAAGTTCCTATTATTTTCATATCGTATCAAAAAGCTTATAGTAATTTTGATAGGTTATGTGGACTTACCTCAGATATTATCGCCGCTCCACTCACGCCTGTTTTTGCGCGAGACAGATATTTGGAGATTCAGTACTTTGCATGGTGAACCACTTCCACCTGGTAAATGGTAAATGTGCACTTATATAGCGCTTTTATCCAAAAGCGCTTTTACACTGTGTCTCATTCACCCATTCACACACACACACACACGGTAGCAGAGCTGCCATGCAAGGTGCTAGCTTGCCCAAGGACACTTCGGCATATGGAGTCACCCAGGCCAACCCTACGATTAGTGGACAACCCACTCTACCAATTGCGCCACAGCCGCCCACCTGGTTTAAATGTTTGTGAAAAAATGTCATTCTCAAATCGAAACAGTGTGAATAATCACGTTTAATTACTAGTGCTATTATTTATTTGTTAATATTGGCAGAAAGTGAAAAAAATAGAGATGAGAATATTCTGGGGATTAATCAATAATAAATAAATAAATAAATAAAAACAAATAAATAAAACAAAATACTTTCCTTGATGAACCCTTACACCACACACACTTAATCCTAACAAAATTATTTCCTAATAAGAAACATTCAGGCATTCTGGTTTTTTTTTGTTGTTTTTTTTTTTAGCAGCAATGTCTGCTTGTTCAGTTCACAGGCCAGGTTCTAATATGAACCATTTTCCTACAACAAAGGTTTTAAAAAGAACTGATAAAATATGTCAAATTACCAAGGGATTGTTATAGAACTAAAAGCTCCAAGTTGAATCTTTTTGATAGTTACAAGTTCATATTTGCACTTTCAAGGTTTATTTTTTTTAACTGTAAAGGTCCAATCCCTTCTAAGAGTGTGGTTAAACGTGATTTTGACTTAAATGCTTTAAATTCTAATTTAATTCATGTAAATGTGTGGCTAAAACCTAAACTAAAGTGGGGGCATTTAAAAATACACCTTGATTTGAAATGACATATTGTGTTTAAATCTTGTTCAATGGGATTCGAGTCAGGTGATTGAATAGGCCACTCTAACACCTTGATTTTTTTTTTCTGAAACCAATCGAGAGTTTTTTTTTTGCTGTATGCTTTGGACAATTGTCCTGCTGGACAGTCGTTCAGCTGAGGACGTCGCTGAAGACGTTGCTGTCCCGACATACCCAAGTGCTCCCCTTTGTTCGCCAACCCCGCGCTCAACGCCCTGTGCTTGCCAGCTCCGCTGAGGAAGTCGCCCTGCTTTTATGCACCGCTGACGGCATCGCCCCGCCTTCCTGCTCCTGGGGACGTCGCTCTGTCTCCATGTTCCGCTGAAGACATCGTTCCTCTTCATTGTTGCGCGACGTATGTCACTCCCCCTTCCTGCTCCACAGAGGACATCGTTTCCCCTCGTGCTCCATGGAGAGTTGTTCCTCTCTTTGGCCTCGCGGAGAACCCCCTTTTCTCTCTCTCTCTCTCTTTACTCTTATATATATATATATAGCCACTGTTTTGCACTGCTTCTTTGTCTCACCTAATTGTCTTCTTGACCTGTGTCCCTGTATCATGTTTGGTTTGATAGTTCATGTTTAGCCTTAGCCACAATATTTTGCAGAGTTGTCTTCATGTCTGTTTTGTTGTTTGTTTGTTCATTAAATTGTTTGCAAATCTGCGATTCCATAACCATCTTTGAAACGTGACACTGGCCGGTTGATGACGGAGTGATGTTGATTCCACGTGCGGATAATGGCCCAAATGGTGCTTACTGGAGGATTCAGAAGTTTTGAATTGCATTGAATTTACTAACCCAGCTGATATTAATTTGCACAGATAGGGGGGTGTAATTACTTACTGATTTCAGCTGGTTCCTTACATTGCCTTGAGAGCTGCTGTTTCTTAGCGTGTTCAATACTTTTTTTACGTGTTATTCCACTTTATTACACATTAGTCCAGAATGTCCAGAATGCAGAATGGGTTTTAATCAAAACCAATGTTTCAAGGATTCTTCTCAAGAATCTCCAGTGAAAAGTTCAATTCATCGTTCTTTCAATTATATGAAGTCTGCCAGTACCTGGAGCTCTATCCGATTGGTCCTTGGCTCTTGGGCTACTCTTCTGACTGTTCTTCTGACTCCCTGGTCAGAAATCTTTTGAGGAGCTCCTGTGCATGGCCGGTTGATGACGGAGTGATTGCTTCCACTTGTGGATAATGACCCTGATGGTGCTTAATGGAGGATTCAGAAGTTTTAAAATATGTCTGTATCCGATTCCATCAATATGTTTTGCAACAAATTTAATTTGCACAGATAGGGGGTATAAATACTTATGGATTTCAGCTGGTTCCAGGTTTTACCTTGCCTTGGAGAACTGCTTTTTCTTAGCATGTTCAATAGCTTTTTTCCTGTGTCATTCAATTTTATTACACATGATTTTATTTATGGACTTTATTTTTGTGGAATTCTTTATACTTTGAGATTTCTTGAGTTAATACTGATGTCTGGTGAAAATTCCATTTCAAAATTGAACAAACATTTTGTTGTATGTGAAAACTGTTGACACACTTCCTGAGAAAATTTCACTCAAGTATGTTTTTTGGATTGGATAGCTGAAGCAAATAGGATTTCATTGATAACCAGGATTATCAAGTGAAGCCAAAGGCGCCCTTCTGCATCTGTGCAGTGTCGCTAAAGGCTTCTGGCAATGCTTCAGTAGGCCTATTTGACATGTTGGGAGTGAGACCGTGCTGTTAAAGTTATTTGTTCAGTTAAAATCATCTTCATCTCGGCGGAACAAGGAGTTTCAATTAATGTGTGCTGAAGCAGGCTGTGTTTGGTCTATAATCAAATGTGGATTTGGATTAAAGTTCAGTTATATCCAAGTTTAATAATAAATGTAAATCACGATGGGATGACAACACCTCTTTCAACTGAACACACTTCATATTTGTTAGTCCTGTGTGTGTTAAACCTATGGCATTTGTGTTACATCAAAATATTATATGTTCATGTACTTTTCCCTCCACTACCACTATCAACTTGTTTTTGTTCTGAATCTAACACAACCACACATTAATACTTAAATACAATTTTCAGATAAGACACATAACATGTTTATTAAAAGGCCAAAAGCATATTGTTTTTTATTTGGATCAAACGAGGACAGTTTCTAGATCTGAGAAAGAAATATTGTGCATGTGGGTGTTTCTGGTCTGTGGCATACAGAACTTCTATCTGTACTTCTCGGAGAGAGCCAGGGACACGGCAGCGAGAAACTTATCCATGGCCACATGTATCTCAGGAGTAAATTCAGCGGGGAACAGGAGGGCCAGAACCACAAGCAAATTGTGGGATAGGATCTACAAGGAAAGGGAAAAAGCACCAAGATTTAACAAGCATGTTGTGGCACAGGATCTACATGTGCAGGTAAAACAAGACGTAAATATTACAGAAGAAATGAAGATAAGATTAAGATGAACTTGCCTTGAAGTTGGTCGGGTCAACACGCAGCTGGAAAGCATGCAGCTGGCTTAGGTTGAGCAACCCATTTGTCAGGTCATCGATTTTGTTGACAGCCTCTCCCACGCCAGACAGAACAGTCTTTCCGTGCTTCTTTATTTGCTCAGAGCCAAGGCTAAAGTCATTCCAGTGGGAAAAATAGGTCTTGGTCTGCGGGTAGACAGTCAGCATCCTGCACAGACACATTACATAGAGTTAGTCCTCAGTATCGGAAGAGGAATGGAAATGAATAGCAAAAGGAGAAAGCTTACTCAAGCACCTACCTGAACAGAGCCTGGCTACCGATGTCTTCAGCCTTTGGGGCGATCGTGGCCCAGAAGGCTTTGATGGCGGTTTTATCCTTGGCAGAGAGACTCATGGTTTTGGAGTGGTTTTGAAGAAGATTTCTGTAAACTGCCTCAAAAATGAATCACCCTTTTATACAAGGACCCGGAGCTGTCACACCCATGACCCACCTCAAAAACCTAACAACTGGGGTTCATTTTAAATGTGAAAGATTAGACTACACCTCTGCTGCTTGCATTAGATAACTTTCAGGCCTGATTGGAAACAACGTGCTCATTCAACTAGGATATTTTACCCCCCAAAATATTTAAATAGTCTACTCAGCCCAGAGAAAAAATTACACAAAATTAACGAATCAATGTTAATCTAACCTGCATTTTTAAAACAATTAAATTTGTATATATATATATATATATATATTTGACCCATCGTTAAAATACACCAGGATATTTTATGCCCCCAAATAAATAAATAAATAAATAAATAAACAAACAAATAGATAGATAAATTGTCTAATCAGCCCAGAAAACAAATTACACTAAATTAAAGCAAGATGAACGTTAATCTAACCTGCATTTTTAAAAGTTATTTAATTTGTTTTAGTTTATATTTGACCCATCATTAAAATACACCAGTATTTTTATTGAAAAGATATCAGTGATCTGAATTAAAAATATCAAACATAGAATATTTGTTGGCATATGGTTATAAAGGTGCATGTTATTAATTGGATAATTAAATCTATGAATTCATTAAAATATTTCTTTAATCTTTCACATTCTTTGTTTTTTCGCTACAATCCAAATGCTGCAGTCAAACTTTGAAAGCAATGATTTACTATGATCAGTTTAATGCTGTATTTTTGTTCTTGGCAATTAAATGTGTACAATCTCATGAAGGCTGGCAAGAAAATGTTGGTATTTCAGTCTAAATACGTTATCAACAAAAGGTTTCCATGGGTGTGACTGTTAAAGATTGCAGTCTCTTCCTATTCACTCACTGCAGCCCGTTTCAGTAGATTACACTGCACTGCTGTTCCCATGATAATTTGTACTACTAATATTGATTTAAACAAAGTTATCTCATATAATACAACTACTTCAGTAGTTTTCTAAACCCCTATGTAAATATTTATAGGCCAAGAATTTATAGTTGGTACACAGTATGTGATATATAGTGATTTGAGATATATGTGGAGGTTGTTGGTAATGTCATCGACTGGAATTTTTGGAATTTTCTTCATAGCTCTGACAATGTTTCTGTCATCAGGTGCTGTTGTTTTTTATTGTCTGACCTCTTCTATGTCTGTGGTTCTATGTCACCATTGTATTTTTTCTTTTTCAGGACTTTACAAATTGTTCTACTATGCTCTAATTGATTTTCTCTCTTTTCTCAGCTTAAACTGAATGAATCAATAATGAATTCAAATAATTTCTCACAACCCTTTTGCTCGGAAAGGGGAGATACTCTATATAAGTTTACAGTAACATCTGCCAACACAACAAAGGACTTTATCAAGGGGGGAAAGTGGAAGCTTTTAGACTGGCCAAGTCAGTCAGCAGACCTTAACCCAATTGAGCAGTATTTTACCTCCTGAAGAGGAGACCGAAGGTTTTCAGCTGTCAGGAACTATATCACTTTTATTTGTTAGACAGTTAATAAATGCCCTGGGCAAATGGTATGAGAAGTCTTTAAGAAGCTGAGAAGTGGGCCTTTACATTTTGGATTTATCTACATGTCTGCTCACCTCTTGTAAATAAAACTCTCGTTCTAACTGCGAATGCATCCGTCCTACTTCCCTGACGTCATGCCGTGTGACAATGAGCATTAACTGTACATATAGATGTAAGGATGGCAAAAACCAATGATTAAATATGTTTTTTAAAGTGATTTGACCATGATAACGAAATTGTGATGGCAACAAATTTCTGAAAGTTAAGCTCATAAACATGACTATGACGCATGAAACTAGGAACTAACTCTTGCTATGCCATGCTACGCTACGCCATGCCATGCTACGCTACGCTAAGCTACGCCATGCCATGCCATGCCATGCTACGCTACGCCATGCCATGCTATGCTACGCTATGCCATGCTACGCTATACAGTAACTATGACATGGACCATGACCATAACCATGACTATGACTATGACCATGTCTAAGACTATGACTATGACAAGAAAGCCCACAAACTGTTTGCTGAAGACAAGCAGACTAAGGACACGGATTACTGGAGCCATGTCCCGTGGTCTGATGAGACCAAGATAAACTTATTTGGTTCAGTTAAGATGGTGTCAAGCGGTGTGTGGGGGCAACCAGGTGAGGGCGTACAAAGACAAGTGTGTCTTGCCTACAGTCAAGCAATGGTGGTGGGAGTGTCATGGTCTGGGGCTGGATGGTGCTGCCAGAACTGGGGAGCTACAGTTCATTGACGGAACCGTGAATGCCAACATGTACTGTGACATACTGAAGCAGAGAATGATCAGTAGTCCAGTATGATAATGACCCTGAACACACCTCCAAGACGACCACTGCCTTGCTAAAGAAGCTGAGATTGAAGGTGATGGACTGGCCAAGCATGTCTCCAGACCTAAACCCTATTGAGCATCTGTGGGGCATCCTCAAACGGAAGGTGGAAGAGCACAAGGTCTCTAACATCCACCAGCTCTGTGATGTCGTCATGGAGGAGTGGAACAGGACTCCAGTGGCAACCTGTGAAGCTCTGGTGAACTCCATGCCCAAGAGGGTTAAGGCAGTGCTGGACAATAATGTTGGCCACACAAAATATTGACACTTTGGGCCCAATTTGGACATTTTCACTTAGGGGTGTAAAAACAAGAGATCATAAATATCTTTGTCAAGTTTCCACACAACAAATTACTGCCAGTATTTTGACTGTTTTTTTTTAGTGGATCACATACCTCTCCTCTCTATATTCACCTATGATGCCATTAGTAAAAACAAGAGATTGCAAAACAGTAATTTCCTCTGTTGACACTGTATTAACAGTAGAATTGACTTTATTTCAAGTTGTCAAGACTTCTGAATAGAATTTTTGTTTTTTTACATACATACACAATCACCTCTCACTCAGCTTTCATCAACATGTTTTTCCCCGACTCAAATTAATTCGTTCCTGAGATTGAATGCCCAAGAAAAGTCCTTACTTCCACATTAGATTTTGCCATGTACTGGCTCAAGGCTTTTCTAATATAGACTCTGTCTCCATACACAGTTAGTTTATTTATTTAATATTGTTTATTTGTGTTCTTTCATAACTCAAGCCTTTACATTTCTTGCACCGTCTTTTTGACCCCATGAATCAGGAGCACCTCCTACTGGTAGAAAGGCAAATATTTTATCCTTCATGTTTTGCAAGTAGAAAAGGGCATTAAAAATAAACATCAGCATAAATCACTAAAATTAATATGAACACTGAACAATAAAAAATCTCTGCATATTCAGTAGTATGCGTATGTGACGTTCTGTAGCCTATTTCCCACCTTTTCTCCCTGCTTATTCTTTATTTCCCAGTCGACCTTATTTACCTGCTGCTAAGTAATGCTTTCCCAATTAACCTGATGACCCGTTAGTCCCACTTCCACAATATTTGTCAAAGTAAAGGCACGTCTGGGAATTGTTTGTGCAGAGAGCACTTTAACATTTAAAACAGAAAAAAATGTTTTGTTTTAGAGGGAAAATAAATTTTAATCTGAACAACAGGGGGTGTAAATGAACCTTTTACACGCATATTAATCCCCCCGCCTCTCCCCCCTAAAAAGTGATTATGACCTTAGGTAGCTTTTACATTTTGATATAATATCCATGTTAATACAAAAAATTAAGTTCGTAAATGTACTAATTACTATGTAATTAATTTAACAGAAACCTACAACTATTGAACTATTTACGTTTTACAAACTTATATTTGACTTAAGAGGAAATTCTGCTGTGGAACTTTAACCGACACCAGTGTGCACTGGTAGACCTACAGTCTGAAATATTGGCATTCAGTGCAAATAGTACTGAAAAGTTTTGCTGTGCTTTATCTTCATTAATTCTCTTCTATATGCTGATGTGTTGAGTGTCAACGTGTACATGGAAAATGACGGTTGTGTGAGCCGGAAGTTGTAAAGGTTTAGGGCTTTAGCCTTTCGGGTTTTGTTCTGTTAGATATTGAACAGTATATTGAGCAGACTTTATATCTCTCCAATGAACAGCTGCTTACAAGGGTGAGTAGTATTTCTGACATACTACATGGAATATATTTGAAATACAATACATGAAGTTTTAAAAACAACAAGAACAACATCATGGGAATTTGAAATGTAACAATTTCATTTTCTACTGATTTAGAAGCACTTGGCGTCCACATATGATTGATTTTGCATGCACCAATAAAATAAATGATAGTTAATATATATACATTTTTCCCATTACAATAATAAGTGTGTGTGTGTTTGGTTATTAAGCTAAAGTATTCGAATTTCAAACTTAGGAAATAAATCTGCATCCAAATTCCTGGGGTAACCTTTAAAGGTTCCATGTAGAATTCTTCAGACCATTTCTGATAGTACCCTTTTAGAAAGACAGGAACCCCTAACTGTCCGAATAACGTTTCTTTCTAATAACGTACTCACATACTACAGGGTTATAAAGTAGTGTTAGGGTACTACATATTCTTGAATGAATTCTATGAAAAATGTTTTGTAAGAGACATGCACATATCTGATATGACCCCCATGAAAGAACCCATCCCAAAATGTGCGCCCAATCGCCTGAATGTGGGAGGAGTAGTCAAATGAATATATAAGCTGGAGACCAAGACTGTTTCCGTCTAGGACTCTTTGTTTATCAAGACATTCAGAAACCCCAAAAGCCAACAACATGGTTCAGTGGACAGACTTCGAGCGCACTGCCATCCAGGACATCTTTTCCAAGATCGATCACGAGTCTGTCGGTCACCAGGCACTGACAAGGTACATGTATACAAATATGTATTATCAGACCCAAATAAATATTTCAGTAAATGACTTGAGAAGACTTCAGAAATGAACAATTATAAGTACTTTTTTTTTAATGCTACTCAGGTGTCTGGTCGTGTACCCATGGACCCAGAGGTATTTCAGTAAATTTGGAATCTTGTATAACGCTGCTGCCATCTTGGGAAATCCCAAAGTTGCTGCCCACGGCTTGACGGTAATGCGTGGTCTGGAGAAAGCTGTGAAGAACATGGACAACATTAAGAGCACTTACACTGACCTGAGTGTGCTGCACTCTGAACAACTGCACGTGGATCCCCAAAACTTCAGGGTGCGTCTTATTTGATTTATTTGTAAGCCATTACTTCTGTTAGTTAATTCACTGCCAGTTTAACATTTAGCCTACATTAATCTCTCGTTCTATAACTTAACCTGTGTTCATCCTTTATCCTCTGTTTCCTCCTTTAGCTGTTGGCTGACTGCATTACCATTGTAGTTGCCTCTGTCCTGGGTGCTAGCTTCACAGCTGAAGTGCAGGCAGCTCTGCAGAAGTTCCTGTCGGTCATAGTCTCCGCACTCGGGAAACAGTACTATTAGATGCTGAATGTGCTTTGATGGCCAGAGATTGATCAGAAATGATCGGAAACTTTCTGCGTTGAAGTGGAACTTTTGTCGTTTAAAGCAAATAAATGTTATAATAATCAGTACTCAGTCATGTCTTGTGGTTCTTAATAAACCGTTTATTTGTAAGGTTGATGATTCCAACCAACGTGCAAAGTGATTTCAAATAAAAACATTTTGTAAATGATATGATGATGATAATTATCCAACTGCTGAAACAAGACAAAAAAACTTTTTCACCCTCTGAAACACTGAAAATATGATATTATTATTATTATTATTATTATTATTATTATTATTATTATTATTATTATTATTATTATTATATTATTTGTAGTAGTAGTAGCAACAGTACTTTGAGCTTTTTACTTTAGTTTTACTTGAAAGCCAGAAATCTCATATTAACATAACCCTTAAAACCACTGAACTTATGAAATATGTATTTATTACCTGTAGTTGCACTGAATTGTGCTGCATTGTAATCAATACAAAAATATTTACATCCCTTTTAGAATTTGTGGTGATTTACACCTGAAAAAACATTTCAGTGTTTCAGTAAATATGATAAATGCACTCTGAGATGAAAATGTTCAAAAGTGAACCTTTTGATGTTCCTGGAGATTTCAGCTGTAGGGGGAACCTTAAAGGTGCATTTTAATTTGTTTTAAAAACCTTTTGGAACTTCTCTCTAATTGGAACACTCTCCTAAAGGTGCATTAACGACCCATTAGAGATCCTTTTTTGAACCTGTTTTCAGACATCCTTATAATAATAATAATAATAATAATAATAATAATAATAATAATAATAATAATAATAATAAAATAATAATAAATCCCATTTCATAACATAGACACAACACTCTGGTTGTCCATAAAATGTTTCTATATACATATTAATTTGAGCACAATACACCACTGAACAAAATAATTATATAATAATTAACTTCATTACCATGTGATGTGTGCCTAATTTTTCAATTTCGTAACACACCTTTAATGTTATGACATTAAGTTCCTATTATTTTCATATCGTATCAAAAAGCTTATAGTAATTTTGATAGGTTATGTGGACTTCCCTCAGATATTATCGCCGCTCCACTCACGCCTGTTTTTGCGCGAGACAGATATTTGGAGATTCAGTACTTTGCATGGTGAACCACTTCCACCTGGTAAATGGTAAATGTGCACTTATATAGCGCTTTTATCCAAAGCGCTTTACACTGTGTCTCATTCACCCATTCACACACACACACACACGGTAGCAGAGCTGCCATGCAAGGTGCTAGCTTGCCCAAGGACACTTCGGCATATGGAGTCACCCAGGCCAACCCTACGATTAGTGGACAACCCACTCTTACCAATTGCGCCACAGCCGCCCACCTGGTTTAAATGTTTGTGAAAAATGTCATTCTCAAATCGAAACAGTGTGAATAATCACGTTTAATTACTAGTGCTATTATTTATTTGTTAATATTGGCAGAAAGTGAAAAAAATAGAGATGAGAATATTCTGGGGATTAATCAATAATAAATAAATAAATAAATAAAAACAAATAAATAAAAACAAAAATACTTTCCTTGATGAACCCTTACACCACACACACTTAATCCTAACAAAATTATTTCCTAATAAGAAACATTCAGGCATTCTGTTTTTTTTTTTTTTTTTAGCAGCAATGTCTGCTTGTTCAGTTCACAGGCCAGGTTCTAATATGAACCATTTTCCTACAACAAAGGTTTTAAAAAGAACTGATAAAATATGTCAAATAACCAATGGATTGTTATAGAACTAAAAGCTCCAAGTTGAATCTTTTTTGATAGTTACAAGTTCATATTTGCACTTTCAAGGTTTATTTTTTTTTAACTGTAAAGGTCCAATCCCTTCTAAGAGTGTGGTTAAACGTGATTTTGACTTAAATGGTTTAAATTCTAATTTAATTCATGTAAATGTGTGGCTAAAACCTAAACTAAAGTGGGGGCATTTAAAAATACACCTTGATTTGAAATGACATATTGTGTTTAAATCTTGTTCAATGGGATTCGAGTCAGGTGATTGAATAGGCCACTCTAACACCTTGATTTTTTTTTTCTCTGAAACCAATCGAGAGTTTTTTTTTTGCTGTATGCTTTGGACAATTGTCCTGCTGGACAGTCGTTCAGCTGAGGACGTCGCTGAAGACGTTGCTGTCCCGACATACCCAAGTGCTCCCCTCTGTTCGCCAACCCCGCGCTCAACGCCCCTGTGCTTGCCAGCTCCGCTGAGGAAGTCGCCCTGCTTTTATGCACCGCTGACGGCATCGCTCCGCCTTCCTGCTCCTGGGGACGTCGCTCTGTCTCCATGTTCCGCTGAAGACATCGTTTCTCTTCATTGTTGCGCGACGTATGTCACTCCCCCTTCCTGCTCCACAGAGGACATCGTTTCCCCCTCGTGTTCCATGGAGAGCGTTGTTCCTCTCTTTGGCCTCGCGGAGAACCCCCCTCTCTCTCTCTCTTTCTCTCTCTCTCTATATATATATATATATATAGCCACTGTTTTGCACTGCTTCTTTGTCTCACCTAATTGTCTTTTTGACCTGTGTCCCTGTATCATGTTTGGTTTGATAGTTCATGTTTAGCCTTAGCCACAGTATTTTGCAGAGTTGTCTTCATGTCTGTTTTGTTGTTCGTTTGTTCATTAAATTGTTTGCAAACCGCGATTCCATAACCATCTTTGAAACGTGACACTGGCCGGTTGATGACGGAGTGATGTTGATTCCACTTGGCGGATAAGTCGCCCAAATGGTGCTTACTGGAGGATTCAGAAGTTTTGAATTGCATTGGTATGCATTGAATTTACTAACGCAGCTGATATTAATTTGCACAGATAGGGGGTGTAATTACTTACTGATTTCAGCTGGTTCCTTACATTGCCTTGAGAGCTGCTGTTTCTTAGCGTGTTCAATACTTTTTTACGTAGTTATTCCACTTTATTACACATTAGTCCAGAATGTCCAGAATGCAGAATGGGTTTTAATCAAAACCAATGTTTCAAGGATTCTTCTCAAGAATCTCCAGTGAAAAGTTCAATTCATCGTTCTTTCAATTATATGAAGTCTGCCAGTACCTGGAGCTCTATCCGATTGGTCCTTGGCTCTTGGGCTACTCTTCTGACTGTTCTTCTGACTCCCTGGTCAGAAATCTTTTGAGGAGCTCCTGTGCTGGCGGTTGATGACGGAGTGATTGCTTCCACTTGTGGATAATACCCTGATGGTGCTTAATGGAGGATTCAGAAGTTTTAAAAATATGTCTGTATCCGATTCCATCAATATGTTTTGCAACAAATTTAATTTGCACAGATAGGGGGTATAAATACTTATGGATTCAGCTGGTTCCAGGTTTTTACCTTGCCTTGGAGAACTGCTTTTTCTTAGCATGTTCAATAGCTTTTTTCCTGTGTCATTCCACTTTATTACACATGATTTTATTTATGGACTTTATTTTTGTGAATTCTTTTATACTTTGAGATTTCTTGAGTTAATAACTGATGTCTGGTGAAAATTCCATTTCAAAATCGAACAAACATTTTGTTGTGTGTGTGTAAAACTGTTGCCACACTTCCTGAGAAAAATTTCACTCCAAGTATGTTTTTGGATTGGATAGCTGAAGCAAATAGGATTTCATTGATAACCAGGATTATCAAGTGAAGCCAGAGGCCCTTCTGCATCTGTGCAGTGTCGCTAAAGGCTTCTGGCAATGCTTCAGTAGGCCTATTTTACATGTTGGGAGTGAGACCGTGTTGTTAAAGTTATTTGTTCAGTTAAAATCATCTTCATCTCGGCGGAACATGGAGTTTCAATTAATGTGTGCTGAAGCAGGCTGTGTTTGGTCTATAATCAAATGTGGATTTGGATTAAAGTTCAGTTATATCCAAGTTTAATAATAAATGTAAATCACGATGGGATGACAACACCTCTTTCAACTGAACACACTTCATATTTGTTAGTGCTGTGTGTGTTAAACCTATGGCATTTGTGTTACATCAAAATATTATATGTTCATGTACTTTTCCCTCCACTACCACTATCAACTTGTTTTGTTCTGAATCTAACACAACCACACATTAATACTTAAATACAATTTTCAGAGAAGACACATAACATGTTTATTAAAAGGCCAAAAGCATATTAGCAATACGTGGCTTGG
>CM022768.1:5539861-5554861 GCA_012411365.1 Ameiurus melas
TGGGTTTCGCATTGCTAACCCAAAGCCCTGCTCTCAAGTCTTAATGGAAATAAATACTGCGGGGTGAGTTTCTTTTAACACATGTTCCCATGTGAGTGGCAGAAGAGGTCATCATCCATCAGAGAGTAATGAAGGATCAGAAACGCAACACAATTCACCAGACGATGCCGTTCACAATTCAAATGTGTTGAAGATTTGAAAAAAATTTTGATCATTAAATCCTTTCTGGGGAATTCCGTTAAGTGTGCGGGCTGGACAATGTGTAAAAATCCCACTGTGGGGGTTTAGGGATTTGGGTTCTGTATATTCATAAAATCACTACAGTTTCATGAGTAAAGCATTGTATTCTGTACTCTCTTTATTCACTTATCGGTGATCTCATCCCTTAAACAGTTACTATTCAGTCTTTAAAGCAAGTTTTCAGATGACTAGAAGTTGTATTTACGCTAGTTTAGTCAATCATCGAGCCTCTTATCATCCAGGTTCGTGGTCTTGGGTTTGTAAAATTTATCTGTATATTTTAACTGATCACTGGTGACATACTGTCTGTAGTATGTATTACACCAAGAAATGGTGTGTGTGTGTGTGTGTGTGTGTGTGTGTATTTCTCCAATGTTTGACAAATGTTACATAATATGTCTTTAAGCAAATAGGATCTGGGGAAATTTTCAAAACGCCCTCTTAAAAACACACAATAAAATCTACTGATGTCCTGAGTGATGGAAATTTCTACTAGAGTGACCACTCACTCAGTGCTGAACAACATGCTAACAATTGTTGTGAGAGGAAATCAGTGTGTGTTTAAACTGTGTGTGTGTATGGCGGTGTATGTTCTCTGACCGTGTTTTCTCCTCTCTGTGGTCCCAGGACCATCAGGCGGCTCTTCATGTAGTGGAAGATGGTAAGCCAGAGAACTTTTCCAACTTTTGAGTCGAAATAGAACTGTATTCGACCGCGCAAGCGCAATCGACAGCTCGGAATGCTCACAATCCTGCCGTACGAACAAATTCCTTTTTTTTTTTTTTATTTAGTATTCCAGTAGCTGATAGGTGTGTGAATTAACTGGGAGCAGAAATTAAATGGGTGAAAGTGAAAGTATTAGGATTGGAATAAATGTGCAGGTTGGTCAACAGTTGATGTATTCAGATTTTGCATTCACTTTAAGGAACTATCATTTGAAATGTTTATTCCAATTGTAGTATTACACTTAAAAACGGGAACATTTGGAAAAATGATGTTTTAACTGGGTAGATTTTATGATGTCTTTAATGACTTGATATAGAGTCAGCATAAGTATTTCATTCAGTTTATTAGGTGTTCTTTGCTTACAGTGATAATAAATAGTCAGTGTGCCCCTTTCTTTTCTCCTATGTTTTGAGGACTCACATCTTCTTTGTTCTGAACGTTATATGATGTAAGTAGGAAGGAAAATAATCATGCTTGATGTAACAAATGTGCATGTTATGTGTACAACAGGTATACATTTTCTATGCAATAAAAATAAAATAAAAAGAATGGTTAATTGGTAAGGTTCGGAGCCACAAATGAGCAGGAGTGAAAAAAATACTTCAGGAAATGGATTTTGTTATGATACTTAAGTATTATTTTTACGTATTTCTATTTTACTTTAGTGTTTTGAAATTAATACTCAATTACATAACACACTTTTACACACATATTTTACCCCCACTCTTTTATACTTTATACGCATTACATTTTAATATAGACCTTCACAGTACTTGTTACAAACCTCAAAGATCTCCTTCTCCTCATCTCTTCTCTCTCTCATCAGTGGACTTAGCTCAGTTTAGCAATCGTTCGAGTTTATTAATGTTTAAAAAAAAAACAAAAAAAACAATTAAATATTGTAACAATTAAGAAACTCCTCATCTGCCATGACCTTCTCATGCTACACAATGGAGTTAGCAATCGTAGCTATCCTGTGTGGATCTGAGTATAAGTTACATTGAATGGAACTTGTGGAGTAGTGCCTGGCTCTAGCTCAGTAAAATGAGTAAAAGAGACTTATAACGTGCTTAAGACTTTACAAGATGAGGAGTTCCCTAGAAGGCATGAACTCCATCCATTTATCCATCCATTTTTTCTATACTGCTTATCCTACAGGGTCATGGGGGAACCTGGAGCCTATCCCAGGGAGTATGGGCACAAGGTGGGGTATTAAACACCAACCCCAGGATCAGGTGTATTAAATACCAACCCCAGGATCAGAAACACTGGTGAGGTCAGGGACCACAGAAATCCTGGACAGAGCATGTATCCCACACCTGCTGGTGAATTCCTGAAGAGTTTGTAGGGTAGAAAGTTTCTCTCTACGGCCTTTGGGGTCCAACTTCCCGTGGTGCGTGAACCACATTCACACGGGACCTAGAGGATGGCGAGGATGGCAAGGATTTCATACGACTAATGTCTTTGTATAACATAGTACTATTCCTGAAATGTTCCTTCTCTCTAAGTATCCGATGTGTGAACCAACTGTTAGATTTGTGATATTATAGTCATTACATTTAGATTTAATTTTATCCTCTGAGACTTTCAATCTTTGAAGCAAAGATTGAAAGTCAATTATGAATGAAAAAAAAATATTTAAAAAGCTGAGTTACTTTAAATATTTTTGAATTTATTAATTTACTTCCAGTCTATAATTGGAAAGTCTTCAATGCCCTTATTGTATCATGGATGCTAGTCACATTTTGTGTATTCCCTCAATCACATTTTGTGTATTTACTACTTTATGCTAACCAAACTCAATCCTGTTACTGGTTATTGAGCAAAAGCAGCCTGTAACAAATTCAAGCTTGTATATCAAGCTTGTAATTATATTGTTGCCTTCAGAGATGGGTTAAACTTTTGAAGTGACTGAACATGGCTGTGGTAGTGCATCATTCACAAAATGTGAAGAATTATCTAATGTTCCATCAGAACAGTGTCAACAGTCATGGTAGTGTGTGTTCAAACATGGACCAACACATCAGCAAAATGAACAGTGGTCATGAATGAGGTTCAGTGACACAAGCTAAACGTACAACCGCAAAAATAACCACAGGGTTGAATAAAGTAATATTCTTGAACCAGTCCCAACAAACATACACTGGAATTATAGCAAGGCTGCCATTCAGAAAACCTGCTGAATAAAAGCCCATATGGCGCTTGACGTCAGTAACACAAAAACCTGGATTTCTCTCAGCAATGGAAGAAAGGAATGTGGTCACATTAGTCAAAGTTCACCAAATTTTATACCCAATGTGGCAAGTGTACCGGCACATGCTGTGGTTACAAACATTATCTCCTGATTTTCCATGTTCTAAGATGATAATTTCCACCACTAAATTCCTCTAAAACCTGTTCAAAAGGGATTTGTAAAAAAATAAAATAATAATAATAATTGGGCTGTTGGACTCGGATTGCAGACTTGAATCCAATCTCAAGACGTTTTTCTTTTTGACTTGAACTTTCTGGCGCATTTGTTGGACGGCAGGCACTGGTCTTTGACATCCATCCATTTTCTATACCGCTTATCCTAGAGAGGGGTTGGGTGGGGAAGTCTGGAGCCTGTCCCAGGGAACTCGACGGCCCAAGATGAGGGGACACCCTAGGCGGTGTGCCAACCCAGGGGCACAATCTCACACACAATCACACACCGCCTCAGACAATTTGGTTGTGCCACCCGGCCCCACCACAATGCGTGTCTCTGGATTGGAGGAGGAAACCGAGTACCAACGAAACCCCAAGCACAGGAAGAACATGCACACAGACAGAGCAGAGTCAGGATTCAACCCCCAACCCTAGAGGTGCAAGGCCACGATGCCCCCCATTGGTCTTTACCAGCAAGATCATGCTAACTATGGTCTCAGCCTCTATTGCCTTTTACTTTCCAATGCTCAAAGTCTGACAATAAGTAATACCTTCTTAGAGCACAGCCTAATTATCGGCACGATGCAGGAATGAAGCTAGTTAGTAAAGCCTTGTCCTCAAAAAGGATTTGAATGTTTTTGGTCTTGAGCGATCTCTTTTCTCACATTCATTTGGTCTCGATTCGACTTAAGACTTGAGGCCGACCACCATAGACTTAGGCTTGACTCAATCTCGGCTAGTGCTGTTCTTGGGATACGGCAATGGGGGGGTTGACTACAGCCCCAGTTAAAGGCCAGAATGAAGTCCTTCCATAGCCTCCACAATCACCATATTTAATCAGATTCTTTATAAGATGGTCCGGAGCGGACTGTGAAGTAGATGTCCACCCTTGTTCGAAGCCCCTTAAAATAAAAACAGTTAGATTTTTGTTTAAGAATGGTCCAGCAGAACACCACAACCAATCAGGCCTTGTATGACAGACGAATGGTAAAGCTGTTTCGGATGCTAAAACTTGGTATCTATTGTTATGCCCTTGCCATGAACATATTTTTTACTGTTTCTTTGTTACTTTTGTACACTCCTCGGATATAGTTCAAGAAGCGCCAAGATCTGCTTTGACATTTTCTGCCTTGGGGTGCATTTAATACTTATTAAACGTTTACTGCATCTGTATTGTTGTAATACAGTACATTGACAATCTCACAACTACGGTTAACGCTCACTACATTTCCATAGTAACACCTTAAATAGGAACTTCAGAGGTAGATGCTCCACATAACCGGATTTTAAACAAGCACTGATACGATGAATTTTGTTTGTGAAGAGACGTTATTGATTTATTTTTTTTTTTGGAAGGAGTCACGCGTTTCGTAACAGTCAGGAGGTAAAGCTATAACCTTACGTTTCCAACATGGGAAAGTGTATAATGTTCTCTTTCAGGGTGGACATGTGTAGCATGGGGTGTAGGCAGTGGAAATACAGAGCAGTGAGATTTTGTGCTTGTGTTTCCTGTATTGGATCATGTGATCACGAGTTCTGGCCTGAGCTCAATTGGACATCAAGGCTTTTATAAGGACCTCACAGCACTAGGGACCAAACATGTTTCCTTATTTGCTTCAAATTCCACTCTTCGGCCTCATCCACTTTTCATTCGAATTTATTTTTAATGGAATGCTGGCATTTTCTCCAACAAAATCACCGCACATAGAGATCACAAACATACAGTACAATCTCTTGTACAATGTAAGGATACGTTCAAACATCATACAGTGATTGTCATCGATTTGAAGAAGCAAAAACAACAACACAGTGATACACACATTACACATGCGGTTATTAGATGCGATCGCCGAGACTAAGACAGTCATGCAACAACACACAACATTGACTAATTGGCATCACTGTCTCATTAGTCGAGACGTGTGTATTTGTGTGTGTAGAAGTCTCTTTGGTCGTTGAGGAGGTTTATGCGTATTTGGCAGGTGCATAGCTGGCAGTGACGTCTTCATCATCCTCTATGAAGAGAGTAATCACAAATCGTGATGCTCGTGGTGCTTCAGTGGAGCGCTTGCATTCACCACCCCGGAGAATTCAGCATCCTACTGAAATCAGAGTCAGACTTGAAGTGAAGATGGCTCAGTCAAATACATCAAATACCAGGCTCAGTCAACATACATCTCCTGTAGAACATACTAGATCTACAGTGTCACTATTATTAGATGAATAGCATTAGCACGCTGGCAGCACAGTGCATGGATCTACTCAAGGACAGAAATCAGATTGGTCTCAAACATGGAGCCAGGTTACAAGCAGGCATCGGGAAACTGAATTCTTCCTCCTAATTGCTTATTCAGTATGAAACCAGCTGACATTCAGCACCAAATATTGTGACTATTACAGCTTTTGTTTAATTACAGATTGTTGTCTTAATCTTCTTCTGAACCAGCTAGGAGTTGTTCAGAAGAACTGGTAAGGGTTGTAGGGGTGTGAGAGATGCTGGGGAGATCATATAAGATGAGCGCTGAGTGTGTGTGTGTGTATGTGTGTGAGAGAGAGAGGTGTGTTTCTGTACCTTCCGGAGGCTTGAGAATTGAGGCCAAGAAAAGAAAACACTGTGTTGACTTCTTTTAGACAGGAAGAGTCTTCATAATCCTGAAAGAACAAAATGCAACATTAAAGGAGCGGTTTGTCTTTTTTTTTTTTTTGCTCCTGTTGATGAAAACATTCAAAACGCGCCTCTTCTTTCTTTAACCACTTTGTTAAAACAGCATCTGCCTTGTGTGTTGTTGTCTTTAACCCGCTTACCTGAGATATGGCGAAAAACGGGCTTGCCCGCTTCTTTGATCTATTCCTGTAAGGACGATATACCGGCTTGGTCGTTTATGCCAAATCCCGCCAAGCACCTTGGCGTTGGAAGGCGGAGTTTATTTCAGGCCAGAAAAATTTATAAATAAAGAAACTAAAAAGAGCCTTTGCAAATTTCCTAGAAATAAAGAGGGATCATATTTTCAAGACATCTTTGAAGGTATGTGATTAGTATATTGCTTTAGAAGCACTGTAAAAATGATAAACCGCCACTTTAAAGCCTTGGAGTTTTAATGTCAATTGCATTTAATGCGCCTTCAGAAGGGGGGGATTTTTAAGCCAGTATATCAGTTTAACCAATGAGAGGTGGGAATCTGTATATTATAAAGATTAGCAGAGGTTCACAAAGTGCAAAACCCCAACTAATACTGCCATTAGTCGTTCACACACACTCACACATGCTGACAATAAGTGTAGGTGTTATGGAAAGTTTTAAATCAGAGACCACAGTATTTCTCAGACCCGAAACGAAAATTCTTCTGCACTTCTATTCTAATCATCTAATCTAGCTTCCTGTCCATTTAACCAGTGCATTCGCACGAAATACCCAAGGCACTATGTCTTATTATTGTCTATGTCAGCCTGCTCGGCGTATGTTTGTGCACGCTCAGCAAAAATCAAATGGAAACTTCACAACGCTGAGCTCACTTGATAAAAAAAAAAGAGGCTGGAAATTTCACACCACAGCCAGAGGAAGGAAATTGCGATTCTGATCATGTGATTGGTAAAGAGGGAGCATGATACATACCACGCAGGCCGTTATTGGCTAAACAAGCTAGCCAAAATCCAGAAATAACCCACTGAAAGCCCGAGCCTGGATATCACTGGTTTAAGCGATAAGTGTATAATATAATAAATCTCCATAACGAACAGGCTATTAATGCATTTGAACATGTCTTGTCAGTTTATATGACTGATTGTGAATAATTACAGAAAGCAGTTTGGCTTATTGTAAAGTCATTAGCTTTATCCGGCGTGCTCTTTCCACTCTGTTACATTAACACAAAGAGACTCGAAGAGAACTAATGGACAAACGTTGGGTATAATTTGACCGTCAATAACATTACGAACACATGTTTCTCATTCAAGTACAAACACAATAGCTAAAAGGTCTGCTTTCTACGTATGCATGTGTTTCTAGACCTGTAATATTCTTTTGCATTCGTTTCTCTGAAGATGATTTGCAACACCAATAACTAATCTTTTCCTTAAAGAGAACACGCAAGTGTATGTAGGTCGAGGGTTTTAATGTTAAAGGAGCTCGTGTCAGTGTTTCCATTGCAATTTGCCTTGCAGACAGCAGAGGGCTCAAATAATAAATAACAGCCCAGAGCAGGGCGATACCTGCCAAAATGTAAAAGACAGTAATACAAGTCTGAACTGGATTAGGTTTACCTATAGATGTTATGATCTGGTCTGTTCATTTTCGAAAAGTCTCCTTGCACCTGAGTGATACTCACCCCCGAGTAGACCGTCCCATTAAAGATCTGAGGGGGAGCGGGTTGCCCTTCTCGGTCGTTTTCTCTTCTGGAATGTTCTTGTACATCCAGAGTCTCTGGTCCTCGAGCATCGTGATGTCCACCTCTTCAAAATTGATCCGTTTTGCCTCCAGGAAGCCTACGAACCTCCTGCTGATGTTTTTTTAACTGAGGAATAATGTGAAACCACTGGCATTAAACAAGACTAACAACTAAATTCATTCATCCATTTTTCTGTACCAATACCCTTGGTATTTGGGGGTATAGTATATATTTGCCCATCGCATACAAATTCAAAAACCTATTCACACATTATGGACAATTTGGAAGTGCTAATCAGCCCACAACGACATGTCTTTAGATTGAGGAGGGAACCAGAGTGCCAGGAGGACACGCAAGCTCCACGCACACTAGGTGGAGATGTGGGATTCAAACTTCAACCGCCAATCTTCTAATATAACCTAACAAACCTGTCTGGAGAGTAATTAAACAGTTATCTTAAATCACTTTTTTTTTTTTTTTTAGCAATACAAAACATAACCAACAGTTTGTAACATCTGTAAACAGAAACATCAGTTTTAACATCTGTTAGCGTGTTAAATTGCTGTGGAAAAGAGGAATAAAAACATTTCATTATGTACTATTATATAATAAGGAACCATAATCATTATGGCGTCACATCAGACCACCGTCACACCACTGGGTATGATAATTGCGTTTCCTGTAACACCACATAGCAATTACTGCATCATTCCGTATATGAAATCCAAAACAAGTGCAAGACATGAGATATATTTGGCCTATTTGCTTGAACAGTAAGCCTGAATATGGTTTTACTGCTAATTAATGGCATGTACCATTTAAAAAAAAAGGGATGGATGGATTTGACCAGCAGCTGTTGGTTAAACAGGCCTGTCTAGGGTTTAATATGAAACCACACAGTGCTGGCTGTGTGTGAAGGATGAATTTTGTGAACTACACACACACACATGCCTAATGATCACAGAGAGATTTCTGGGGTTGCATATTAGTGAGAAGCAGGAAGAGGGTATTGATCCTCACCAGGGGCTTAACTGAGGAAAATATGGACAGGATGCAGCTGGATTAGACACAAATATGCATAAAGACACACTAATAAAATGCTGACTCCATGGTCGAAGCAGATGATACACACACACACTTTATTGACTAAAGGGTTATATATGTTCAGAACCATGTGGGTATCAATGTATCACTAGCTATACGGATTTACACACGTATTTCTATGTGAATTTTGGGATATGGCAAAATAAAAATGCCGGACGTGAATAAAATTTCCAAAACGTACAAGAAAAACCGTCAAAATTGAGGCGGATCATTTATTTATTTTTGCTAAGAATTCGATCAGAAGAATACAGCACTTAAACTACAATGGAAATATGGATCAGGAAGGAAGAAAGATTGCGATGGACTTGGCTTAAGCGCATCACCGCGTCACATCACACTGCTGACAAACTCATTAACAAATTCAAAAAGACTGGATGTGACGTCCGAGCAGGCGGGGCCAACGGTGCAATGATGTAAAAGTAGGTGTCGAGTTTCTTGCTGTAGCGGCAGTCATATGCAAATGTGCTTTCCGTGATGTCACAAATCCAGCCACATCCAAACGAGCCATATTTGGAGCTTGGTTAAATAAATGCGCTTTGTTGTAATTGAGGAGGACGATATAGTTACGAAACTTGCAGGAGGTTTTAATGGTACAATGACCTCTTATATGGTAAAATTTGATTTCTCATGTCATGACCCCTTTAATAAATAAAAATGGTTAGTATTGGCAAACTGCTGTTGTGTATAAGAGCACTGCTGTTATAGGAAAATTTGAAATGTTTGTAATAGTTCATATGAGGACGTTTTCTGTGTGGAGATAAATTTTTTGAGGAGTCTCCAGTTGGTCTTAGTGCCTTGTAACAGTCAGTGGTAAAGCTGTCTTTTTAGAGGACGGAGAGGGCTTTTGCAGTTTCTACCGAGAACATGACGATGCATTTTTTTTTTTTTTAGCATGATAAATCAAATCTTAAATTGTTAAGAGTGGAATAAATAAAACACTTCGGGATGACGTAATAGGTAAAAAAAAAAAAAAAATTTGTATCAATCTCCATCACACTGAACCTTTTACACGTTTTATTTGAATACCCTTGACCTAATACATCTGATACACACCTATCACCTGCAAACACACACACACACACACACACACACACACGCGTGCATTGCAATCATATAAAGTTCACCAATTTGGCAGGTTTAGTTGATGACACATTTTATTTTTTAAATAAGCTGTTTGGTAAAAATGTACTCAGGCCAGCATGTTTTATTCCCCACGGAACTTGAGATTAATGCTGTATTGTTCCTCCATCAGCTGAATAAACAAAAGCTTTTTGTTCATAGCATCTCTATTCTACTGAAATACCCTCACACACACACACACACACACCACACATCACACACACACACCACACAACCACAGGGTGAGGCAATGAGGGGTGTGTCGGGGATGTTTGACAAGATTCCAGTGTACAGTATATGTACTGAAACCAGGGAGTAGTGTGTTGTATTCATTGTGCTGTGTGTGGGTGTTGCGTGTTATTGTGTGTGTGTGTGTGTGTATTTTTGCTTATATTTCTCCTTTGTAAGTCACATTGTATAAAAGCTTCAGCAAATGAACAAATGGAAATGTGTGTGTGTGTGTGTGTGTGTGTGTTGTGTCGTGCGTGTGTGCATAAACAGAAGAGTACCATGAGGAGGAAGTGAGATAAATCAGAAGTATTTAACAGTTTTCATGTAGTGACAGGATCATAATCTGTTTTTATCATGTGTTTATTTCTCTCTCTCTCTCTCTCTCTCTCGCCTTTTGCTGTCTCCCATACAGCTGCCTCCTTTTCAGCTTTCTTATCCACACACCCATTCCACAAAAAACATACCCAATACATGTGTCCGTTCCAGGAAGACCACACACACACACACACACACACACACACACACACATATACATAAGCACAAAAAATCTACAGACACCTGTCTGACCTCCAGATGTCTGCTCCATAATTTAAATTAGTGTGTGTGTGTGTGTAATAATTGCATTCTCTTTAATCACCAGTTCGTCCATCATCGAATCATATTGTGTTTGTGTTTATGCGAGACAGGAAAGAGAGAGACAGAGAGAGAGGAGTGGTCTTAAAAGAGCGGCTTAATAAACAAGTCGGTGAGTTTTGTCGAAAAAATGGAGAAGAAGGAAATGATCGCCATTATCATTGCACCATTCTAATGCAGCGGCGAGCCCAAAACCACTCAATCCGATAAACAGCGATCACAGCCTACACAAGCCTAGAACGTTACGAAATCAAACCGTCCTCCTTTTCTGACGTGGTACACCACCACGCTCACGTCCCAGACGACTGGCAATCGGTCATCATTACCGAAATGACATGTGTTCTACTGTACAGTATCTTTGAGAGGAATGGATTAGGGCTGGACATGTGTCATGCTCATGTGTGGTAAATGGTGGCAATAGATAAGTCTTTCTCCTTAGTAAAGTGTGTGTGTGTGTGTGTGTGTGTGTGCCATTAAACTCTAGCAACTGGCTAATTTGGACAGTAAACATGCACTTTTGACCGTCCACACCTTTGCTCTCTTTTCGCTCATGATCCACCCTGAAGGAAACTTAACGCAAACTCGATCTAGATCACGTTTCCCGAGCGTCCCGGTTATATAACGTAAGTGCACTGTAGAGGAGCGGAAGAGTCATGATCGTCAGCACAGGTCACTGAGCGCAACAAAAGGCATTCAGGACCGTTGTTAGAGTGTATAATAAACACAACACAACCTGAACACACACTCGACCCCTTGACATGACACATAAACTACTTGCGCCAACAACCAGCTTCTTAGTAATATCAACTCCTATCATGATGCTTTGATATTCTTAGAAAAGAGTATAATTTTCCTGCCATATGTCTCCCTCTATATGACCCTTTACTATGTATATTTCACCTGGAAACATGGATATACTGTAGAGTACCTACATAAATCGTTTGGTTTTAGTGTACACTACATACACCGAGGTAAAACATACACGCCACATACTCAAGGTACTGGTACAAGGTTGTTGATATGATACCAGATACAGTTTAATAAATCTTTTTTTTTTTTTCCTGAGAGTGTCGATGATTTATGGAGAATTAAGAGTTAGTTGTTTTCCTCTTAATATTTGTAGGAGATCAAATAAAAATGTAAAACCCCAAAGAAAACAACCGATTAAAACCATCAATGTCAACATCTAAATGACTGTTTAAAGAATAGTGGTGTGTATATATATATATATGTGTATATATATATATATATATATATATATATATATATATATATATATATATATATATATATATATGACTGTAAAGTGTATTGTCATGCAGTTTATTACAATAAAGATCATATTGCTGTATCACCTGTACCATGTCATGTCTATCATAAAGGTATGGTTAATATTATACTACACTATAATATTTCTGTACTGTTATACTACTATTGTACTATACTAGAAGATCAATATACTATAGACTGTTAATAACACACACCCCCCCCCCACACACACACACAAAAAAAAACAACAGTGTGTAAACTTTTCTTTATCTGTTCTCATTCCAGGCATTAATCTGGGATAAGTTTACTTACCGCCAGAGAGCCGGACTGAGGAGGCGACGTACACCGGATCACCCCAGCTACGCTGGCTCGGGCTCGGGTCTGCCTTTGTTGTGTGCGTGTGTGTGTGTGCACGCGGTTTTTTTTTTGTGTGTCTGGACAGGTGCGCACAAATGCAGCGCACGCGCGCCCCCGGTATTTTTCATCATATTAACACGATGCTGGCGCTGCCCCCCCTAGTACTCACCTCTCCGCTGACCCAAATGACCCGAGCGAACAGATGCATGCTGGGAAATGTATTTTGGAGGAGTCGGAAAACTGAATGACTTTTATCTATGCTTCAGACCCATTAAAAGAGCTCTTTTCTGTTTTTTTGTTATGGTTGTTTTTTTTAAAACGACTGTTTTAAGTGAATCGAATTCTGTGGAGTCGAGTCCCAAGATGGACCAACGTTAGTTTTTATGGTGTGTTTTTTGTTTTGTTATAATTACTACATACTACTACTACTACTACTACTACTACTACTCACTACTATCACCCTACTACTACTACTACCCCCACTCACTACTACCAACCCCACATCACTACTACTACCACCAACTCCCACCACCCCTACTACTACCACCACTAACCCCTACTACTACTACCACTACTCACTAACCCACCACCCCTTACATCACTACTACTACTACTAACCCTTACTACTCCCTACCACCCTACTACTACCACTACTACTACTACTACTTACCAATCTCACCAACTACTAATCCCCTACCACCACTACCCCCTCCCACACTCCACTACTCACTACTACTTCTTACTACCCCTACTACTACCCCTACCACCCCTACTATCAACACCACTACTACTACTACTACCCCTACTAACCCTACCACTCAACTCCCTACTACCATCACTACTACTACTAAACCCCACCAACCCACTATCAACTACCACTACTACTACTCAACTCAACACCACCTCACCAACCCTTACTACTACCACTACTACTACTACTACTACCCCCTACCTCACTACTACCCTACTACCACACCACCTACTACTACCCCTCACCACCCCTACTACTACCACTACTACTACTACTACTACCCCTACCACCCCTACTACTACTCCCCTACTACTACTACTACTACTAACCCTACCACCCCTAACACTACCCCTAATACTACTACTACTACTACTACCCTACTACTTACTACTACTACTACTACTACCCCTACTACTACTACTACTACTACTACCCTTTACAGCTAATCCATCGTGAGGCACAATCACATACACACTCAAACACCCATTCATACACTATGGACACTTTGACATGCCTTTGTCAGTAGGCCTTGGACAGTATGGACATGTCTTTGGACTGGGGAGGAACCCCATATTATAATTAATATTATTTCATATATATATATATATATATATATAGTATATATATATATATATATATACTCATATATGTATATATATATATATATATATATATATATATACTACATATAATCTCACAAAAGTAGGTAGACCCCTCACATATTTTGTAAATATTTGATGATATCTTTTATGTAACACTGAAGAAATGACACTATGCTACAATGTAAAGTAGTAAGTGTACAGCTTGTGTAACAGTGTAAATTTGCTGTCCCCTCAAACTAACTCAACACACAGCCATTAATGTCTCAACCGCTGGCAAAAAGTGAGTACACTCCTAAGTGAAAATGTCTCAATTGGGCCCAATTAGCCATTTCTCCTCCCCAGTGTCATGTGACTTGTTAGTGTTACAAGGTCTCAGGTGTGAATGGGGAGCAGGTGTGTTAAATTTGGTGTCATCGCTCTCCTAGACTCCCTCATAGTGGTCACTGAAATTCAACATGCCACCTCATGGCAAAGAACCTCTGGGAATCTGAAAAAGAATTGTTGCCTCACATAAAGATGGCGTCTAAGCTATAAGAAGATTGCCAAGACCCTGACAATGAGCTGCAGCATGGTGGCCAAGACCTATACAACGGGTTTAACAGGACAGTTCCCTTCAGAACAGGCCTCGCCATGGTCGACCAAAGAAGTTGAGTGCACAGGGTCAGTGTCATATAGAGAGGTTGTCTTTTGGGAAATAGACGTATGAGTGCTGCAGCTTTGCTGCAGAGGTTGAGGAGGGGGGGGGGTCAGGGGGCCGTGTCGCGAGTGTCAACCATAACCGCGCACACTGCATCAAATTGGTCAGCATGGCTGTCGTCCCAGAAGGAAGCCTCTTCTAAAGATCATGTACAAGAAAGCCTACAAACAGTTTGCTGAAGACAAGCACACTAAGGACATGGATTGCGAACCATGTCCTGTGGTCTGATGAGACAAAGATAAACTTATTTGGCTCAGATGGTGTCAAGCGTGTGGCGGCAACCGGGTGGAGTACAAAGACAAGTGTATCTTGTCTACAGTCAAACATGGTGGTGGGAGTGTCATGGTCTGGGTCTGCATGAGTGCGGCTATCACTGGAGAGCTACATTCATTAAGGGAACCATGAATGCCAACATGTACTGTGATATACTCGAAGCAGAGCATGATCAGTATGCAGTATTCCAGCATGATCCACGAGCAC
>CM022768.1:5559861-5649861 GCA_012411365.1 Ameiurus melas
GAGAGTTTTATTATAAAGGAGGCGCCTTATATTTTATTAAAGACGTCATCCTGAGACAGTAATATGAGTATAAACCGACCATTTTAATCATCAGTTTCTGTGGGTTTGTCATTTTTCAGTGGGTAGCACGTTGTTCGCGACCTCCAGGACGGGGGTTCGATTCCCCACCCCGTGCGTGCATGTGGAGTTTGCAGCTGTCCCTGTGCTTGGGGGTTTCCTCCGCCAGTCCAAAGACATGCATTGTACTCTGATTGGCATTTCCAAATTGTCCGCTGTGTGTGATTGTGCCCTGTGATGTATTGGCACCTGCTCCAGGGTGCCCCATGCCCCTGGGATAGGCTCCAGGCATTCCCGACGCACCCTGTGTAGGATAAGCGTTACGGAAAATGGATGGGTGGATGGAGCAGTATTACCCTGAACCGCAGAAGAAGGTTCATGATGTTTTCACGCATTACACAACCAGACACACCTCCCAATCCTCAACCAATCAGCATCCGTCTGAAGCCAGGTCAAAACACAGTGTCAAGACCCACGCAACACGCCGTTAGCTTCTCAGATGTTGGAACGGAGTCCATACCAGTAAGCCACGCTACCCATAAACCCCCTCCGTGTTGCATGGCAGACACGCTTCAAAGAAGTGTAATCCAGTGTTGTAGTTCAGATTGTGTTTTATGTAGTGGCGTGTTTCAACATCTCATATTTGAAGTAATTACCACCAACTACTTGGGTCCAGATAAATCTGTTCTTTTCTCAATAAAGAGAGAAGTGTTGAAATTCAGCAGAGATGAGCTTGTGAAAGCGCTGGAGTATTCCTTTAGGATCTCATCTCCCAGCGGCCTAATTTAGTCTGTGTTTGTGCATCTCGATTAAACTCTGAATGTTCTACGCGTAAAGCGTGAGTCAGAAATTGGCCCCCAAAACCCACCGTTAGTGAAATCTCCAGAAACAAACTTGTCACCGCAGCATTTAGCAATCCAGCTGTTTCATGTCTCTGCGCGGGCTGTTACATGTCTCATCACACTACCACCGACTAAGATGGCACTCTGACATTTTAGCCCAAACATTTCCACTGTCAGGTAGCAGGGTGTGTGAAGTCTGTAATGTTTCGCTAAGACCACGGAGTTAATGGATTTATCGGTGAAAAGAGTACAGAAATAATCGTTGTGCAGTTGATGAAATGTAGATGGTTGATAAATCTTTGTGTGTAGGTTGTGTGTGTCACGACAGTCTTTGAGTGTAGGCACAAGAACAACACGTGCAGTGAGACCACGTAAGTGTTGTCAAGGTGACATGAGATGTTATTGAGTGTGTGGTACCTCTGTTCTCTCCTGTAGCGCAGACAGCGATGGATTCTTACGGTGTTGAGGATAACCGAGGATGGAATCGGAGCAGAGCGCCCGAAGCTCCAGCCGCAAAGACCGGAAAGACTCGTTTGTCAGGAAAACGGAACAGGAAGCTCCACGAGGATAACGAGAGCTCAATAGGGAACCGGACCCGGATCAGGACACAGAGCTGAACCGGATCCCGATAAAGATCGGAGCTCTGACGGAGACCACAGCAGCGGATCGTTCTACCCCGCGACACGTAGAATGCCTCGCGGTCTGACAGGTCCTTCTCAGCACGGTCTCCTTCTCCATTACCACACACAGGAGCGAGCACACAGAGAGAGTATCAAACAGCTCCATACGTCCAACAGGTACGACCAAATGTACACACACAAAGTATGTATCACATATACAGTATATTAAAATATATATATATATATATATATATATATATATATATATATATATATATATATATATATATATAAAAATCATATTCTGATATATATTATTAAAAACTATTATGCTTATGTCTATACTCTGTTTACAAAAATAAATTACTTTAAACTGGAAATGACAGAATAATCATAATAACAATCATAATACATTTTAAAAGTTCAGTACAAAAATTTAAAACCAGATTAAACCAGATGCTTCCAATAAGAGGTTGTATAAGCTATTAAAGATGTTAAAAAAAGCTATTGTGACACTATATAATATAATATAATATAATATATAATATCAATATCGTACTAAATTATCAGATAGTTCCGGAAAATATTTGGAGTGAATATTTCAAATTAGCCTCGCAACTCCTGTACAAAGATTGAGTGTTCGCACACTTGGAATAAGTTGGGAAATTGTGTAAATGTTTATTTTTCATCAAACTATTCCCCCAAGGCCAAAAAGCTATGGTGTGTAAGAGTTTAAGAAGATGACAGGAGAAGGTGAAAGGAATTTATAAAACTAATTTATTAAGTATTATGCTTAAGATACTTCCTTGCCCTCACAGATGATTGTAATACAAAGGGGCTATCTTGAACTTTTCCTCTTCTATTCAAAAAGTGAATGTGCCTTCTTATTTTTTTGAAAGACTTCAGCATACATTTCCACAAATGGCCAATAGATGTCGTCACAAAGACAGCACAAAATGGGGAGAAAAAAATATATATAAATCAAATTATTTGTTTCCTGTTCTGTTCTTTGTATTACCCTTACTGCTATTTTGTACACGTTGCCTTATTAGAGTCACACCTGATCTTTTTTATATGATTGTGTGTTGTGTATTATATATAATTTTATATATTTGTCTCCTGATCTTACGCTGCTGAATTAATACGTAATAAGTGATTTGTACATGTATATATGTCAAAGAACAGACGCATACAAGTTCAGTATTCAGCAAAAATAATAGTTTTTTTTTGATCATAATTGTCTTACATCTCACATTCTTCTGCAGGAGTGCGTAAGAGTGTACCGCGTCCGGTCCCCAGACCGTCCCCCGCAAGCAGCGCCGCCCAGCGGGCTGCGCCTCAGAGCCTCGTAAGGATGCTCCTCCCAAAGACCTGGACCTGGTCACCGCGGCTGCTGTCTGCCCGCCTGCTGAAGGTGAGCGAAGTTGAAGAACGACTGGCCGAAGCTACAGCTGCACACATCGACGAAGCTGGCAGAGAAAACCGCCCTCAAGCAGCTTCAGCGCGCCACGAGAAGGCGCTGCACCGCTACAGCGACACGGAGAGCGTAGATCTCGCAGCTCATCCCGCCGCAACAACGAGACGCACGCCCTGCGAGAGGGCTGCGGCGCAGTCAGGAGAAGGAGCGCGGCGTCGGAGCCGCCGCTGCAAGGACGCGGACGCAGCAGCTCCAGCGCTGCCGGCACCAGCTGCACAAACTGCAGAAGTCGCAGACCGCCCAGCGTCTTTGGGAAAGAGACGAGCTGGCACGTAAGCTCACAAGCACGCAACAGTTCAAAGTGCAGGAAAGCGAGAGAATTTAAGGTCTGGAGCACGCTTCCTGCACCCGCATGCATATTTACCATGCATACAGTGTGTATATTCTGTATACTGTACTACTTCCACTTAAACGCTGCTCTTTTTACACAAATACGGCTTATAATAGTTGCTATAATTGGGGTTATACAATGGCCCCAATGACCCCAAATGGACATGATGAATTTTCCACGACCCCAAGCCTTCACATTTCACATCTTAAAGAAAAAAAAATTCCCCATTAAAATAAAGAACCACTGCATAATTTGGACATTCTGTTATGTCAGTAACATATGTATGTGTACCGTAAGTGGCTAAAAACTAAATATCCTTGCACTGACTCACCAGTCTAGTTGGAAATGCGATGCAGAGGTGGTGCGCGCGCCCGAGATGTAGCACCGGAGTCTGTTTTGTTCTGTTACGTCCAGAAGCAGCGGTAACGTGAGCGGCATTATTCACACGCCGCCGTTTAACTTCTGTGCGGTCAGAAGAGCTACATTAAACGTGACATCCACTAGATGGCACATCAGAGCCAAAACATCCCTGACCATCAGGTTTCCAAGTCACGCTTAAAACACTTTACAGCGTCTTTTAAAACTTTCCACTGTCATCGTGTCGAAAACTCTGATCTTTCATTCAAAACGACTAATCTAGACGATCTAAAAAGCGGGTTTGTCAAATTCAGATACTAACTGTAAAAGGAAAACCGTTAGGCGTTAGGGTTAGCGCTCAATAGCGGCTCAAAATACTACATAAGTATGCGATTTGAGACAATTTGTGGATAATAGCTGGACGGGGAAATTTGTATTTTTATTTTGTCGAGAGTAAAATATACGCTTTTATAATATAAACGGTGTGTATAAGTGGCTGATCTGAATCAAAAGATAATATAGTAATATTAGCTCACAAAATCCGTCTTCGATCTTTCTAATATTCATTTGTAAACAAATAAAATGAAGGTAACAAAAGACTACATTGAGTTTTTCCCCCAGTGCTGTAATGTGTTTAGTTCTTATTTTATTAGCTCTCTTTAATTAGTCTTCGTTCATGCCGTGTATGTGTGGCTGTCTGTTCTCAGGAGTTGGAAAAAGAACATGGAGTTGAGTACAGGGACCTTTCAGAGGCGGTTGGCGGGCGAGCGAAAGAAGCCCACGATGCCCTACAGGAAACCCAAACACTGCGGGAGGAAATGGACAAGCTGTGCGCCAAACTAAAGGTACCTGAAGATGCAGAAGATAGCTGGTCATGTAGCTTGGGCCATATACACAAAGAACATAACCACTGTTGTAATGCATGTGGAGATTTTATTGGTTGGTTTATAATGTTTTGTAATGGGTTTTTTTTTTAGGAGAGAGAACGGAGCTGGATGCTAGGAACATTTACGCTAATCGAATGCTGAAAGGGGTTTCAAAGAAAGATTTAGAAGATTCCATCAGGAGGAAAGGTACAGAGTCTGGAGTTGCTTGGTAAACTATTTAAATAAATAAATAAAGAAAAAATAAAAAATTATCTGCTTAGAATGAATGAAAACAAATGGCATGCTATTAGATATATTCCTGTTTTTAAAGAAGTACATATGAGAGATTAGGATATAATCTTACACTTTCCACAGTTTTATATCTTCTTTTCTATCCTCAGGTGCCAGTACAAGCAGAAGTATAGCAGTGCAGACTGAAGAGCTCTGTCTAGACTTCCCATCTCCTCTGCTATCACGAATGGCAGTGAGTCTTCCTGTGACTACCAGACGGATGACTATCTGTCTCCTGAAGGCAAGTCTCTTTCACTGAAGCAGAATTTATGATGCGCCTAGACTTAACAACACTTATTCATTTCGTAAAACGCGTCAGCCTTCCCAAGGAGAGCTGCACCAACTAATCGATCAAATCGCTAATAATCGATTATGAAAATCGCTGTGAACGAATCTCGTTATCGATTAGTCGGTCTGCACGGGGGAGATTTACTCATTACGTTACTTCTGTAAAAAAAAAAAAAAAAAACACGCTTCGGAAAGTAAATACTAAAGTTGTGTCCCAAATGAAGTAATGTACACTTACACTATGCACTATGTACTCTACCGTCTAGTGTGTGGATTTTAGAAAGGTAATATCATCTCAAATATAACTCTAGTGATGTTTTTCTTTACCAGTAGGAAGTATAAGCCGCTTCCTAGTCGACGGCGCATGACGTCATACGCACGCTATCATTAGCAGACACCCAGAATCACCGACAGTGACTTTCTTCGGTGTACTTTCTGTCAGCGTTACTTTTTATTCCCAACAGGACCTCAGTCACGATCAGATGGAGCCGGAATCATCACGTGACTGAGGAAGAATGTGTGTAACCTCTAAGGCAGGGGCGCATTTTAGACACCGAGGAAATCAAACTGATACACGAGGACAAACTTGTGTTTATATCCAAAATGCTCCACTGTGTGTAAGGGTCAGGGGGAAACTGGTACAAGCTGCTTAAAAGTTTTAGTTTAATTCCAGTTTATTGTCATTAAATGCTGTATTTGCACGCTTGCAGTGTAAATTCTGTCGTTTATTAGTGAGTTTTTATTATTAATTTAGGACTGTAGTTTAATTCAGTGCTTTTTGTGCATCCATAAACATAATGCATATTTATGAATTTTTTATGAAAAATGTTGCATGAATGTTTTTGAAGTTTGCTATAGTGGACCGGCGCCAATAGCGCCTCAGGTATGTAACTGTAAAAGTGCAGTTAAAGTAGCTTTTTATGAGCTTTATGTACTCTGGCAGGAGGCATCCATGTTTTTTCGTACATCTTGTCATTACAACTTGCAAATGAACACTTAGAAGGCACCATGAAGCTTTTTTTTCTTTCTTTCAGCATTTGGTTCAATTTTGGCCCATTCTTGGCAAATTGCCAAGGTCACTAGAGTCCCTTTTCAAAAATCCATTTCAAAGTCAGGACATTGGCTAGGCCACGTGGGGTTTTTCATGTCGAAGGGATTAAATTCGGCTCTAATATGTCTCGGACATCGCCCGTTCATGTTTCCTTCGATGACGTGTAATACCCCACTAGCATTTGCAAAGAAACGCTGATTCCTGATGATTCCACCTAGCTTCATTGGTAGATTAGCAACGCAGCCTAACTGTAATAGTTACATAAACTCACCAGAGGGCACCAATGATCTCTGCTACCTCTTCCAAGCTTTATTTTTCTTATCTTCGGAGCAGTAAATGAGGACTTATTGCAGGGAGGAACTAGAGGTCGAACCGATAGTGGATTTTACCGATAGCGATAACTATGTATGGGCGGACCTGCCGATAACCGATTAATCAACCGGTAGTTTTTAAAATTGATACTGAATGAAAACCTACCATTCAAAGTCAAATATTGCTGAGCCTTATTACAAAAATAAACAGTACTGACTGGACCCTGAAATTGTACTGGACTTTTAAAAAAAATGAGATAAATATGAATATATATTAACTATTAATAAATATGAACATAAATAAAAGATCCAGAATGAATCAAAAAACACTTCAAATAACACAACAAAATTTCACAGTGATAGTTTTTATTTCACCTCTAGAGGCCGCTCTCGTCCTGTATAATGAGAGCGGACCCTTCACAGCCACTCCTGCGACCGTTTTGGACAGTTATCGGTCGATTCATCAGTAAAACTGATCAATCGGTCGACCTCTAACAGGACCTAAAGTTGTCAGTGGGGAACTGAAGGAACGTCTGTCCACATGCACCATAGTACTGATTTGAAAATGTTGTTTGGAATTGTTGTGTTATTGTGCCACACAGTACCTAATTTGCATAGAATTGAGAAAATCTCAATCCCAGCGTCGCTTGTCAAATCGTCACCAGTCGCTTTGTCACTTGGTTGGGTGAATGTAGGGTAAGATGTTCAACCTTTAAACCAAAGAAAGTACTGATCGTGCTAAACTCAATTCTTTGTGGCCAACCTGTAACAAAGTTCCTAAAACATTCATGAGTTCTAACTTTTGACCTCAATAAAGAAACAGCATTTGGAGGAATAGAATAGTTTGTGGAGGAACAGATTGCGAACAGCTTCTTTCTTTTCACAAGCTATATTACAGAACCGGCAGAAACAGGGTCTGTAGGATTCTTTCGAGATCTGTAGGTTTTAAAGTGCACCTATTATGGTTTTGAAACGTGCTTAATTTAGTTTGAAAGGTCTCATACACTAGATTTACATGTATCCGGAGGTCAAAAAACACTTTAATGTGCTCATAATTTAAACTACAGCATTACCTTTTTCCCCAGTGCCGCAAACGACTCGCGTTCAACGATCCGTTCAAAAGGATTCGTTCTAAACTCCGCCTTTCATAGAGCATACTCTGCTCTGATTGGTCAGATGTTCCGGTCAGATGTCCCAGTCTTTTTGTGATTGTCGAACGCGTCTCAGCGGGGTCGGAAAAGGAATTGCCCACTACCGTAACGATTTCAGCTCCCGTCTGTTCACGAGCAGCCGGTGAAGACCAGAGGCGGGGCTTTTTGTTGCAAAACTACGTAGGTTAGTACAGGAAGTAAAGTCTGGAATCACTAACGGCACGCTTTCAGCTCTTCAGAATCGGTGCAGAATTCTTTTGGGAGTCAACTTAGTTTGTCGGGTACTTTTATTTGTGAAACTTTACACAACGTTTTTTTATATTCACAAACAGCTCTATAACACACTACATGAAAGGTAATACTTGAAAAACCATAATAGGTGCACTTTAAAAGGTTAAGTTTAGTTTTATAGGTTTTAAACAGGTACGTAAACAATAATGAATATGAAAGCTCCCAATGAGATGCAAAACTCCTGCATCCGTTATTGCAAATAAATGTTGGCATGTAATCTTACCATGGTGCATAATTTCTTCACAATAATTGACAGTTCTAACGTAATGACACATTTTGTGGAAATTGTGCAAAATGGTGTTTCTATTTTTTTCCCATAAGATAAAAACTTTATTGATCCCACACTGGGGAAATTCCCTGTGAGATTATTTATTTATTTATTTATTTATTTTACTCGCTGTTGAGTCACAACTCACGTGATAAAGAACCGATCCGAACGCATGCCTTGCTACATCCCATCATGCAACTCTAATTTACCTTCTAAACATAAAATGTAAAAAAAAAAAAAGCTTTATGCGCTGAAAATTTGTGCACCGCTCAAACTTGTGGCCTGATTTTATTCAACAATTTGAACAGTAGCCTGGTTGATTCACTCATCCCGCTGCATGAAACAGCCCTGAGTTAAAGATAGCTCAGGATTAGGGATAATCTGAGGATGAAAATGGTCACGTTATTCTCCAGCACTGCTGTCTAAAAGGCTTAATTCCACAGCGCTGTTGAATTCTTGATTCGGATTGGTCAGAAGGCGTTGATTCATTTCCTACAACAGCAGCCCTGACCGTATTTCTCGCTATAGGATTATATTACACGTTTATATTAACGTGCTTGTTCTAATACATTATTGTTTCTATAGCAACAGCTCATTCACAGTGACACAGATACGGCATAATCTGAGCCTAACGAGACAGATTAAACAACATGTTCTTTAACACAGAAAAACGTATCGCCGTTGATTTGGTGAAGTTTTCTGGAAGAAGACCTTTTAAATAACATTTAAGGAAGGAGTCTCTAGTGTCTCCAGGAATCTCCATTCTCTTACAACATCCTGCCCCGTGATGTTTTATTCATTACTTAGCGTACATTTCTATTACACATGCAGTTGATCTCTTACTTAATCACTGACTGTCTTCCAGCGAATGAGAGGATTGAGTGGACGTCTAAGCCTGACCTTTCCCAGATTTGCTCCAAAATTTCCGAAACAAACTTCCAGGCTTAATCAGAATGGATTTCCTGAACCTTAAATGAGTGTCGTGCGGTCGAAAGATCAGAAATCACATGATGGCGATTTTTGCATAGAAAGAAATGTCGCAGGGTTTATCGGAACGCACTCTCCTCTCGTCCCTGTCGGACACACGGCTTCTCCATACGATGATTGGTGGGAGAGCTCTCGTAAGGGGCGGAACCTCATGACCGACAGCGTCGAAAACGTAAACATACGTAAACCGGCTCCAGTCAGACTCGCAGAATGTTCTGAGCCGCTATTACCGAATCCGTGACAGGACTTGTATAGCGTATATACAGTTCTGTTCATTTCAGAATTGTTGTTGTTTATTTCTAAGTCCAGCGATCTAGCCGTCACTACCTTCTTCAGTGAAATTTAGCTACCTTCTAATTTTGCCGACCTGCTTTTGGCAAAGTCTCGATGCTCTTATTTATGAGGAGAGACTAAGAATTGAACAGGACATCAGACCAAGAGATGAAAAACCTGTGTTGTGAACACCTGACCATCACACTCGTATATGGGCTTGTTGAACATCCTATCCCAGATTTAGTCCAACTTTTTCTGTTATAATAAGCTCCACTCTTCTGGGAAGGCTTTCCATTAGATTTTGGGGCGTGGCTGTGGGGATTTGTGATCATTCAGACATAAAAGCGTTAGTGAGATCAAGCAGTGATGTTGGGATGTTGAGGTCTGGGGTGCAGTTGGGGTGGAGCTGGAGTTCTTCTACACTAACCTTAACAAATCGTGTCTTCATGGAGCTTGCTTTGTGCACAACGTCACACTGGAACAGGTTTGAGCGTCTTAGTTCCGTGTGAAGGGAAATTGTAACATTACAGCACACGAAGACATCATTTACGTTTATGGCACTTTGGCAGGCGCCCTTATCCAGAGCAACATTTATCTCATTTATACAACTGAGAAATTGAGGGTTACGGGCCTTGCCCAAGGGCCCAGCAGTGGTAGTTTAGCAGTGCTGGGGCTTGAACTTCTGACATCAAACACAAATCATATACTGTGGTGTGCTTCCATACAGTTTTGGGAAAAACAGACATACAGGTATGATGTTTATTGGTGTCCATAAACGCTTGACCATATAGTGAAGAAATACACTTCTATATCAGACGCCTGTGCTTCCTCTGTTTTAAAAGCCACTCCGCGCGATTGCACCGATACCCTTGATTTGTGGCAAAACATGTTATGAGTGCGACATCTCATATTCCCCCTTATCTTTATGACAACGGATGCTGTAAAACGATGATTTTTAAAATCCGTTACTCCTCTACAAGCGCATACGTCCGAATCTTGCTGAAAGCACTGCGTTCATCAGTGGAGGATTTCCGTCATTATTCTGTGTACATAAAATCTGTTTTATGACTCTTTTGGGGTCCCCCCCCCTCCATTCTTCAAATATTCCATCAGGAGCGGCAAAGCAGTGAGCAGAGAGCGACGGAAGCAGAAGAGCAAAGAATTCGGGAGACGGTGCGAGAGCAGGAGGAAGAAAGAGCAAAGGAGTTGGCGGAACAGGAGAGAGAGACCGACCGACTTGCGGAAAGAGAGCGAGAAATTGAAAAGGAGATCGAAAAGTTGCAGAAGCAGAGGAAAAAATTCGAGTCCTATCCGAGTGAAGCGAAAGGGACGAGACCGAGAGACGGTGAGTCACTGAGAAGATTTTCATAGAGGTTCATAGTGTGGATCTGATGCGACAATGACGTTGTTGAATTCTGTGAAAACTCTCCTGCCATTAGCATTCAACGGATTAGGATATATCTCTTTCTAATGTTTATATGCTCGGCTACATGACATGACACGACACGACCAAGGTATGTATTGGTTACATTTGCCACTTTTGTTCCTTGAGGGCTGCAAAACAAACGACTAATTTTATGGCAAAATCGCTTGTTTTTTGCTTGTAGACCTCTGTTCTGCGTAAATGTTTGCGTAAACAAAAACTAACTAAACGTTTCCGCTGGATTTACAAAAGATTCAGATACGCTGATTTTCTTTGTATTTGCGTGTAGATGTTGATGAATGCTAATCTCCAGTAAATCACCTGCACAGCTGATGTGTCTTTGGTAACGCCCACAAATCTCCATAAAGGTTCATGTGCACAGACGGCTGTGAGCATGAAAGGAACAGCAGGGTAAATCCTGAAAAACAGAAGTTATTTTGACTCACTTCAAAGCCAATCAAAAATTTTATAGCATAAAATATTATTAATAATAGTAATAATAATGTGTGCGCTAAATCTTCCATTGTTTACGGCTTTGTTTACGGCTTTGTTTACGGCTTTGCTCGGACAAGTCGGATATTTCTATTTAAACGGAGCCATTTCTTTTGTCATCATTGAATGATTTTGTCTGAATTCATGAGTTCGTGTTGGCTCGCTTTCTATATTTTTTCTATTCTTTGATTGATTCCAATAACATAAGCATAAAGCCTGGTTCTCACTAAAGTTCCTCGATGGTACTTTTAGTCCCTGACCTAGTGAACTAGCATGGCGATGTTTTTGATAGAGACCCCGAAGCTCTTCTATAATTCGCTGTGGATGAGAGCATCTGCTAAACTGCTGTGAGATCATAAAAATACGCCATTTAAACTCGACAGTATCTTCCAGATTTAAATCTGCACTGATTCATGCAAATTATATGATCATAAACATCAAGTCGGTGTTTACTTCAGTTCGTCTTCTTACGTGTAAATTTACATACAATCAGGAGGATGAGTAGGAAGGATTTTTTTTATTATTATGAATTTTATGATCAGTTTTCTTGCGTAAACGCTCGTACTAACGGTTTACGCATAAATCCGTATGTATACGTGTTGATAAATGAGGCCTGTTGTTTTCCAGTGTACAGAATGTAAATTTTTGAAATTAAAATGAGAATTCCTGGCTTTAGCACGTTCGCCTCACACCTCCAGGGTTGTGGGTTCGATTCCCGTCACTGCCTTGCGTGTGTGGAGTTTGCATCTTCTCCCCGTGCTGCGGGGGTTTCCTCCGGGTACTCCGGTTTCCTCCCCCAGTCCAAAGACATGCATGGTAGGCTGATTGGCGTTTCTAACGTGTCCATGGTTTATGAATAGGTGTGTGTGTGAAGGTGTATGTGATTGTGCCCTGTGATGGATTAGCACCCTGTCCAGGGTGAACCCCGCCTTGTGCCCCATGCTCCCTGGGATAGGCTCCAGGTTCCCTGCGACCCTGAAGTATAAGTGGTATAGAAGATGGATGGATGGGAACTTCCTGACCTGAAGCTGAAGCCGGGAAAAAAAAATTGTTCAGTAGTAGATCTGAAGGATGAAATATCTGTAGCCAGAAACTCAATAATGTCAGCTGCAAATACGCAGCATCATTCTGGTAGATGTGTATTTGAAAATATTGTCGACTCAGCACTCTAAGGACGCTCGATGTGCTCTTTTAGCCTCCGAAATCCATCATCCATCATCGACAACAAAGGCAATGAAATCCGTTAGATTTTTAGTTATACTTTGTGCTTCGGCACCGATATTTTGCTATTTGTTTCATCATTTCGGAGTCTTAACGTTGTCTAACGTTTTCAGCTGAAAATGTTTTAAAGGATGTTTTGAATCTTGGTGTGTCTCTAATTGATATCTGAAATGTTCTGGGAAAACCGCGGTACAGATTTACTGCAATGCTGTAAAGTACTGCCATAATGCATACATCAGGTGCCGTGGCATATTTGCACACACCTATGAGAACCTTTCTTGGTTTAGGTGTGGAAAATGGCATGAGCTTTATTCCTTTGGGTGTTGTTAACACTGAAGACAAAACGAATATTTGAAAATGGACAACATTTCATCGGTCTGTAAATTCTGCATGCTCTGTTTGTGTCACCCTTATACTGTAAGCCGGTGATGGGGAGATTCAGACCAAACTAAAGAAAACAGTTCGCATTATATGTGAAATTTTCAATGGAAACTTGACAAACCCAAACCCTTTCCCAATTAGGCAATGCTCATCACTTATAGTCACAAGCCGCTTTAATATGGACAGATGTACACCTGCTCATTCATGCAATTATCCAATCAGCCAGTCAAGTGGCAGTAGCTCAGTGCATGATATCATGGAGATACAGGTCAAGATAATGTTCGCATCAAACATTAGACTGACATCGGAACGGTTTGAGTATGAAGACCAGGAAACAGTCCAGTTTTGATTATCTTGTGCCTAATGTAGCCTCGGATTCCTGTTTTCGGCTGATAGGACTGGATCCCGACGTGGCCTCCCTCAAGGTTTGACACACTGCGTCATGCTTTTCTGCTCACCACAGCTGTAAAGAGTGGTAACTAGAGTCTTCCTGTCAGCTTTAAACAGCCCTGCCATTCTTCTGTGACCTCACTCATCAGCAAGGCTTTTCTGCTCACCGAATGGACAGTACAAATCCCAGGAGATCAGCAGTTTCTGGAATACTCAAACCAACCTGTCACCAACAACCGTGCCACATTGTTCTCTGTTCTGTTGTCTGATGTAAACAATAACTGCAGCTCTTGACCTGTATCTGCATGATTTTATGCATCGTGCTGCCGATACATGATTGGTTAATTGGATAATTGCATGAATGAGCAGGTGTAGAGGTGAAAAGTTTTTATTTATTTATTTTAATCTCAAATAGACGAGAGGATGAACATGGGCTGCGTATAGAACATTTTACAGGCTTCTTTTAAAATATTTTCATTCGAAGCAGCTTAGAATTCTTTAAATAGAAATGTTAATGTTTATAAGTGGGATCTGGGTTTACTGATGTACACAGGTAGTAGAGTATAGCCAAAAGCTGTGGAAATAGAAGTAGGACAAAATATCTCTCTAGCATGTAGACATAGACATGTGCATGCCTGTCCTTGCATTTGTGCATATTCAAATACCTTATTTGTCCCTTGTGACAGGGTGGGACCGAGATGAAGAGGACAGGAAGAGGCGAAGTGAGTGGCGAACTGAGGAAGAGAACGGTAAAGATAAAGAGCCACACTCGAGCGAGCAGGAGATCCAGGCCAAACAGGAGCGGGAAGAGGAAGAGCGCAGACGAAAAGACCAACTTTTGGCCAAAATGCGTGAGATCGACATGCGAGCTCAGGCACAGGACTCTGGCTTGATCCATAACGAAACAGGAAGCACTCACATGCCTCTTCAGAATCAGAACACCTCCATCTTCAGCTTCACAGAGTCTCAAGAGTATGTGAGCACGCCCAAGACCGGGAATAGGGGCGGAGCTCTGCGATCACAGAACACCACTCAGGATCTTGACCTCACGTTTGGCAGCTACGCTCCGTCATTTGGTAAACCCGCCCCTCGAGCAGGTGTCGGACAACGGAGCCCTGTGGACCAGCCGTCTGGAGACAAGAATGGAGGGATGGACCTCAGTGGGCTTGCCAAGGAGAAGAAGTCCAACCTCATGCAGCAGCTGTTCGGGTCTGCATCCTTGTCAGCGCCGCATGAGTCACCCAGCAAGATGGAGCTCCTGAGTTCTCCCGAATCTTCATCAAGAGGACGCAGAAGAGACGCAGAGACGACCAGCAGGCTGAAAAGGACCACGCTGCACGTCTCCGAGAGTGGCCCGGCCGTCAGAGCCATTACGACACTCGAGGATGACATAGAGGAAGTCATTCTATGAAGAGGCGTCTCATCGAGAGCGTTCGTTTTCTGAAAACGCAGAGAATGAGGAAGTTCTAATACTTTTCTTAGACAAAGCTGATTTCGTTCTTTTAAATGAAAGCCAAGCTCAGGTTGTACCAAGCTGCCGAGCCAGATTCCCTGGACGTCACTGAATAAAACGGCAAAATAAACGGCAACCATGTTTAATCTTTACACGCGGTAACTTTCCGTTGCTTCTGTTTTCACTAAACAGAAACGACCTCAGAAAATATAAGCACATGAAAACCAAATACATACAGTATACATGGCACAAATACCGGCCTGCATGTAACTTACCTACGATTAGGAACTAAAGAGGTCTTAGATTTATACAGATTTTTGGCACTCTGTTGTCTTTATATATTTAAAGATGAGTCTATGAGTAAAAATATATTTATTGGGTTAATATTTATATTAACGGGTGAAATGGAAGATCTTCCTGCAGATATCCAATAAACACGGGACCAGAAAACTCATTCAAATGCTGATGCTCACTCTCAGATCGCTTCCAAGCGATTGGCCGACACATAGCTCCATCAGAATTTTTTTTTTTTCTGGATTTTTAGGGGCAGTTTACTGAATTTATCTTCAGCACGGACAGATTCACTTCGTTATTCTCGTGTTGAGATTCTGTATGATTGACTTCTCTTAGTTTCTGCACGGCAGTGATTGCACTACATTTATAAAGCACCAAATCCCCATTATCATAGTTATTATATTTATTATTGACTTCTTTATATTTACTATCCTGTTTGATTGGTACCTCGAACTAAATTCAATCCAAACCTGAGTTTCTTTTTTTTTTTGAAGATCGTGATGGATTCTGTTCATGAATTTCATTCCACCGCCGAGGGCGGAATATATTGCCACATTATTATTCTACACGCTTAAGTAATAAGCAGAATATTTGCTTTAGATCATGTTCAATATGTTCAGAGAGGGCGGGTGGAATTTAATTGTATTTATTTTACAGGTAAAGGGGTCCCCTGCTCTAGACCGACCCACTTAAACTGTAATATTTTTACAATGAAAAGTCTGACCACATCTCCACGGCACAGCAAATATCCAACATCTGAGTGCTGAGAAGCATCCCAACTAACCGTGTTTAATTACATGTGTTTGACTATACTTTTACTATTATTTCTAATATATATATTTATAATTATATTATTGCGCTATATAACACTTTTGGGAAACCATTTTCCTGAATGTCTGAAAATAGAGAAAGCATGAACCACCATGTTTGTTTTTTAATTATTATTATTATTATTTGTTTTGTTTAATGAGTTACATTGAAAAAAACATTCATTCATGGATCAACATGTTTAAATTAAGGGCAGAATTTCCACTTAAGTAATATATTTATTTTCATGAAAACGTAAATGGGTAAATAACGGCGGGTTTGTGTTGAGCTGTGATGTTTAAATAGAAATATATTCATTTAAAAACTTTATTTATTGTAGTAACATGAACATTCATTCGATATGTAAAAGCTACACAAGGCCATAATGACTTTAGAAGCAAAAGTCTGAATATTACATGGATACATTTACACACTGTTTATTTAGATCCATGTTCTTCTCTTCAGGTAGTATATTATATTTGTAGTACAATGTTTACGAAGTCAGTAACCAATCAATGAATTAAAATACTGAGATTTTAAATCATCCTGTAAATCCCCAAATTGTGGATGTCCATAAACTTTAGGGCGAGCACTTGTGAAAGACGTACGTGTGCTGTAACTGATGTATTTTGTATAAAAGACACGTTTCATGCTGGCATTTATTTAACATATCTCAGGGGACGTACTGAGCTAGAGCTGAGTTACTATGCAGTAAAGATTTATATGAACTTAGATTTATATTTATATAAATATTAACCTTTATAGTTTGTTATTTTTATTTAAAAATACACACACACACACACACACACTGTGGGGTCTATAAGTCAGAGCACTAGTGAAAATACTTCTATTGAACATTCTTTTCTAATTTAATACAACAATTTTCATTACAAACTATTATTGACAGCAACTTGAGTGAAAAGGAGAATCTTTGAAAGACATGAATTTCAGAGTCTTAGTATTTGGTGCGTCCCCTTTTGCTTTAATGACGGTGCGGACTCGAGCTGGCGCGGACTCTCCATTAGTTTGTGCAAAATCTTATGATCCATTTGGGATCAAATCCATCAGAGTGTCATCAACAGAAGAGATTAGACGTGAAGACAAGCTGACCTTTTTGTACAAAGCCATTAACGTGGTCAATATCGCACGTTTGCTTACAGTTAAACAGGGACCTAGAAACAGTGCAGGATCTTGAGTATTAAATATTCAGGATATTGAACATTTACGTTCTTTATTTTAAATATTTCAGAATTCTAAAAACCCCATATTTTCAGACATTCGAACCCATATATGATACATGTACACACGCCGTCGGTCAAAAGTTTGTGGACACCTGACTGAAATGTTTCTCACGATCGTTAAAAAGCTTTTGATCGAAAGGTGTGTGATTTAAACGTGTGGAATCGGTGTTGTGGGCAAAAATATACTTGTGCCGACATATTCGTTCCTTTCATTAAAAAAAAAAAAACAGACATTTTATTTAAAAAATTTTTGTAAACGTACAACCATGGGCGAAATATTTCCAAAAAGCAGCCGATATGAGTCCAGTGTCGGTGTGAACTCGTTTAATACTGTTTAAAAAGCATCTCGGGGGAAATTCCTCAAGAAAATCGATCGAGAAAACGCCAGGAATACGTTTCTGGAAATTCTAGACGGAAAGGGCGTCTACTTTGATGATGCAAAAATATTTAATTATTTTTATTATTATTTTTTTTTTTATCATTCTAAAATGTGGAAAAATAAAGAATGAGTGTGTCTAAACTTTTGACCAGTTATGTGTGTGTGTATGTATATGTATGTATATATGTGTGTGTGTGTGTGTCTATATATATATATATATATATATATATATATATATATATATATATATATATATATATATATATATATATACATATATATATAATTTGTCCAGTCAATGTTTTAAAAAGTGCTTAGATAACTTGACTTTTTTTTCTTTTCTTTTTTCTTTCTGTAGCAAAAGTGATTAGATCATTTGACACGGTTTCTTAAGCATATTCATTTGAAAATGTTTGGTCGATCATATAATGTGGAGTAGGGTATGTATGGTTTTATATCCTGTGATTTTGATGCGAATTAAATGGTTAAAAACAGTGTAGTGGATTGTAATTTCTACATAGGAAGACACAGACGGGACCAGAAGGACACTGATTGTCCCACTGGACTGGATGGTTCTTCACTTGGGACTGCTTTAAGTTGTGTAAATAGGACTAAACACAGGAAAGCTCTGATTGTGCACACAGTAAGCTTCTAGAGGAGCATCCATGTTGTGTGGTGATGTTCGATGTCCTCCATTGTCAGGTCATTGTATAGGGATGGGCTTTGTTGGCTCGCGCGCTGTTCTTTTGGATCACGTGTTTGACGCACGTGCACAAGGTTATAGATAGGTACAATGTCCGATCACTCGAAGCTCGAAACTGTTAACATCGCAAATAGTGTTTTTTTTTGTTTGTTTTATTTTAGTTATTGTTATACTATTTTAACATTATAATTCTAAATACGTGTTCATACATGTCCTATTTGTGTCATTTTTTTTTTTACAACGAAGAGAATTTAGCCAAACTAGAAATACGTTTCCCAGAGACCCGAGCTTGCGGTGTCACGCGCGGATTGGCTGCTCGTGGGGTTGCCAGGTTTCGGGAAATTCTCCAAGTAGACACGTCTCAAAAAGATGAGCAAACAGACCATAAAATAGAGCAAAAAAAGTTTGAACAGTATAAAAACGACACGCATTTTTATTCCCTAATACTTCGCATATTAATCTCTCAGTCTTTGTTTCATATTATAAAACAAATGTTTCTGCATAGTGTAAATACACAGTCTGTTTTCCTTTTGCTTGTCGTTTACCACCGAATATATTCCCCGAATTGATTAGATTTCATATTAAATATATTATTTGTTCTTAGAAGCATTAAAAAACAAACAAACAACCACACATTGATATGTTTTTTTTAATCCCCCACACGAAAACTTCTTTCAAAACTAGTGCGTTAAAAAAACGCGAACCTGGCAACCTCGGGCTGCTCGCCACCTTCTGCCTTCTGTCTTTCCCGCACCTTTAAACCTATCCGCTGCCCTCGCGCTGTGATTTGCTTCAGAAAAAAAGCGCGTAACCAATCCGAGCGAGGGCCACGGCACGTGCAAACCAATCCGCGCGCACGGCCGATTTGCATATTAGCCCGGCGAGCCAATCGGAGCGCGAGTCGGCGGCTGAGCGAGCGCCGAGGCGTCCAATGGTGGCGCAGAGAGGTAGCATATTATTAACATGTTATTACAGGAGGTGTTTTAGATATTGATCCAGTATTCCGTCGTAGTTACAAACTCACTCACGGGCTAAAAAGCGCGGACCTGTTAAACTCGACTGTTTAACGAGTGAAAAACACACGAAAGCGAGGGGGAAAAATGCCCAAGAGGAAGGTAAGAAAAATCGTGTTTATTATTATTATTATTATTAATCTGATGATGATTATTTTTGAAGCACAGTGACAGTATTCCAGGCGCTCGGCTCTCTCCGGTTAGTATCCATCCAAAATGTCGAGCAGGTAAAAGCCAAGATTTCAGCTCAAGTTTTGCAAATCAGTGTTGCTTTCGGTTCATTACAGCTGGACGTTCATCACTCACACACACACACACTCTCTCTCTCTCTCTCTCTCACACACACACACACACAACAAATCCCTTAGGTCATATTGGTGCCTTCTGTGTTTAATTCAGTCGTCGTCAGTTGCAGGTTTTCCTCCATGACAGTAGCTCGGGCTCTTTATGAGCCACTTTGAGCTGAATGTCACTGATGCGATGCTCTCTGCGTCCATTTTGTTTTTCTCCTCCAGCTCTAAAACGCGACTTTTTTTTTTTTTTTAAATAAAAACCGCCGGATCGCTGATCGATTTAGGAATCGGTTATTATTTATTTATTTAATAGCCCTGTTTGAACCGAAACCCTCCCCCCTCCTCCCCGCACCCTCTTCCTCCTCCCATGCCTCCTCCTCTTCCTCTCCTCGCACACACGCGCACACACACACACACACACACACACAGCGCCGTACAGACCCCGTATGTAAGCGACTGGCACATCAATCACACTCGCGCGCTCGCATCTGCCCTCGGGAGCGCGCGCGCGCGACACTAGCACGCTGCAAAAGAAAACAAACAAAAAAAAAACCTGTTCCAGAATAGTTAGCGATAAACGGTGATTGGCCATACAGAATGTGTTTAAACCCGATAACACCTAGACACTGCTGTAGAAGACGGTAAAGATGAGCGTGAGAGTAAGTTTAACCACGGACACGAGGCGCGCGCGTAAGTGTCAGTGTCGGGTCAGCGCTCTGTATTGGAAGTGAAGTGTTCGCGCATGCGCAGAAGAGTCAAGTGGGGGAATTGGGACGCTGTAGTGCTTAATGATGATGATCGTTATTGAACATTGTTTCACTTTATTGTACCGATTTACAATAGAACTAATCATTAGAATTAAATGTGAGTTGGTTTTATTACCTATCGTCTACAACAGTTATTATTTTAATAATAATATTTTTTTAAATAATAAAAAACCCACTAATAACAATACTAGTAATAATAATGTTCGATCACTTCAATAGTATAAATACTGTTATTAATAATAATTAGTAGTAAAACAAACAAACACTCATGGATTATAATTAATAATATGTAGAAACTAATAATTATTTATTATTATAGTTATTACATTAATTAATATTTAATTATTAAAATAATTAGTATTGTAATACTATAATTATTTATTATTGATATTAACAATTAATAATAATGGTAATCATGATATTACTACAAATTCATTATTTGAAAGCATTTTTTAAATTATTATTTGTTGTCTACATCAACGTTTGTTTCATAATAAGAATAATTTCAATAACCGCAATAATAACAATATTAATAACAATAATATGAATCTTTTCAATAATAAAATGCGGTCAATATTAATCAGTAGTAATGGTAATAAAAAGTAAACACTCATGGATTATAGTTAATAATAATAAATATTATTATTATAGCAATGATTATTGTTGTTGTTGGTAAATAATGAATATTGATATACAATAATTGTGCTGGTGAAAATAATAGTAATAATGATATTACTACAAATAATAATTTTAAAGCATTTAAAAAAAAAATAATAGCAATAATCAGTAGTAGTAGTAATACAAACACTTGTGGATTATAGATAATAATACTTATAATTATTATTATTATTAAACCATTAACTGTCATAAATTGTCATGCTCATAATAATAGTAGTAATTATTACAAATAATAATTATTTTAAAGCATTTTTCAGTATCTGTTATCCACAAGTGTTTGTTGTTATTATTATTATTATTATTATTATTATGTTTAACATGGAAAACAATCTGTAATTTCTAGCGCAATAAATTCACTAATTAAGATTAATACTACTACTATCGCTTTGCTTATTTGTAAGTCGCTTTGGATAAAAGCGTCTGCCAAATGAATAAATGTAAATGTAATAATAATAATAGATGTAACACACTGATGATTGTGATGATGTTATAGTGACAGAGGGCTGTTGGGTTGAAATTTTCTGTTTTCTTGGGTTTATTACATATTTTGTGAACGTTTTCCCTCCCATAATAACGTAATAAAAATATTACATTACGTGCTTCCATTCAGTGAGACGATTCTTGCATTAAAATGTTCTATTTAAACCGTGTGGTTTTTAAAAAGCCGGATTTAACTTCCGTATGGTTTCACGTTGAAATCCGTGTCATATTAGTGAAACTAGTGAAGTCGTATATGAAGGTCAGTGGTGTGTTTGTGGTTGTATATTTCTTACAACTTCGTACATCGTGTTTGATCTTGAACAAAATCCCACATCACGCTGATTGATTTAAATGTATACAAATGTTTCGAGAAGAGGTTGTGACGGCATTGTGACTTAATCCGGAAGTGCAACACGCACAGTGTAGCTGTAGCAGAACTGGAGACACCTGAAAAGCACGCTTTGCTGATTTGTTTTTAGTTAAAGCAGCAGACAATGCAAACATAAAAGACAATTCACCGAAGGGGAAAGGACGCCGGATGTAAAGGACATACCGCTTTATTTGACCAATTTGCATTGTTGTGTTGATAAACAGGTTGTTCAGTAATCAAAGCGCAGGCGTAAATGTGCCGTGCGTTGTCAGTAATGTAATTTGTAATAATGTATATTTATATATTGTGGCCCAAGGCACAATACTTTATTATTAGTGTGCAACATCTGACGCTGATGCGTCGCAATAACACTCTGTAGCTCGAAAGCACCGAGGTCAGAAACGACTTGTTCCGAATTCCCACTTCTGAGTTGCATCGAATGCAGCAATAGGCTTGCTGAGTTGCGTTGAAGATTTTCAAAAAGGGGGTGGAGCCAATCAGCTCTGTTCCACATGTGGGCGGAGCTCATTTCAGCACCAAAAAAGTCAACAGAAACCTAGTGAGCTCCAAAAGTCGGTATTGTGTCCTTTACATTACATTACTGATTATTACAGGTTTAGGAAAAGGTGTCCCTGCTGAAATCAACAATCGAAAACATTCGAATGTTTTCCACGACGAATACCATTACAAACCATTAAACCAATTAACCATTAAAACCAAATGTCAAAGGTGTTCCGTTGGTCCTAAATGGTGTCCACTAGACATAAAAGGCCACCAATAGAAGGCAAGAAATGACCTGTAGAGACCCACAGGGACCATTACAGCTTCCAGTAAAACCAATACAATTCCCATTATAACCATAAAAACCGTTATGATTTTATGAGGGTTTCTATTGTTTTTGTTTGTTTGTTTTTCCCAGCAGGGTTACATTTTTACATCTAAACTGCAGATTTAAAACAACACATCTGGAAAATAAATAAAAACAAAAACAGCACCGTTACTGTATTAAGTATTGTGTATTTCCTGTAAAAAATGTATTATTAAGGATAATTATATTTGACTTTCTTGACGTTATTACAGTGTGAACAGTGCGTGTGTGTGTTTTGATTGGCATTACGTACCGCATAACAGAAAGCAAGCACAAGTGGCACACGGAAAATCAATACTGAGCACATGCTGACAAAGTGCTGGTTAAAATTCTAATAAATGATGCATATTGTGTGTGTGTGTGTGTGTGTGTGTTTCTTTCTTCAGTCACCTGAGGGAGCGGAGGGGAAAGACTCCACTAAAGTCACAAAGCAGGAGGTGAGTTCCACACACACACACACACACACACACGAGCAAAGTGTAGTTAAAATGGAGTTTAGCTTTCACTTTGCTGTCACTCAGAATCACGAGACCTTCAAAACCTTAAAAGTGAGACATGTCTCGGAGAAACAGTCAATTAAACGTCGTAGCGTCCTTCAGGTCCGTCGTTCTCGATAGCTATTAAAACCCGATCCACTTTTGTGACACGTATTTGCAGCAAACAATGTGAAATTAAAAACATAAACGACTCGCCCTCGTACATTAGGAGAGTGAATATTCATTAGGAGATGTTCATGTTCTTGTCGACTCTATCTGGGGCAGATTTTATGCTTTAAACATGTGCGTCATTGTTAATAACTATGAGAATGCTCTCAAGTAATGATTATACAATTGAATAATACAGATTTCCTTTTTTGTTTTCTGTCTGTTTCTTTCTCTCTCTGTCTCTCTCTCAGCCCACTCGCAGGTCAGAGCGCCTGTCCTCGGTAGGTTTCTACTGGATTATTCATGCACTGTTGCACGAAACACGATGTATGTTCAAAGGTAGACCAAAAAAAACAATAAAAATCCGTTATTTAGCCCACCAGGTGAGCTTTATACGTGCCGTTAAATACGCGTACACAAGATGGACGCCGTGCGTACCCCGTGGTCATTTGGTCACGAAATAACACGACACATCCGTGCGGTGCAATACCAGCGTTGCGTCTCAAATCGTATACTTGTGTGCTATTCTAGACCGTACTCGAATACTAACACTAACCGGTTTTTCCTGTTACAGTCAGCGTTTGAATGACTAGGTTTGAGTACCGTCCGTCTAGGTTTTCTAGCTTAGTAAATGTTTTTAAATGCACGACGAGGGATTTTCAGTTTGAGACGGAGATCATGGCAACCATCATGACAAGTGCAGAAAGCTTTAAAGCGAAACAGAGCTGGTGAAGGTGGTTAATACGTCTGTGCGTGACATCGCTAAACGTTCCAGTCCGACCTGGAAACCCAGACGGACCGGGGTGTTTTGGCGCTAGCGGACGCCGTATTTAATCTTTTTAAAAGTACATTAAATACGCACGCGAACGAAAACAATGCCGCTCGTGTAGCAGCTGCGTACGCTAGGGGATGCACTGTTATGTCCTCGAATCACACGTAAGAAAAAGCATTGTGGTGCGTCAAACATTATGTTTACATAAAGACATACACACCAAAAAAAAAAAACATCAATAGGAAAAGCAGTGTTTATTTATTTTGTTATTTTTTTTCACTTTCATTACGAATAAAAAAAAAAATTATGAATATCCCGGACACGGAATTTGCTTCTCCCATGTAGGAGCGGAAAATCTGACGATCGAATATTGATATCGTGATCAAATATGTACGAGATAATCCACGGCTAGGTGTGCGTTACACGTGGAAGAAAAGAAGCAAAGCGGAGTGCGTTGAAACGGTGCACACGTGGCCGTGGATTATCCCGCTTAGCGCTGACAAGTTAAAGCTGTCACTGAAGTTTACAGCGCACAATTCGACTGAGAAGATACAAATAAGGGTTCATCTTTGTTTGTTATTTTATATACGGGTCGTTAGATCTAGAATTCCGCCCGCTCTAAATCATACGCAGAGATAAAGTAGTGCCATAAGATTATATTTATTTGAATGAATTAGAATAAATAGTTATTAGAGAGAGAGAGTTACCTGCATCTGTGCCACGTCTCTACTAATAATAATGAAGCTGTGAGTGTATGCAGCTACAGTATGCAGCTGTAACTGTACGTTACTATGGTTACAGGTGTTTATAGGCAGCGCATTTATTTAGAACGGTGATTAAACCGACCGGACCGACCTGTGCACTATACGGTGTGAACGCACACCTTCCAGCCAATCAGAATCGAGTATTCAGACAGACCATGTTAGGATCATTTTCCCCTCCATGTTATTCGACGTTCTCGTTCGTTTCGGTCACGTGTGAGGAATGTGCACGAGCTGTGTTTCTCCTACGCTTCTCACGTGTTTTATTCACAGGTTAAGCGTTTAGACTTCGTATCGGAGTGAATCCAAACTCAGCCGGTGAAAGGAGAGGGCTTGGATATGGCTAGTACGTCACGTACGGTTATAATCGTGTGTAATGTACGATCTGGGGAAAAAGTATACGACGCTTTGGACGTGACTAGTTAGTATTTAATGTCACTGTTTTAAAAGTGCTAGTTTATTACGTAGTGCTATCGCGTACTCAGTGGCACTTGGAGGTATCCAGAACCCTGGACGTGTTCAAGGGCAGGTCTGACCCCCAGGGTGCCGATTTCATCTTCTAGGATGCCTGGTGTAGTGAATTCCTACATCACTCACAACACACAGCGTGGAGAGAGTCCTGCTAAGCGCATCTGTGGGTGTATTATATACACTGCCTTTTTCACGGAAAACGTGCCAGGGAAAAAAAGTCGCTTTAAAAGTCACACAAAAGTCACTATTTTTTATTTTTTTTTAAAAGAATTACCAATAAATTGCCTGTTCCACAAAAGTGCCTTACATCTACACGTTTCCGCTTTACCAAAGACGTTTATCTTATTTACGTAGTATATTATATTACACGTACCGAGTATACACTTGCATATATTTGAATGGTGTTTTATAAAAACTTTAATTTGTCATCTGTTTGCTTAATGCTCTTCATTTCTTTCATTAACAGAAACCGGCTCCTCCTAAACCCGAGCCCAAACCCAAAAAAGCTGCAGTTAAGGTACCAGCACACACACACACACACACACACACACACACACGTGCATGTGAACCCAAACACCATCACAGCTCAGATCCTCTTTCAAAAATTGGCACGTGTTTCGCGTTTGTTTGTTTCACTCTTACGTTGGATTTTAGTCGGATATTTTATAGTAACTGCAGCAATATGTCGAAAACAAAATAAATACAAGAATTTGTTTAGGTAAACGATAAAATCTCAGAGCCAGCGACCTTCACGCCGGATTGCGTCCCCCTCACTTCAATAAAAACAGCAGACAGCATGTTTGAACGGTGACACGGCCATCTGTTATTGGGAGCCAATCAAAATTGGGCGTTCCGTGAATTCGGGGTTGGTTGGCTTCACGTGTCTCGGAGGAAGCACTTCATCCTTCCCAGGTGGTAGCTGATGTACGATAGGGAAACACTGACTGGTTGGAGGGAATTGCCCAGTGGTAAACACCTCTTATGAAGCCCCGCCCCCTTCCACCGTCTCGCATTAGTCAGTCCCTTCAGGATTTCGCAACCGCAGCAACGAACACAAAATCAAGGAAACTCCACGATAATCGGAGGAGCTTGGAATTCTTCGATTCTTCATTTTTCCGCAGTCATGTGACATGTTCACAATACGCGTTCGGTCAAAGCCCTTTTCGATTCACTCTGCGAGATCCTGGACGGACTGATTAGTAACCTGTCGATTTTCCCGCTTGATGGATGAGCCGATCCGACGCTCTGGCTCTACCTCTAGATTTTGGAGAATGTTTTTAAATTCATTAACACGGACCAAAATCTCTCAGCGTTCATTCGACTTACCCAAGATTAGACGAGTATACGTTTGACACCGTTTAAATGGATTTAATATCGGACGCCACGCTGTAACATAAACATTTGCTGCGTTTTTACTTTTTACACCGCGTCCTTCCCGCCAACGCTCGTTACTTTGCTTTGGGGTTGGCATTGTACACATTCACTTTTCTTCTTCTTCGTCTTCTTCTTCTTTTCCAGCAACACGATCCAACATGATGTGTTTTCTTACCAGTTTTCAGAGCCAAACAATTACGTAATCCGATGTGGAAATTACGCCATCGCCATAATTACAGCCATACAGACATTTTTTTTTACAAGCTTTACATCTGGCTCTGTGAAAAGAAAGTCCTCACCGTCAAAGACGACCAAATCCGTGCGTCGATCGATTCCGTAGCTGTTCAAACCCGAAAACAGGCTACGTTTTTTAGAAATTTAACGTCAGTCAATCTCCCGTTACTCGTTGTTGTCACGGCGATCAAACAATCCCTCCCCCAGGCTCCAGCTCCAGTTCAGTGGAGTTGAGTAGCTCGGCTGTGATCTCATCTTAAACACAAAGCTTCAGTGTTAAGAGTCTTATTCAGGGGAATAACAGCGGCTCTCGGGCTGTCCTGGGACACTGCTGAGATGTAACTTGCTTGGCTAACAGGAAGGAACAGAATCCCTCTAGGTCACGGTGAAAACTTCGTAAAGCCACGAAGAGGACGCATTAAAAGCTGTCGCTAAAGCTGCTGGATGGATAATTATGTAATACTAATCGCCCTTAAGGTTAACTGTAGCTTATACCACAGCGGGGTTCAATTCTCTAGTCTGATCGGTCAGGTTCGCTTTATTTCCAGCTGTAACACGAACGATAGATGAATATTCACGCGCTCATTCTAATACGCAATTGTTTCTATAGTAACCGCTCATACACAGTGGACACTTCACATAATGCTCAATAGAAAAGAGTAATAATAATAATCAGAGAAAATAAAAGCGTTGTTTTAACAGAGAAAAACATCACGTCACTGACCTGGTGGCGTTTATTTATTTAGTTATATTTTTAAAAATTTGTTAAGAGACGTTTATTTAAGGTTTATGGAAGACGTTTCAGGTGTCGGCGCTTTATAACAGTCATTGTGCTTTCCGACAGGAAAGTCTTCAGGACAGAGAAGTTTACTCTTTCCGGTTTCTCAGTAAAAAGACAAGCTGCCTTTTACAGAGAGAGAGAGAGAGAGAGAATGACTGTTCATCACAGCTGTAGCATAAGTGATAACAGGAACTAACTTGTCTCTCGGACGTTCCACAGGATTGAATCTTAACTATAAACTGTTAAAGTCCCTATGAAGTAAACATTGAAGTGTTTTTTTTTTTTTTTTTTACTTTTAAAGTATGAATACATTAGCCTTAAAGTTATCTATAAGCTAGTGCGCTCCAAAACGCTGACAGAAGATACATAGATAAAACGTTTCCCGTATCTCTCTGCCAACAATTTTGATGACCTCATTCTGCACTTCAGCTTCTCATCAGATTTTCTGTCCATTGAAATGCTCCCTAGAATCTGAAGTGTCCCGCCCCCAACATATATAAAAATCCACGGTATTAACCGTCAAGTACGGCTTAACCCGGGTCGTGAGGTAAGCGAAAAAAGGGTGCTATTTAAAGAGGGGGGCGGAGTCACTCCGTATGCTCCACCGTGACTTCCTGTTTCAGTGGCACTTTCGTCAGCACATCGAATAACGCTGCACGTTTCAAGACGCTTGTTCGTTAATGAGTTAAACATCGTAACTGTTCGCAGTCTTGCAAATGTCTCCGGATTTGAGTTTGGGATAAAAAGTCCGTCTCGTTTTTTGTAACTTCGCAGACTTCAACTTCAAAGTCCAAAAATGAAAGTCACTTCCCGTGACAAATAAACAAAGTTCCAGCAAACGCTAATTCACTTTAAATTCAGAAGACTGAATGAACACCGATGCATGTAACTTATCTTTTTTTTTTTTTCTTCTTCTTCTTCTTCTATAGTGTATGTACAGTATACTGGGAGAAGATTTAAATGGTTTGTCATTATGGTCAATTCTTACTCAGTTAAATGTGGATATTACAGGTCAAAGTTATATGTATATGATTTAAATATACTTCAATATTGAAATATTTCGATGTTTTCAAATGTGCAAAAGGTTTAAAATAGAAATAGATTTTTAACTTGCAAATCGGTAACTATTCAAATGACTCAATTTACATGAAAACAACCTCCAGAGGTTAAGCCGAGGCACGAGGTTAGTGTTCTTTTAGATTTGTATGCATATTAAAGTTGCATCATTGATTTACTAATTGTTTTCGCCTTAATTGCTTTCAACATGTAAGGAATCAAGCACTTGTGGGTGTGCAGTTATAGAAAAACAATCAACGGTTGGGTGATGTGGCCGGGATTTTATTTCCTTCTCATACCATAGCATTTTGCTGAGAATGACCATTTTTTACGTTTATTTCTAACAGACACGTCATACTTTTATTCCTCGTTTCTAGTTGGATTTGATGTCGAACGTGGAACGTCCGTGAAACTAGTTCTTGTTCTTACTTACGTGACAAAGTGCTGACACTGGGGACTCCTTCCCTGCATGTGGAATAAACATCTCCTTACATAAAACATCCAGTCTACTGTCAGAGCTGCTGTTTGTGGAAACATCTCAAAAACCTCTGACCAATCAGAATCAAGTGCACAGAAAAGACAGATAAAATGCACAGGGATGCAATTCATCAAATTAGCAGTCGGAAAGAAGATAAATGTGTAGTATTAACATTATACACTACCGGTCAAAAGTTTGGAGACGCTTCTTAAAAACGTAAAAAGCTTTTGATCTGAAGGTGTGTGATTATACGTGTGAAATCGGTGTTGTAGACAAAAGTATAATCGTGCCGACATGTTCATTTCTTTCATTAGAAAACGAACATTTTATTTACCAAAAAAATATATATATTTTTTTTTAAACGGACGACTCTGGGCAAAATATTTCGAAATGCAGCCAATAAGAATCTAGCATAGGTGTGAACTTTTAAGAATCGCCAAGAATACATTTCTGGAAATTCTAGTCAAAAAGGGCGTCTACTTTGAAGATTCTAAAATATTCAATTGTTTCGATTTATTCTGGATTTTTATCATGACATAATTACCCTAGTTCCATTTGTGTTACTCCAGAGTTTTAATGACTTTATTATTATTATTATTATTCTAAAATCTGGAGAAAAAATGAAGAATGAGTGTGCCTAAACTTTTGACCGGTAGTGTATATAATATCCATCCATCTTCTACCGCTTAGGCGGTAGAAGGCGGGGTACACCCTGGACTATATAATATATTCTATATTATTATATATAATGATATATAATATTATAAAATCTATAATCATGATCTTTGGGAAAGTTTACTAAAGGTCTAAATGAAAAAGAGTCAAATGTTTGTTTTTGTTTTTTAAGGAAAATGATACAGGAAATATAATAAAGTAGAAGATTTACTTGCAACTTTCCACCTTTATTTACTTTACACTCAGCTTCCGCCCTGTTCGTACCTCCTGAAAACTCGGTGTGATTTTGCAGTATTGTTTAGTGTCGAGTTGAGACACTGAGTCCTGATTGCTCTTTGCAGAAGGCATCTGACGAGAAAGTGGCGAAAGGAAAGAAGGGCGGAGCCAAAGGGAAGAAGGAGGAGAAAGAGGCGGTGCCCACTGAGAATGGAGAGACCAAGCCAGAAGGGGTGAGAGAGAGACTTAAAACACTTTTATAAGTAAAATCAAAATGATAACTGTTATTATTACTTAACCTGACCAGTCTTTATTGATGCGAATGAAAAGCTTTGGATGTAGGCATTTTTACAAAGCATTATGGGTCATATGATTTGTTTAACTGGCGTGATTGGGATGCCATTTGTGTCGCACTGATTTCGCATTTATTAATTAGTCTGGATGAAGACAAAAGATATTTTAAACACAGGAAGTGTGTTTAAAACATCTATACCTGCTGTATTTGCATATTTCAGTTGAATCGCTTAATACAATCTTACCTGAAAACTTTCCAAATTCACAATTCTGTGAAGTGCAATTTATCTTAAATATCATCATGAAAACACTTAAAAAAAAAAAAATCATATTATTTTTTACATGAACGTGCGAATCCATTCAACAGCTCTCGCCCGAAACCTTACCACGAGTCGTCCGTTACAGGTGATGACGGAGAACCGAGAACAACCTCACGCAGCACCGTCATCCGAACACATTCGCCCCCTATACAGAGGAACTTTTTCAATTACCGCTGGTTCGGGCTGAGTTCAAGCCCTCGCGTCGAACATGAGTACAGCTAAAAAGCCTCGTTTACCAACAAACGTCACTGTGAAAGATCGTGCAAAACAATTTAGCATAATTACAATTTCGCCAAATTCAGGGAGTTCTCCGCAAAAAAAAAGCACAAAAACACTGCAAATTTTTGGGAAATAAGACGCAGCAAAATCAAGCGTTTTCGGCCACAACAATCACCTAAAACTCTGAGAAATCCTGTACGGACTGGCTGCTTAACCACATTTAACTACCGTATTGTTGCGTTAGTTTAACGTTGAACGTTTTCTTCGATTCAGCGTTTTATTATATTACTGGCAGCGCAGTCATGAAAACACCCTGTGCACAAACGTTAAACATGGAGCGCACCATCAGGAGTTGCACAGTCATGTGGCTTTCTGTAACAGCGTTAAGCAACGTCTCTTTATCCTGCCGTCTAACAGCAAAGGCACGTTAAGAGTAACTGCAACAGGAAATAGTTCTGATCTGTCTGCCTTTCTGTTCGAGCAGCAGCATGAATATTCACTTTACTTAATCATACCCTCTATCTAACGTTCATTCCCCTATCCTCTTTCTCTCTATCTCTCTCTCTCTCACACACACACACACACACACACACACGTAGATCTGCATCTCTCGTTCGTCTATCACTGTGTCAGCTCCGAGAAGTCCCTCCCCCACCCTGCTGTCCGTCACAGGAAAGAAGGAGACAGTGAGAGTAAAGGGTACGAGAGTGAAGAGTGACGCTGCGGTGTGTGTTTGGATGTGTCGCTGTGTTCAGCTGTAAATCTGCGCTGTGTGTTCGCTGCATCCGGAGCTTCTCAGAGCGTGCAAGGCAGAAATGAGCTACACTGAATCCATTAGTTTGAGATAAAACCGAGGGCCGGTACTTTTTTCTTTCTTTCTTTTCTTTGAAGATTAGGTCACATTCACGTCCTTAAAGCGTCCCTTGGTGTTCTGGACACCACTACAGTGGTACAGTACGTCTAGGGAGAGAAAATAGTTTAGAGGATATTCCCGTTTTAAAGTTCGTCGCTTTGTAAGACGTTTATAAAACGTTCGCATCTGGACAAAACTTTGATTATCCGATTTGGGACAATATGACAATATACAGGTAATGTTAATTTCATGACAAATGATGTCACAATACGCTTTTCTGGGATCTTTTCATAATTTTTTAAAAATATTAATTTAAATATAAGCCAGTTGGTAGCAGTCGAATTGCTGTTAAAATGTTGTATTTATTCTTTAAAATGTCTGAATGTTCATTTTTGTTTACATTCAAATTTCTAAATCTTAATTTTTTATCTTTGATGTTAAATTTATAACCTCAAAATTAACTAATTAAATGTTTTCTCCTTTTGAGACTTAAATTCTGCTGGATTTTTCATTAATAGAAATATATATAGAGAGATAGAGAGATAGAGAGATAGATAGATAGATAGATAGATAGATAGATAGATAGATATTACAACTAGGGCTGGGCGATATGACAAAAATATCATATCACCATACTTGAGAACATTTCTATGATACACGATGCATATCGCGATATATAATTTAGCTAACAAACTGTCTGCAAAACAGCAGTACAATAAACACGAAACCGTTAAAAACCAAGTTTGACGAAACTTTTCTGTAATGCCTACAAAGACAAAGAAGAAAAAACTACGTAATATCAACATGTAGTACCATTTAATTTGTAATTGCTAAAACCATTAAAATAAGTTTTTTTTTTTTTTTTATATATATATATATATATTATACACACACATCACCATACCAGTGATATCTCAGAAAAGTGTATCGTGTAATCATTTATCACGATATCGACATTGTCTCGATATCTCGCCCAGCCCTAATTAAAACATATTTTAGACATTTTAGTTTTCCAAGAAAATGAGACTCTCCTGTATTGCTGACCGTTTGTGAACAAGCCTATATATTTGGATTGATTTTTGTCATATCGTGTACCCCTAGTCCGATTAAATGCTCTCTAGAATGTATGTGGCAGTGGTGGCTTAGTGGTTAAGGCTTTGGGTTACTGATCAGAAGGTTGGGTGTGACTGCCAGGCTGCTACTGTTGGGCCCTTGAGTAAGGCCCTTAACCCGCTTGCGACTGTATGACGGGCACTTCTCCGAAGTGTTTTACCAACTTGAGTTCGAATATGTTGCTTCGTCAGACTCAACAAGAACGCCATTCCCTTTTTAAACACCGTCAGGGCTTCTCGATCAGTAAGAGTAGGTAACAAGCACTCGTTGATCTCTTTGCTCTTCTCGATATTTAGCTAGCTGGCTAAGCTAGCTGTCAGGTTTGTTTAGATACGGCGTATCTCGAACGCTGTTGGCTGTTGTGTAAGTCAGTCAAGCAGATTAATGCCATGTCACTCTGACTTTCAGAAGGAAATATATACTGGGCATACTGAGTCAAATAACGGCTAAGAAGCCATCTCATGAGGAGGTTAAATTGTAAATAAACCGGTTGTGGTAAGATCCAGAATTAATGTCCGTTTGTTAGCTTGGCTATTTATGCGGGTGAAAATGATGCCGCGGGATATTATCTATTACTTAAAGTACCGTCCCTGTAGAAACTTTTCAAAGCAATTTGTGCACGACGTAATGTGCAGTTAGAAATATTCCACTGAATGTTGCTAATATATCACAGGGTAATGGTGTTACCTGGTGAATCTGTTTTGGTGTAATAGCAGGTTGTAGTGTTTTATATAATAGACAGATCGGTCTGTCAGTGTTAATGTTTATAGTGCTTTGCGTTGTATTCATGCGTCACACTGCTGCGAGGTGAACATGGCTCGAAGCCAGCTTAATTATACAGGATGTTGATCATTCGTTCAGATTAACCTCAAACTACCCGACGCTGAGATTGCGGATTTTTGCACGTGCCTAATATTAATTTAGTACTGGATGTTGGCCAATACGGAGATTGATAATGGTATCATGTCGGCAATTAAAATGAGATCAGCGCATGACTAGACGTGTGATAGCGCAGTACAAAATGAAATGTATACAATTGTCTGAGTACACCAAACGTAGTCAATTAGCTGAGACGTGTTAAGAGCCTAAATGATGCTTTTTACGAGGCCGTTTGTTAAAATTTCCACACATCAATCACTTTTCGTGTTGTTATCAGAAGTGTGGATGTGGCCTACTGTCAGGTGTAACATATGACGGGCTCAGGACGCATAAAAATTAAGCTACTCAGAATTATTGCTATATATGTATTGTTATTCACATTGTGTTTATATTAGAAACAAAAACTCACCAGACAACTAGTCAGCCTTTTCTCTGAATTTCTCTTTGGCGCATCAGTGAAGATGAGCATTACACCAACAACATTCCCTCTTAAACCCTTCCCAATCTGATAACGTTTCAAGTTTTCAGAAATGGGAGTTTAATAAAACCTTTTTTTTTTTTTTTGACAAAAAAAAAATATTTTGCCTTTACTGCATGTAATCTGTTCTCCGCAGTAGATGTGTACTTGGGGACTGCGATCTCTTGGCCTACAACAAAAAAAGTGTTGACACCAGGAATGGGTGGTTTTTACCATCGTGTAGAAAATCATTTGAAGTTTTGAAGCTCGCAAAACAAAGACAGGCGGTGTTGATTAACCTGGGAGCATGTCCATCTTCAGTAAATATATTGCTTGGTCAGAATTCTTCTGGGAGTTGGAGGGATTGGTCAGTATTACTCTGGGAGTTGGAGGGATTGGTCAGTATTACTCTGGGAGTTGGTGGGATTGGTCAGTATTACTCTGGGAGTTGGTGGGATTGGTCAGTATTACTCTGGGAGTTGGTGGGATTGGTCAGAATGACTCTGGGAGTTGGTGGGATTGGTCAGTATTACTCTGGGAGTTGGTGGGATTGGTCAGAATGATTCTGGGAGTTGTTGGTCAGTTTTACTCTGAGAGTTGGTGGGATTGGTCAGAATGACTCTGGGAGTTGGTGGGATTGGTCAGAATGATTCTTGGAGTTGGTGGGATTGGTCAGTATTACTCTGGGAGTTGGTGGGATTGGTCAGTATTACTCTGGGAGTTGGTGGGATTGGTCAGAATGACTCTGGGAGTTGGTGGGATTGGTCAGTATTACTCTGGGAGTTGGTGGGATTGGTCAGTATTACTCTGGGAGTTGGTGGGATTGGTCAGAATGATTCTGGGAGTTGGTGGGATTGGTCAGTATTACTCTGGGAGTTGGTGGGATTGGTCAGTATTACTCTGGGAGTTGGTGGGATTGGTCAGAATGATTCTGCGAGTTGTTGGGATTGGTCAGTATTACTCTGGGAGTTGGTGGGATTGGTCAGTATTACTCTGGGAGTTGGTGGGATTGGTCAGAATGATTCTGGGAGTTGGTGGGATTGGTCAGTATTACTCTGGGAGTTGGTGGGATTGGTCAGAATGATTCTGGGAGTTGGTGGGATTGGTCAGTATTACTCTGGGAGTTGGTGGGATTGGTCAGTATTACTCTGGGAGTTGGTGGGATTGGTCAGAATGATTCTGGGAGTTGTTGGGATTGGTCAGTATTACTCTGGGAGTTGGTGGGATTGGTCAGTATTACTCTGGGAGTTGGTGGGATTGGTCAGAATGATTCTGGGAGTTGTTGGGATTGGTCAGTATTACTCTGGGAGTTGGTGGGATTGGTCAGAATGTTAGATTTTTTTTTTGGCTTTGCAGCGTTCATTCAAAGTTATATGTGTATCAGTGTGTCTCCTTTCTTATGTGTGTTTGTAAGAAATTGTCTAGTAATGACGTACTAACCCGTGTGGTTTGGATTTAACAGGATTAACTAACAGTCTCTGTCACATTTTCACAGCTGGAAGATTCAATAATCTTTTTTTTTTCTTGCTCTGTTCAGGAATCCACTGAGGCCGAGGCAGATGCTAAGGAGTGACTCTAGTTGGTTTTCTGGGGCACGGAAAAGACATTTTTTTATTCTTTATTGAGTATTTTGTAAGATGCTAACTTTTTTTAGACTTGTCATCGTAGATTTACTTAGCAAGCTCACACTCCTCCCAGAAGTCCCTGTTCTACTTTGTTACCACCGGATCGGACAGATCTGTCGATGAAAAACAAGAAAACTCTTCTTTTTTTCTTTTTTCTTTCTTTTTTTTTTCTTTTTTATTAAATGTTTCACCACCAGCAGCCGCCATATCAGTTCATAACTTTATAGTCAGTCGGGAAACCTGCGTCCTACGTCCCCTCCAGTAACGTAACAACACGTGCTTAATGTTTTGTGCCGTGCTGAATGAGTCGTCTGGTCATTCAGGCTCAATAGTTTAGTGTTTATTTTGAGTCTTATGGGTTTTTCAATTATAATCACTTGTATAATGTATAATAATAATAATAATAATAATAACAATAACGTCGCTGAATGAGAAAGATTGCGACTAAAAGGGGGGAAAAAAACAATAAATGTTTCCAAATTGGTTTTTTTAATCCTCTTTATTGGGCAGATTGGGACTCGGATTGGGACACTTTTGATTTTTTTATTTTATTTTTAAATTTAAGTATGACCCTTAATGTAATGGCACATAACCATAGCAATAACCACAGGGTGCTGAGAGTGGCGTTCGTTCTGAAACTGAACCTGACATGCTTCTGGAGATCCGCCTGCCTGGCTGGTTTGGGATATTGTCTGTGAAAATGTTTTCAAATAAAACCATGAAAGAAAAAAGGTGCTGTGTGTGTGTGTGTGGTTATAAACATTTGCGCTTCACTTCCTGAATGATAGTTGCTTGCATAGAGGCACAAGTTTCTGGTTCCCTGGTTTGAGTTTAGAGTTTAAACCTGATAGAAAACTGGTGAAGATCCGACCAGAAGCCACAAAGGCCTTTCATTAGGTTTCTGTACATGTGACACAGACACATGATCCTAAACTATCACTTTCACTCACTTACACACACACACACACACACACACACACTCCCTAAATACAACTGCTGATGTCAGGAAGTGAAAGGTCAGCAGTGTTACAAAGGATTGGGAACACAAGGGGGAATTTAAAGGCCTGGCTCACGTTGGTTGGCCGTGAAATCAGCCAATAAACTCTTCCTTTATAAAAGAATCGGAAACAGAACTGGGTTCATTTTGGAGATACAAATGCAAACATCATAAGAATACTGACAGCATAGTGTTGTGGAATTCTCAATTCTGATTGGTCAGAAGCTGTTTTTCCATAACAACAGCTCTACAAGGTAATAAATGACCATTTCTTTATAGTAACAACTTGCCCAGGTCTGTATGGTGGATACTTCATATAAACTGATTTTTTTTTAGTTTTTTTAAGTCATTGTTTATGATACAGGAGATGTTTTTAAAGCATTTTTGGAAGGAGTCTGTGGTGTCAGTGCTTTGTAACAATCAGAGGTAAAGTTATAACTTGACGTTTTCCGCCACAGAAAAAGCCTTTGCAGTTTCTTGTTAGCCTGACAGGCTCAGAGAGGAAAAAAAAAAGCCGCCGGTGAGGGAACGACAGAGAGCCGTTTATAGCTGCTATAACGTAAGTGAAAACAGGAACTAACGTTTCACGGACGTTCCACAACCTTAAATGTAACTATAAATGGATACAAGTATGACGTATCATTCTTTATTGGTAAACCACTGTAGCGCAAGAGGAATAAAACACTACGAGACACGCTGTTATTGGAAAATAATCGACTTTAGGGTTGTAACAATACATCGAGCCTCATCACATCACCCCAAAAGCTCATTATTTTCCTAAACCGGCACAAGTATTTTATTCCTTACATCCATCCATCCATCCATCTTCTACCGCTTACTCCTTTTTCAGGGTCGCGGGGAAACCTGGAGCCCATCCCTGGAAGCACGGGGCACAAAGCAGGGTACACCCTGGACAGGGTGCCAGTCCATCACAGGGCACAATCACATACACACTCACACACCCCATTCATACACTATGGACAATTTAGACACACCAATCCACTAGCATGCATGTCTTTGGACTGGGGGAGGAAACCGGAGTACCCGGAGAGAACCCCTGCAGCAACGGGGAAAACATGCACACACCGCTCACACATGGCAATAGCGGGAATCGAACCCCCGACCCTGGAGGTGTGAGGCGAGGAATGTAGTTGAGCGAGAAATGTACACTGATCAGCCATAGCATTAAAACCACTGACAGGTGATGTGAATAACATTGATTATCTCGTTACAGGGGCACCTGTCAAGGCAGTGAGTGAACAGTCAGTGCTCGAAGTTGATGTGTTGGCAGCAGGAAAAATGGGCGAGTGTAAGGATCTGAGCGACTTTGACAAGGGACAAATTGTGATGGCTGGATGTCTGGGTCAGAGCTTCTTCAAAACAACAGGTCTTGTGGGGTGTTCTTTTGCCTTTGTTTATTTATTAATTTTCATATGATTCATTTACATGTGATTCATTTACATATTCATGTCATTAATTTACATGTAATTCATTATTATGTGATTCATATTCATTCATGGTATTCATTTTCATGTGATTCATTTACATATGATACATTTTCATGTGATTCATATTCATGCATGTGATTCATATTCATGTAATTAATTTACATATAATTCATTTTCATGTGTTTCATATTCATGTAATTCATTTACCTTTTCTCCCCTCCCTTTCCCAAATATTTCATTGAGAAAAAATAATAACAATAATAACAATAATCATTGTCATTATCATTATCATTATCAATTAATTAATTAATTTAAAAAAATAAAAAATAAATAAAATAAAAATTAAAAAAAGAATTCCCCCGGCTCATCATGGCTACTCAATAGCTGTTGCTGGTTATATAAAAATTATAAAACCCAAAAACTAAAGTAAAAATAAGAATATAAATAGCCAATTGGAGCTGAAGAGGGACACACACCCAAAGTCTCCATAAAAAAGGAGACAGCAGTGTATCACTTGTGGGGTGTTCTAGGTATGCAGTGGTTAGTACCTACCTAAACTGGTCCGAGAAAGGACAACCGGTGAACCAGGGTCGGCGTCATGGGCGCCCAAGGCTCACTGATGCACACTGGGAGTGACGGCTAGCCCGTCTGGTCCGATCCCACAGAAGAGCTACTGTAGCACAAATTGCTGAAAAAGTTCTGATAGAAAGGTACCAGAACACACGGTGGATCACAGACTGCTGCGTATGGAGTTGTGTAGAAGCAGCTCGGTCCGAGTGCCCCTGCTGACCCCTGTACACCGGTGAACGCTCCTACAATGGCCACGTGAGCATCAGAACTGGATCATATAGCAATGTACGAAGGCGGCCTGGTCTGATGAATCATATTTTCTTTTACATGATGTGGACGGTCGAGTGCGTGTGCGTCACTTACCTGGGGAAGACATGGCACTTTGGGAAGAATGCAGTTTGATGCTCTGGACAATGTTCTTCTGGGAAACCTTTGGTCCTGGCATTCACGTGGATGTTACATTGACACGTACCACTTACCGAAAAATTGTTGCAGACCAAATACACCCTGTCATGTCAACAGTATTGCCTAATAGAAGTGTCCTCTTTTTGCAGGATAATGCGTCCTGAAACACTGCAAAAAATGTTCAGGAACGGTTTGAGGAACATGATAAAGAGTTCAAGGTGTTGACCCGGCCTCCAAATTCCCCAGGTCTCGACACGTTCTGGACAAACAAGTCCGATCCATAGAGGCCCCCACCTCACAACTTACAGCACTTAAAGTATCTGCTGCTAACGTCTTGGTGCCTGATACCACAGCACACCTTCAGAGGTCTTGTGGAGTCCATGTCTCGACGGGTCAGAGCTGTTTTGGTGGCACAAGGGCGACCTACATAATATTAGGCAGGTGGTTTTAATGTTATGGCTGATCGGTGTAAGTCTAACCTAGTGATTCTGGGAATTTGTGGCGTTAAAAGCACTAGCTTTTTCACAGAAAGCTAAATTACATTTACTTCGACAAACTATACCACAAACCCCAAGGTAAATAAATCTCTGACACGCAAATATGCATCGTCAGCCGATGCATATTGATGTGCAAGTGGTCCAGAATTGAAAAACGCTGCAATTTTATCACTGCGCATGCAGACAGTTTAATATAAAACGTCCCAACCTGACGAAACTCACCAATTTAAAAACCCCAAAAAGTCATGCTAGACAGTTGGGTGGTAAATGATAACAAAATATCTCTTACTACCACGTTTTACTGTTTATGACTAACATGTTGGCACACTTGCTTACGAGCAAACTGTCCACGTACACCACTTTGTGTAGTGTTGTGGAGGAGTTTATTTAGTACCCTTTGATCAGTTTAGGAAAGTTGGATTGCATTTACAAAGCTGCTTAAAAAAAAAAAAAGACAGAATTAGTTCTCCACCTGGAAGCCACGTCAGTTCTTTCCTGTTCTGCTCTGGTCACGCCCGATTCACGAAGATACGTGAGCCAAGACTTGATGGTGCTTTGAGTGCACAGCCTAGTCAAAGTGAGAAACCGTCGCTGTAGTGGTTTAGTCGTGTTCCTTTAGAGAAAAAACGAGAGCTGAAACCTTCACTTGGAAATCCGAGTCGGTGTCAGTGAATGAGTGCGAGAGATATTACAGGGTAAAATAAAAGTAAAGATGCTTCAATATGCAAATACAGGCCATGAGACATCAGTTTACCGAGAAAGGGGAGTGTACCGCGTAACGTTGAACAGAAGCTTTCCAGTTCGCTTATTCGTAGAATCTGAATTTCTCAGCGGTTAAAAGTGTAGGCGTTGTGGAAACTAGCACGTAGTAGAGTTTATTCTTGAAAATTCATACCGCAGCGCTGTCGAATTCTCAAATCTGATTGGTCGGAAGGTGTTCTGGCTGTCGGGACCAATCACATGTTTATATTAACATGTTTATCGCATGTTTATACAACCAAATAAACACCCATCCATCCATTTTCTGTACCGCTTATCCTACAGGGTCGCGGGGAACCTGGAGCCTATCCCAGGGAGCATGGGGCACCAATTCCACGACGGAGCGCCAATACCAAATAAACAAGGTGTTTTTATTTAACAATAGAAACAACAGGCATGTAATCGTAGATATGGTGACATTTTCTATAAGTGGATGTTTATTTCTTTGGTGTTTTTGGAAGGAGCCTCCAGTGTCAGTCGATACATTTTCCACCATCTTTGTTTATGTTTTGCGGTTTCTCTGTAAGATGATGCGTTGTTTAATTTGTTAAATTATTGATGCATCGTTTCAGGAGAAAGGAAAGGAGAAAAAAGAGACACCGATGAGGGAACTGTTTATGGCTGTTATACCAATTTCCCAAATTGGCTTGAAATATGATTTGTAAAAACACTCGCTGTCATAGGGAAACAGTCAGCGGCAGTGTGGTGTGACGTGACGTGACGTGACGTGAAGGTCTCCAGAACAACCGTTCAACTCACTGAAGCTGAACACAGAATCGAAGCCCGACTTCATATCACGTCAAAGCAACACTAAACATGCCTTTGCTAATGCTTGGCTTGGTAACCTTTGACCCTTATTTGGCCTTTGGACTGCTTCTGACCTCCAGTGGTTGAGCAAAGCCACTACACATCATTACTTCCATGACAAACAAACAAACGGAAAATCCGTTTCAGACTGACTTGTAACGCTTAACGTGTTTTGAGACAGTACTTCATTAGAATAAAGCTTTGTCGTGTGATACGAGTGTGTTCTACATTCCTTCGCTCGGTTTTAAGGGTTTCAGTTTTAAATCCTAACCTTCTTTCTCTCTCACAAGTACACTCTTATAAGGTGGTACCATGTAGTGATGCTCTGAAGGTATCTTTTACCTAGAAAGGTGCATATAGTGGATCTTTAAAGCTTTATTCTAAAAGGTGTATCCACGATCTCTACATCTCCAGGTGAAAGCTATATTCACGTCTGAAACACATATTAACAAGGGATGATACCGCTTAGTCAATTTTTTTGTACGGTGAGAGCGTACAGTCCATTACATCATTTAGACCCCCACCACCCAACCCACCCGGTGTCCTCCTTTATTCATCTCAAGCACAAAACATCGCTGTGACTCAGACAGACCTTCACAGAAGAATGAGGTAATACTTACATCTGGAGTCAAACTCAGTTCAGAGTCTGCGCAAAATGCATTTACATCCATGTCCCCGAGAAGAGACGCGTCAGTCGTTTAAAAAAGTATGCAGACAACACAGAAAGTGTGTTTGATGAGTGTGTATGCATGGCCATGACTAGCTATGAGGACATCGAGGTATAGGTTTTATTTATTTATTTATTTATTTATTTTAATACCTCCCATGTATCTCCAGTTGTCAAACTGAATGTAGAAACATGGTGTAGTCTACCGTACAGAAAGACTTGCATTCCAAGACAGTGATGTTTGGTTCTCAGCTTTATTTTTGCCACGTAGTCTTTATGAACCACAGGCCCCTTTTTGCAGTATCTCTGTAACATGATGCATTGTTGCAATTATTTGCTCTTTTAACTTCAAGAGAGAAAAATAAAAGGTGATGGAACGACTGTTTATAGCTGCTGCGACATAACCGATAACTGGTTCTGTCAACATTCCACAACGTTATAAGTAGATATAAATGGTTACAAATAAATGACGTGTGTTCATTCATAAATACTCGTTTGAACTCATACCTCCAGGGTCGGGGGTTCGATTCCCACGACGGCCCTGTGTGTGCGGAGTTTGCATGTTCTCTCCGTACTGCGGGGTTTCCTCCTGGTACTCTGGATTCCTTCCCCAGTCCAAAGACATGCATGGTAGGCTGATCGGCATGTCCAAAGTGTCCGTAGTGTATGAATGGGTGTGTGATTGTGCCCTGCGAAGGATTGGCACCCTGTCCAGGGTGTACCCATGCCTCCTGGGATAGGCTCCAGGTTCCCCGCAACCCTGTAAGATAAGCGGTATAGAAAATGGGTGGATCCATGGATGGATGTATTTTTATAAAACACTCGAGTACATTCTGTTATAGAAAAAGAATCAACGGCGTTGTGGTGTAACGTGACCCGACGCAGAGGTTTTTAAGGTCTCCAAAACAACCATTTGACTCACTAACCACTGACTACTTAAGACATATGCAGACAACAGAGATGTGTTTGTGTTTGATAAGTACGCACGGCCATGACTAGCTATGAGGACACAGAGATGTAGTTTTTTAGTTAGTTAGTTAGTTTTTTTCACCTCCAACGTATCTCCAGTTGTCAAATTTAATGTGGAAACACCGATAACATGGTGGAAGAATGTCGTCTACTAGCACGTGTGAGATATTACCTTACACGAGTGCGACTTTTTATCCCGCTATTGCAAGATATCTCGCAATTGCGACTTTTTTATCACGCACTTGTGAGTTACTGCGACTACGTGCTATCCTCTAACCCTAGCCAAACCACACCAACATCGCCAGAATGCTCTTCTATTCAGCCTGACACACTCCAGGTCCTGCAGAGAAGAATACGCAACTGTGAAATATTAACTTGCAGGTGCAGGATGTAACATCGCTAATGCTACATTAACTCACAGTTGTGAGATAAGCAGTTGCAATTGTGTGAAAAATAACTCGCAGTTATGAGACAATCGAGTGATGTCTTGCAGTTGTGTGACGGAAAAGCTAGAATTGTGTGATGATGTGCTGTAATTGTGAAAGAATGCTGCATAAATGGCAGAAACTTCCATTCCTTCCATAGAGTAGCTGAGGAGGACACGTTTGGTTTGCTCATAGACGTAACCCATTCTTCTTCGTATTATTATTATTGTTATAAGCTGGCATCTTATATAAATCTAAGTATTTATGGGTATCTCGTTTGCCTCGCACCACCATGGTTGGGGGTTCAAATCCCGTCTCCCCCCTGTCTGTGTAGAGTTTGCACGTTCTCCTCCTGCTTCGGGGGTTTCCTCTGCATACACCGGTTATCTCCCGCAGTTCAAAGACATGCGTCGTAGGTTGATTGGCATCTCTAAATTGTCCGTAGTACGTGAATGTGTGCGTGTATGTGATAGCTCCTGGGTGTCCCCCGGCCCGGGGGCCCCGAGTCCCCTGGGAAAGGCTGATAGGATAAGCACTACAGAAAATGGATGGATGGATGGATGGATTATTTAGACTACTATAACATTGCTAGCTAGGGGTCTGCGCTTTGTTTTTTGATGACACAATGGCAATGGAGATCCCTATCGAGTCATATCAACTCCTAATATTTATTTATTATCCTAAGTCTAATTGTTCATTTGACATGAAATGGTGTAACATGCTATTAATACATGGCAATAATGTATTTATTATAGGTAGCAGTTACTAATCTAAAGCTTTATAACGTATGTAATCACATGTATTAAATAATGTCACCCTGAATCTACCTTCAATTTTTACCAACATAAACGCACAGGTCTGGACGAGCTCGGACTTACGTTCCTTACGCTCGTAACTGCATACACATATCCTTTACTCGTACTTGGAATCATTTGGATCGATTAATATGCTTTAAGATATGAATAATAAGCGGAAACATTTAGGGGTTGATGAAAACTGGGAAAAACTTTTATGGTACAAAATGTTTATAAGATCCAAAGTTGGATTCTGTGGTTGAACTCTTCAGGAATAAAATATCTGATCACTTGAATAGCTGGATTAGAAATATGAATCCGTGTCGTGGTAATATTGGGCGCTGTGTTTTTCCTATAGCTAGGAAAAAGTTCGAAAACAGCTCTTATATGAAATACACCACACGTTAAAAACAGTCTAGCGTTAGGAAAAACATCATGGCCGTTCCGATCGTTCTGCTAAAAACGTTAAGCGTAATATCTGACACCAGTGTGGACCTTCAGTCGATAAAAAATCATAGCAATCAACACACGTTCGTATCAAAGTTGCGTTTATTATTGAGATTGTATTTGAATTATTAGCTGGTGTATCTGGTCACTTGGAATGTTCAAGAATAATATAATCAAACTGATCAGATTAATAGTTAGCAAAAGAGTTCATCTAGGCTAAAACACTCTAAGGTGTACATCTGATACACACACACACACAAAATATACGGACATAAATATAAAAACCAATCAAATTGCTTAAAAAAAAAGAAAATCAAATTACTTCGGGTGTACTTAAAATCTCATCGTTCTCCAAACGCACTAGTTTACATGTCTCATAAACATACCCAGGGATCCGTGTGTGTGTGTGCGTGTGTGTGTGTGTGTTATACTTTGTTACAGTGTTGGAAATTACAACACAGCTCATTAGCTGCAAAATATTATCACAGGCCTGTGTATTTAAATAACCAGACCGATCATTCGAATAGTTTGATGACGTTTAGGACGGGGTGTGTGGGATTTACTCTACAGTCATCCCAGATTGCGAAAAGTTTGTGAACCCCTGGAACACATACTCGAGTGTTTAACACCGGCTCTATAATGAACGGACACTTATCGTGTACTTAAACCCAGGTGTTTTCCAGACGAATCGATCGAACGACCGATTCAAGACCGTAGGTCTCCGGGTATCAAAAGAGGACGTTCTGGGTGAATTTGTATTCTTTTAAGCCCTATTTATTTCACTCTGATGTTCAGAGCCATTATCGAACCACCGGGGAATTGGATAGAATTCCTCTGATTTAGTTACACTGTAGTGTTTAGAGGAATTACAGTGTAGTGCTGAGCTCGGACTTCTTCATCCACCGTGTGCTTGAAAACATCTCCTCTGTGCTCTTTTGTCTAAGTCGTCCATGTTGTTTTGTCTATTAGACGTGGATTCGTCTAAGTGACGAGCTTTAATTCATTACCCCCCCAACATACACACACACGTGTTTTACCACCCTTCCCCCATTTTACTGCCTGTTCCCATTTGGGAGAAATGGAGGACTTCCGAATCCTCCCCATCAAATATTGAAATAAACAATCCTGTGCTGTTTCTCGAGGCTGATCCAACCTCTCCAGCAAAATTACAGCGTGTAGAACGAGCAGCTCTGACCGTGAACGAATAACGTCGAATAAATAAAGCGGTTCTTTTTTAATCAGCACAACATGGCAGTTTCTCTTCGTCACTCTCGAGCACGAGGAAGCGACGTCAAATGTCGTCGGACGACCAGAATTGCACGTCGGAAATGTTAGAAAATGTACCCAAAATACCCCCTCCCCCCAAAGCAACCGTTTAAAAGACATTAGATCGAGTACAAGTGAGTTAGCACCGTAGCCTTCGCGCAAAAACCCTACGATACCCGATATTCCTGCGCAGTGAGACAGCGCGCGCGCGCGAGAGGGAGAGAAAGTGAGAGCGCGCGATAGCTCCCCCCCCCCTCTCTTATTCTTTTTTTAAAAAAAGAGAAAAAAATAGAACCGAAACCTAAAAACTCGTCGTTGATCCACTTCACCGAGCCCAACGTATACATTCAAAACCAAACGCGCGCTCGACTACGGGCATCGCCACCGGTTATCCGGGTGAATGCGGCGCACGTCGGATACGTAAGACAGGAACTAGTTGTCGCGAGCGCGCAAAGCAAGCGGATGAGCCCCAGCAGCCGGAACTACTTCGGCCTGTGTGCGCGTTGGGTGAATGGAGGCGCAGCTCTTCCTGGTGGTGGCGAACAAACACTGACAACTACAGGGCGGCCAGCGGCACGGCCACACACACCTTCTCCTTCGCCCCAAACCGACACCGAAACATGGCTAGTGACAGCAAACACACCGCGCAGTTGAAATCCGGTGAGTATAGGACACGTAAAAATGTATCGTCGAGACGGGTTTTTTCCTCCACGACGTTTGTGTTTCCACGCACACACTCACACTCTCACACACACACACACACACAAGCGCCCTTCTTCAAAGCTAACGTAGCTACATATGTATTCTTCCCCCCTCGCGCAGAGCTGTACTTCCTAATAGCCCGGTTTTTGGAAGCTGGACCGTGTCAGGACTCGGCAGAGGTGCGCGATTTGATCATTTCAGATTATTACCGACATCTTTTGAAGAAACCGTGATACATTTCTGCGTTTTTGTGTCTTTTTCAGACCCTGATCCGGGAGGTTCAGGAGAAGGAGGTAAGCTGCACAAGGCGACTCGGCGTCGCATCGTACTGCGCTCTAGTTTACCTTCTCCCTCCGTGGCTCGTTTCAGTTCGATATGATTATTATTATTATTATTCATTTGGGGGGGAAATAAATAAAATCCTTACCTTGACCTTGCGAGAACGCAACCCGAGTTGGATAACACTGTTTTCCCTTTCCAGCTGTTACCCAAAAGGATAGACTGGACTGGAAAGGAACACCCTGGGAGTTACGAAGATTTGGTAAGGCATGCCCCTATAACTGAGGGGAAAAGTTTTTTGGAGAGCAAAAAATAAGAAATTGAATTTCCCGCAATTTTTTTTTTTTTTTTAAATCAGGATGGGTGAGAAGAAAAAAATATATAAATTCCCCCTTCAAAGAGATCTGGAGTTTTTTTTTTGTTTGTTTTGTTTTTGTTGTATTTTTTTTTTTAACTAAAATAAAACACATACGCACACACACACGCGTTTTAAAACCCAAAGCAGCCGTGGAGCAGACGGAGCCCTGCGTCGTGGGGACCCCGAAGGCAGTCTGATGTGCAGCTCTGGGCTTCACTGACAGCTCCATGTATTAGGATTATTATAGAGTTGGGGAAATGTCTTAGAAATAAAGGTACGTCATGAGCTGCATGTGAGGACAGATAGTGGTGGGAGGGAGTGCGCCAGTGTGTGTGTGTGTGTGAGAGAGAGAGAGCTGGGCGGGATATGGAGGCGCCCTGCTTCATGCAATACAACCACAGACAGTGTAAAACACACACGATTTATTTGATTTACTCTCCAGTTTCGGACAGGAGTTTACCGAAGCACGGCGCGTTAACAAGCGCTCGGGGTTCTAGCAGGAAAAAGGCCCATTTTCTAGCAAGTCGATGGGGTTGAAATATATATTTTTGTGTATATATATATACACCCCCCGTGATGGAATCGGATGAGGATTTTTTTCTCTCTCTCTCTCACTTTCTCTAATTGAAGGTAAATCCGCGACTGATATAGATATTGATTATATGATTAATTACGATATTTCTCATTGAACAAGAAGGGGGGGGATAATAATAACGATATCGCTTGAGTGGTTTGGTTTGCTCGCGACATTTTTGACTCTTAAAGAGGATTTATTTTTGTGATTATATTTTAAAACTTGAAGGGTTTGATCCCCCACCTCCCCGGTTGTAGCCACCCCCCCCTCCCCCTGTCCGGATGATCAGTTACGTAACCCCGCGAGTCAGCCCACTGCTTCGCGCTCATGGAGGCGTGTTTGTTGGAGCCACTCTCCTCTCGAGTTTAGACACCAACGTTTTGTTTTTGTTTTTCTTTCTGACCGCATCGTCTCGATATATCTCAATAGAACGCCGCCGGTGGTTGCCGAGGCAACGCCGCTGTCGGAGGGACGGCTCGGCGCTAAAGCCCTATAGAGCAGTCCGTTAGTAAAGCAGTGCGTCTAAAGCGCGCGCGCGGCGAAACGGGCGATTATTTGATACGCGGGTTAGTAAGCAGGCTGTGGGAGTGCGCGTGATCGGATCAGAGGCTCCTCGCGCGGCGCTCTGGGGGTGTGTGTGTTGGTGGTGGTGTGTGTGCGCTCACGGAGGCTGCGGCTGTAGCTCGGTTGCTTGGCCGCCTGGCGGTGCATCTGTTCCGGCGTGGACTCGCACGCGCTGCCGCCGAGGGGAGATTTTTGAAGATCGGCCATTAAACCATTTTTTACCCCTTCTTCTTCTTCTTCTTCTTCTTCTTCTTCTTCTTCTTCTTCTTTTCTTCTTTTCTTTTTTTGGACCACAGTGAAGCTAATATTAGATATATTTTCACACAACAACAGGCATTAATAATAATAATAATAATAACAACAATAATAATAATAATAATTCATAATTTTATAGCATTTTACTATTATTACTCAATAATAGTAGTAGTAGGCTAATAATGATGATAATAATATTGATAATAATAATAGTAATAATAATAATAATAATAAATCATAGTCTTTATAGCATTTTGCTATTAGTACTGAATAATAGTAGTAGGTTAATAATAATAATAATACCGATAGTAATAACTGAATAGCGTTTCTAAGCTATTCCTAACACAACAAAATTAGCATACTAAAACTAATAATAACAACAACATTTATAACAATTATTATAACCGTCATCATCATCTAATACGTTTTAGTATTACTCATTAGAACTTACAATACGTTTTTGTACTATTACTCATAATAATAATAATAATATTAATCATCATCAGGACTTATCCTAGTAGTCATAATAGTAATAATAATAACAAAAGTAATAACAGAGTAGAGTTTCTAAACAGTTCCTACTATAAAAATAGCATAATAAAACTGTAATCATCATCATCATGCTGCTATTACTTGCAGGTGTAGTAGTAGTAGTAGTAGTAATAATAATAATAATAATATTACTACTAATAACAATACTAGTCAATAACTCAGTAGCATTTCAAAACGATTCCTACTACTACAAAAGTAGCATAATAATTAAAAAAAATAATTATAAACATAATCATCAACTTCACTCAATAGCGCTTTAGTACTACTACTCATAATAATAAAAATACTACTAATAATAATCCCCACCACTTAATGGCGTTTTACTACTATTACTCATAGTACTCTTGAATTTCCCTTTGGGGATCAATAAAGTATCAATCAATCAATCAATCTCTATCTATCTATCTATCTATCTATCTATCTATCTATCTATCTATCTATCTATCTATCTATCTATCTATCTATCTATCTATCTATCTATCTATCTAGTAATACTACTACTGTTATTAATAATAAACACCGATATCGTTAATATTAAAAAGAGTAACTACAGCATAGCAATGAAAGCAGGAATAATAAAATATATATTAATTTATATTCATTCATAAATTAAGGCTTTGATGCCATATGAATCAGTGACGTTGAACAGTCCAGTAAACAACTTGCTTTGTTATTATTATCATCATCATCATTATTATTTTTACTGCAGGGCTAAGCAGGACTCATTAGTCTCCATGTCATCTGATCACATGGTGACTGTATTTCATGGCACGCAGTCGTACGCAGGTTTAAGCCACAAATCAAACGCGATGTCTGTGCGTGCGGGTCTCTGTGTATGTTTGCTCCATTGTGTGTGTGCGCATGGTAATTTGTTACAATGTGTGTGTGTGTGTGAGCTGGGGACAGTCTTGTGTCGTCCAATAGGAAGCTGCTAAATGCAATTAAAGTCTCGTTAATTAGTAGCCGGGTGTTGGGAGAGGCTGCTGATCTGTCAGATAAAGAGCAGTGTGGAAAATGAAGCACCTCATAAGGGGTTCTCCGTTCTTATTCATGGCCTGATTGGACTGATGTTCGGAATCTCACAATTCACAATGTGGTCAGTGGTTAAAAGCTCTGGGTTACTGATCAGAAGGTCAGGAGTTCAAGCCCCAGCACTGCCAAGCTACCACTGTTGGGCCCTTGGGCAAGGTCTTTAACTCTCAGTTGTATAAAATGAGATAAATGTAAGTCGTTCTGGATAAGGGCGTCTGCCAAAATGCCGTAAAATGTAATCCATGAAGTCTGGACTAACCCCGAATCACGAGCGTCTAAATATTAAGATCCAGGATATTAAGAACAGTCGCATATGTGTGAATTTGTTTTACTCTATGGCCTATGTTGTGTTTTTATATAAATATATACTAAACGTTAATATTTCTTAATTGCAAGGTTTTGGTGCAAATGATCATTAAAAAAAAATTGCTATCGTATGGACAAATGAGTGAGTGGGACGGATATTTAGTTATATAAAGTGCTTTTTGTGTCTATGGTATAAATGCATGTCTGTAATGTATGTGTGTGTGTGTGTGTGTGTGTGTGTGTAGGTGAAACTGTATAAACACACTTCTGCAGATCACCTGTTGCGGGTGTGTGAGCGAGTCGGTCCTCTTTTGGAGAGAGAGGTTCCTGCCAGTGTGCCAGGAGTCAACTCGCTGCTGGGAGTGGGGCGCCAGTCTCTGCTCCGCACCAACAAGAGTGAGCTCTATTTCTCTTTAACACACACACACACACACACACACACACACACACACACACACGTACACCCTCAAGATTGTCTTACTATCCTGGTGAAGACCTTTCGTTGCCACTGTTACTAATGCAGCTAATTTATGTTATGTCTGCAACTAAATCTAACCCTAACCTTCACGAAAAGGAAACATTTACTTTTCCTCATGGGGAAACAAATGACAAAACAGTCAGGTACTTTCCTTGTGGGGAAATTTGGTCCTCACTAAGATTTAAAAACATGCCCACACACACACACACACACACACACACACACACACACACACTTGTCAGAGGAGGCTAATTTTATGTGTGCAATTTAATGCAATGCAATTTAGCTTTCAGCTTTCCTCCTCTCCTTTTTGATTCCTTTATTCATTTTTTATTATTTGGGTAAATATCAGATATTATAATATTAGATTTGATAAAAATTTAGGTCGTATGTATTACATTCCATTTACATAAGGCAATTTTATAAACAAATAGCTATAAATAAAGCAAATATATAGAATGGAATAAAACAAAGGGAGACAGGAGGAGCGAAAAAAAGAAAGACAGAAAGAACGAAACGTGATCAAAAGAATTAGCGAATAATTAATTTTAATGAACGAATACAGACAACACTGTAATTTACAATTTGTGGGCATTTAAATTTTATATATTTTATTATATTATGTGGGCATTTAAATTTTATATTTATATATTTTTTGTGCATTTTATTTAACTTAAAAAGACAGAGCAGCAGAATTGTACTTGAATCTGATCGAGCTTACAGTACATCCGCGCCACAGCGGAGCGCTTTCTCACGCCGCGCGCGTGTGTGTTTGTTGACAGTGCCGTGTGTGTGTTGACAGGTTGTAAGCACGTGGTATGGAAGGGTTCAGCCCTCGCAGCCCTGCACTCTGGCAGGCCACCCGAGCCGCCAGTCATCTACGGAAGCCCGCCCAACATCGGTAAGCCTTCTCTTATTGGCTGCAGCGAGCATTCATACAGAAAGATGGAATTCTGTAGATGAAGATGTAGCTTTAGAGTGAATTGTGAACTGTGAGAAATATGAAGTCAGAGGTCGCAGGTTACCTGGAATAATAAGCGTAAAGAATTAAATAACCGGCCTGCTCGATTGCCACCATCATGTTCCTTTTTAATGAAGCGAATAGCACAATAAGTGAGCGTTTCGTGTGTTACGGATTACACACACCCGTTATATTCCTTAATTACACAAATGAATTCCTGGCACATTTAAAAAAAATAATAATACACACCCCAGCTAGAGTAATACTTAGTGTTCGGCATTTCCTACAAGTGATTTGTTACAGATCTGTTCTAATCTACAAGCTGTTTATAAATATGTAATAATCATATCATTTAAAAGAGATAAAAAAATATATTGTAATACTGTCAAGCCTCAGGCAAAACAGCACTGTTCGGTTCAGCCCGTTTCTGTAAAATTAGGGAACTCATAAAACGAGCATTTTCAGCAGAGGGTGTGGGGTCAGCTTCAGAGAAAATGCTCGAGTTTTTATTGCAACTGTGATTAGTCTTGCGGGCAGGAGGCTGTAAAAATGACATTCTGGCCTTTTAATAGCAGGTCAACTTTATGTTTATTTAAAAAACAAAACAAAGTAAACACTTTTGGGCTCCAAAAGAAAGTTGTCCGGCTGGTTTTTAGGGTAGCATGACGCATGGTAGGATGGTGTCACTATGTCTCGTGCCAATCAGAGCATCAATCAACCAATCACGGGCGTCGGTCAGTGAGCTTAAGTATGCGGAAGAGGGTAGATATCACTTGTGTTTGGCTGCTCTGTGATGTAGGAGGAAGCAGGTATTAACCGCATAAACCCTCTGTGGCTAGTGGTTGGTGCTTAGCAATAAAATTGCGGGACAATGGTGTAGAAATCAGAAGAAAAAAAAAAGAGCTTGTGGGCTGTTTAAAGGGTCGTCATACGAGTAGCCAGTAGCCAGGGCTCCAATGTATTTTATAAAAAAGAAAAAAGAAAAACAAAAGCGATCATACATGACTTTCTATTTAACCGAGAAGGTAAAACAGACCTGAAAGCATGATCGGTATCGAATTGGTCTTGAGCGGAACACAGACTCGAAACGAGCGGTTCATAATGACGTTAATGATATTAGCACGAAATGTCTCGTGGACAGCGTGTGTGTATTCAGAACAGAGACGTCTGAGTTTTTCTTTTGTCCAATGCTCAATCAGAGGAGAACGCCAACAGATTTGCCACCTCCGTGTACACACATTTCATTGCGCTTCAGTGAGCATCGCCTGCCACCAGTCCGCCTCAAAACAGCAGAATCATGTTGTGTGTTTGAAGCCTTGTGTTAAAAAAAAATAAAGTCACTAAAATCCTCCAGACGGAGCTTCAGGATGCCTTCCTGCCTGTTCTGCTTAAATCACACTCACACACACGACTGTATCAGTAATGCAAACACAGTGGTCAGGTGTATTGGCTCTGGAAATTATAGGCAGGTAATTCTATTAAACCTAAATGAAATTTAGAAATGTTATGTTTACGGGTGGAAAAAATCGTTTGTAACAAACTGTCGCTGTTGTTTGTCGTCATGATATTATCCGTTATTAGTCAAGAGTAAATAATCATATTTATTGTTATTGTTATTATTTATACCACAGCGGTGTTTTTTAATGTTCTGGTCAGAAGCGGTTGATTCATTTTCCAAAACAGCAGGTCTGATAGTCGTTCTAATGTGTTATTGTTTCTATAGTGACAGCTAACACAGGTCCGCATAAAGAGATTGTTATGGTGAAGGTTTTTCTTTTTTTTTTTTGGAAGGAGTCTCCAGTGTCAGCACCGAGGTAATCGGTTGTCCGACACGGGAATCATCAGGACAGAAGTTTCTCACGCGTGCGGTTTCTTGGTCACATGACCAAGAATGCTGCATTTTTAATTTTTTGTTTGGTCTAATAAACGTCAAGAAAGCAAATAAGATATACGCTGGTGACCGGGGGGAGGGGGGTGTTCACCTGTTTATAGCTGCTATAACGTAAACGATGACAGGAACTATAGTTTTGCGGACATTCAACAACATTAAACGTATCTGTAAATGGATAAAAAGTACGACGCATCGTCGTTTTGTCACTGATAGGAAATTGTACGTGAGGCAGATGTCTATGGTATAGAGGGAAGACGCTTGAGGACGTGCGTTTATGGGAAACTATTCGACTTCTGGGTAGTAACAGTAACTCTGCTGCAACGCGCCGCATCACACCACACAGCAATGAATAATATTTATCTTTTTTTTAATCTCAGTTTCGAGCTTCCTCACTTCATTAAACATGATCACAACGCTACTGCAGATTTTTATGGACCTGGCTAATGCTAGATATAAATGAGAAGCGCTCCATTCATCGCCTAGCGGTGGTGGTTTATTTATATATTCCTAACATAATTGTGTTTATATTTAGCAGTTAATAGATACACTTAATTATTATGACAAATGAGCTGTCTTTTTTTCTTTTTTTGAAGCCTATATGTTTATCTCCAGTGTGAAATAAAATTCTGTTGATCTGAAATTGTAATCAAATCAACTTGTTCCTAAATTGTCTTAATATTATAGATAAATACTTGCGATTATCATTTTAGCCATCTGTTCCTGTGTGTGTGTGTGTGTGTAGTGGAGACAGCTTACAGCCGGAAGCTGAATGGTTCATACCGTTTGGGTCAGCTAGTCCCCACAGCTGTTTACTCACACATGAAGATGCACAAGAGGATTCTGGGACATCTGTCCTCGGTGTATTGTGTCGCCTTCGACCGGACGGGCCGCCGCATCTTCACAGTAAGTGTGTGAGTGTGTGTGTGTGTGTGCGCAAAGCAGATATCAAGGAGATGAGAGGAAACTGGGTTATTTATCGATTTGCATATTTTCCCACCCCGTCGTCCGCGCGGTTCCGCACGTTCTCTCAGAGCCGAGGCTTTCTCTGTAGCGCTCCGTTCCAGTGTGGAATTTCTAGGGGAGGAAATTAGCTACATAATATCCCAAGTTGCTCTTGATTTCTTCCAGTTGTGTCTGTGTGTGTGTGTGTGTGTGTGTATGTGTGTGTGTGTGTGTGTGTGACTCCCTTCATATTTTCCACCCACAAACATTCAACTGGACTGAGGACAGGAAAGTACGTCAGCCAGTGGAGAATATAGTAAAGCTTGTTTGTCCAGACATTTACTTACAGTAGTTTCTATTTGCACTCAGTTTGGATGATCAATAACTTTGATATCTGTGGAATTAAAAGTATTGAACGTAACTTTTCAAGAATCGAACAGAAATATACAACGAGAGAGGAGGAAAACACTCGGAAACTGAAAACGGTGAACTCGGTGGTAAACATGTCTCACGGTCTGTAAATAAATCAGCAGCGTTCTTTGCTAACAGTTTTCTAAACTTGTTGTTCGTTCATTGCGGTTTATAAATGCGCTGCCTGAGTTGTTGTTGTTTACGCTCCACAAGTGTACGTTTCTTATAGTGGTACAAATCTCACATGTGGGGTGGGGCTTAACTGTCATTGGCTAGTGAGATTTGGATCGACAGCCCCCTGAGCAGGAAGTATAGACTTCAGTGTTGGGAATTTTGTAGAGCATTGTGGGTGTGGTTCTCTGTGTAGTTATAGCGTTTGTACTTTCTAATGGAAGTTACTTATTTACTGAATAAATATTAGTTCGTAATTAATATTTTTAGGTTTGAGTGGTCTCATACGACTATTTTTGAAGATGAGCACAAAGCGTCACCGCCGTCATCATCATCCTCTTCGTCAGCTGGACACTCGAGCCGTCGATCCGAATCTCACTAGCCCATGAGCGCAAAAGCGCTGTTAATCCCCGCCCACACAGGAGATTTGTGCCAACTTGCGGAGCGCAAACAAAAACCGTGGCAGCGCATTCATAAACCACGATTAACGAAAGCGAAGCTTAGCGAAGCTTAGTGTATTTCTGTACATTTCTCAAAAAGTTCCATTCAATACTTTTGGCACACATTTAGTTCCATAGATGATATTCTCACAATATCATTGATGTCATTTTCAACATGTTTCTCTAAAGGAACTGTGGGATCTGGTTGACCAGATGAAAATAACTTTTTATTTTTTATTTTTACTGGCCCCAGTATCCAGGTGTTGATAAATTCTTCTTTGGATGCTGCGGTGTTCCCGAATTGTTTTAAGCATGCTATTGTTGAAACTTTGCTTAAGAAACAGGGTTTGGGTGAAGGTTGCTTTAATAATTATCGGCCTGTCGTTTCTGTCAAAGCTGTTCGAGAAAGTTGTACAGTCACAGTCGATCCTGTTTTTAAATTCAGCATAGTTATTGGAACCTTTAAAATCTGGTTTCACTGCTCATCATAGCACAGAGTCCGCTTTGTTAGAAGTGTCAAACGACATTTCACTGGCGGTGGATGCTGGTAAAAATACTGTGTTGATGCTACTAGATCTTACAGCTGCATTTGATACTGTAGATCATAACATACTTCTTTGGCGGTTAGAGCATTTGATTGGTATCAAGGGTATTGCCCTACAAAGTTTATCTTAAAGGCAGGTCCTTTTCGGTAGCGTTGGGTAATTTCTCCTCATCTTCCGCTCCAATTATTAGTGGTGTACCTCAAGGTTCCATTCTGGGCCCACTTCTTTTTTTACCTTATATATGCGTACGTTGGGGAATTTTATTAAGGCGCACAATGTGTCTGATGATACCCAGATGTACATTCTGTTTAAAAGCTGGTGACTCCATTCAACCACTGTTGGACTGTCAACAAACAACTTTCTCCAACTTAACGAAGACAAAACCGAAACAGTTGTTTTTGGTCCTCTGGGATTGAGAGACGGTCTCATTAAAGAGCTTAGTAATCACGTCCCTTCAATTGCTTCCCAGGTTAGGAGCCTTGGTATCATCCTTGACTCAGAATTATGCTTAACCGAGCAAATAAACTCGGTCGTTAAGAATAGTTTTGATCAATTACGGATTATTTCTAAACGTAAAACATTTTTTCTTTCCAAGATTCGGAGAAGGTTATTTATGCTTTTATCACATCGCGCTTAGATTATTGTAATTCATCGTACTTGGGTCTTCCTCAGTCATCTCTTGCTCGTCTCCAGATGATTCAGAATGCAGCTGCATGGCTGTTGACCAGGGCGAAGAAATATGATCGTGTCACCCCAATTTTAGCATCGCTCCATGTCCATTTTAGGACTCAGTTTAAGATTTTGTTGTTTGTCTTTCAAACTCTTAATGATCAAGCTCAAAGATGTTCTTACACCACATTCATCTAAGCAGATTTTTAAGATCTTCTGATAGGTTCCTTCCCTCGATCCTGTTTATAAACTAATGCGGATGGAGCTTATGGAACTCGTTTATGGAATCAGTTGCCACTGGACATCTGCCTGGACAAAGCGTATCTCTTCTCCCAGACGTTTTGATCTAATTACTTTTCTTTTTTCTTTTTTTTTTTTTTTTACTATTATCTATTGTCTGTCTTTATTTGGTTTTATTCTGTTTTCTATTTGACTTTTCTTTACTCTGTTCAGCACTTTGGTCAGCTTCACTGTGTTAAATTGGCTTTATAAGTAAAATTGACTTACTTACATTACTCACTCACGTGCTGTTTTAGTATCGAAACGTTAAAAGCTTCAAACTCCGAGACGGACGTGTAAAATTCTGCGTTCATATTTGTCCAGAATAACGAATCGTAATCTACAAGTTGTCCTTTGCCGGCTTCCCGTTCAAATCTTTGGAACCGTTGGTCGTATTTTCTTCCACGATGACAGATACGAACGTTTTGTCGGCTACAAAGACGCCAACGTCAGTGACCTTTGTTGCTGAGGCAGCAGTCAGAACAAACGCAGACACCTTTCTCTCACTTTCTCTCTCACGCAGTAGGCGAAAGTAAGAAAGACGCTCACCTTTCTTCACCCCATCTAGGTTAACGTTGACATGTGCGTTCACAAGCTTTAAAGTGGTTTTTGGTTGTCGAGTGGTTTAACTGAGGTTTCACCCACCTAATTCATATCTTGAACACTATTATAGATGCACTTTACCTGTCCCCCCCCCCCCAACTGCTTTATAGACAGTTCTAAAACCATAGCAACTTGTAGAGTTGAACTTGTAGACGTCTGCTTCAAATCATTCCGTATGTGAATCTGCAACAAAGTGGACCTTGTGCTGCGTTCGACTTACCTCTGAAACGGGAACCCGGAGCTCAGAATGACGTTGTTTTCGCCACAGGTGCCTGTGTGTTCGTCTTCTGTTAGCAGCAAGCATTACCTCCTCACATGGGATATAAACTGTATAGCTAGTGTATAGGTTTAATACCCAAATCCTGTGCTACTTGGTTTACTGGCGATCCCATGAGAGGCCATGTCGATTTGATGTCACTCGCTGAACTCGGAGGAACTCGTAGTTGAGGAGATCATTTCGAGTCCCTGAGTCGTCTTTGGTTTCGGCTAGTCGGCGAGCAGGAACGGCGCGTTATGACCTGTAGTCATAGTGCTTAGTGGTTACCACGTTTGCCTCACACCTCCAGGGTTGGGGGTTCAAATCCCACCTCTGCCCTTTGTGCACGGAGTGTGCATGTTCTCTGGGGGTTTCCTCTGGGTTCTCTGGTTTCATTTAAGCTGCAGGAAAATCCAGACGATATCTTTTCCATTGGTCTTGACTCTCACAAGAACAAGAGCAAATATTTTAAGTACTGATTCTACTATTTGTGATGTGCACTGGTTAAATAAACTCAGAAGCAGAGTTGGACACATCATACATTTCCTACATAGCTAGTCGATGTAAAAGCTCCAGTGTGCCCATGTTTTGTTTGGCAGGAGTCATGCTAAAGCAGTCTAGTAATGGATGGCAGGCTAGTTACTGTATCTAGTTAAATGTATGAATAAAGACTAAGGGAAATGAACGAGTATATAATCATGTAGCACGAAATTCAGCAAGCCGCTGGCGTAGTGCATCAGCAATGATGTAGTGTCCTTGCCAAATGATTTTCGAGTCTGGCTAGCGTCTTGATTTTCTCTGGATGTGTTCAACCTCGAGGGTTGACTGTTACTTAGAACAGAAGCATTGTCTGGCCGGTTCCTGCTGGAAATTTTCTTCTCCTATCTGCGTGCTCCTGATTCTGAAAAGACTTTTCCATAGTCAAAGTTGTTCTACTGTCAAACAGATTGCTTCTTGGCCATGGCGTGTAGAGCAGCGGGAGGTGGGATTGGGAACGGGTAGATTGTGATATAGCGATATAGAGCATCCCACTGGGAAGAGCATTTCATATACTGTAAATAAATGCTCCAGCAGTAAACTTGTGTTCCGTGAACGTCAATAAAGAGCTTTTTCTTTTTCTAGTTGTTGAGCCTGCTTGTCTGCAGGGCTGAAACGAACGATTATTTTCATAATCGATCAGTTGGCCGAGTATTTTTCGATTAATCGCTTTGGGGCAAACTTTCAGTGCCCTTTTTTTTGTTTATTTAAAATAAAATCCACAAACTGAGTGTTACAAAAGTAAACTTCAGACTAAAACACTTTCTCCAATTATATAAGACTGAAAAGAAACCAATACACACACCAGAATATATATTATTCATTTAGGACTGTGGTTTAATTCAGTGCTTTTTGTGCATCCATATCAACAAATGCATAAATACTTATATATAATATAAACTAATATATAAGTTTATATTATATAACAGTATTTATGCATTACTTTTTATAAAAGGTAACGTTGACAAACATTAAACTGAAGAAAGTCATTGTCGGTGACTGGGTATTAGGTTAAAGCTAGCGGCGTGACATTACGTACGTATGACATCATGCTCCGTCGACTAGGAAGTGGCTTATACTTCTGGTTAGTGAAAACCCGCTCATGTTATATATGAGATGATATTACCTTTCTTAAATTCACACACTAGACACACACTAGAGTACATAGTGCATAGTGTAAGTGTACAGTACTTCATTCGGGACACAACTTTACAGTATTTACTCTCCGAAGCGTGTTTTCGGAACAGAAGTAAAGTAATGAGTAAATCTCCCCCGTGCCGAGCGCAGACCGACTAATCGATAACGAGATTCGTTCACAACGATATTCACAAATCGATTATTAATGATTTATGATCGATTAGTTGTTGCAGCTCTACTTGTCAGAAAAAATCAAATAAAAAGCCTGGACAAGTAATCTCAGTTCCTGAGAAGACATGATGCACTTGCATTTCTCAGCAGAAGATGACAAGGGGGTGAGTGTGTTCTGGAGGCTGGATCCTGATCCTGGTCCGTTTGTTCATCCCCGTTTGGTTTTCCTTCACTTTGACTTTCCACCCATGGTGGTGAAGGAATGTGTGAAGATCACTGAGACATCCTTCACTTGTTATGGCTGAGTTAGTCAGTGCTTACTGGATGCCGTTACACGGCGGCTAGCGTCGCTGCCTCGTAGCTCCAGGGTACACGGGTCGATCCTGAGCTCGGGTTACCGTCTGTACCGAATTGCTTATGCTGGAGTTGGTTCATGGGTTCTCTCTTTTCCTCCCACCCCACCAAAAACATGCCGGTAGTTGGATCGGAGAGTTTGAGCTATTAGTGAATGTGTCTGTGCAAATGGCCTGGCATCCTATCCAGCGTGTCTTATCCCTCTTCATGCCCGACCCTGTACAGAATAAAGCGCTTACCGAAGATCAACGAACGAATGGTTGATTTTCTATACAGCCGTCCTGCCTTTCTTTATTCCCAACGACTTTAGTTATCACGTCGTGCTCCTTCTCTAATCGTATCGTTCCGTGTTGTTTGCATGCTAACAGCAGGATCATGTCAGATAACCGCAGCTGAGAGAGCAGCTGAAGTGCAATAGCAGTGTTGCTGGTTGATATTTGTAGTACTTTGAGTGTATTAACTGGCACAGAGAGCCGGTTCAGTCTGTAGATAAATCCGATGTGATTTGCTTTGCAGAGGGAATATTATTACATGCACTTACTGTATTTATTCTCCAACACCATCGTCCAATCCACAACTGAGGGAATATCTTTAGGAAGAAAGGCGCTCGTCCCTACAGTACGGTGCACTGAAACGGTTCTGGTGGCTTTACTGTGACGCTTTATCATGCGCCCCCCCTTAATACATCATGAACACTGATAACTTGTTTGTTCGGACTGTAGTCACATCTGCAGTTATTTATTGTCATAGTATGAGCTATGAGTATAAAACGTCTCAAAAACATCTTGGACGAGAGATATTTGCCAACGATTACATAAAATAGTTTTTTTTAAATTAACAAACACCACAGCGTACTTTTTATGGTATGTCTGTGAGACAAGTTCGCTCCTGTAATCGCTTATGCCAGTTTTAAACATCCATTTATTATTAACCTTGGATTATGTGGACCGTCCCTGTGAATTAGCTGTTACTATAGAAACGCCGCTGTTGTCGAAAATTCATCGACACCTACTGATGAATCAGATTTGAGAATTCAAGAGATGTTTTATAAACGTATATATGTATATATATATATGTATATAATATATAATATACAATGTGTGTGTATATATTTGTATATAATAACTAGTTATTTATCCAAATTTAATTTCTAACACGGAAACTAGGAAGTTTGAAATGCTGCCTGTGATGACGATGTTGACCCTGTCCAGCAGTGTAACCTTTAACTTTGTCATGTGTTTGTTCTTCCCCCGAGAGCGCGTTCTTCCGCTCGTCCGTTTCTCGGTGCGCGCTCGGGTTCCATTTTCTCCTGCAATAGTTTTTAAATAACCAAAAATGGCTGAACTGCAACGATTACACCCACCCACCTCTCCCTCCCTTTTCGCCTTCCCTCCACTTCAATCTCTTTCTCCTTCTCTCTCCTGATGCTTGCTCAAGAGTGTGTGTGTGTGTGTGTGTGTGTTGGGGGGGGTGTGTCTTTCTGTGTGCGTCGTGTTTCTTTTGTGGCTGTGGAAGCAAGGCAAGAATAGGATATCATCATCATCTCATTCGTATCGCAGAGCTGTAAGCGAGTGTGACATTGGCATTCAGCGTGTGTGTAACATGCGTTTTCGGGAATGCGCCTGGCCCCTCGTCTCTTACAGAGAGCGCCGTAACTCCTAACACGCTGTGCATGTAAAGCATGGACTCTCAGACTGGTTTCACTCTTTAACACAAAACGAGCGCGTGAATGTTTTTTATGTTTTGTTTGAAATAATTGTGATTTACAGCAGTATTAAACAGGAAGTGAAGGTGTAGCGCGTGTTGTGCGTCGGACTAAAGATAGTATTGTTTCAGAGGGTTTTTTTTTAGCTGCTGGAATTGTTGATTCTCCTTTGTAAGTTGTTTTTGCACGATGTCATGGGAAACGAACGTTCGTACCGATTACCTCATTTTAAGTTTCAAAATCCACACTGGTTAACTGTCGTGAAAACTTTAGCACTGTTTGTCGGAGTTTAAAAAAAAAACTAAACCAGAAAAAAAAGTTAAGTTAAGACTGAAAGACAATTAGTTGTGATACCTTGCCAAATGTTTTATTTCTAAGAAAATCATGAAATCACTTTGATGCAAAACAGTATTTTTGGTACAAGATCGCAAAATTGGCTGCTTTTTAATTTTTCTGATCTTTTTTTGTGTGTTTACCTCTTATGTACAGTGCTGTGAAAAAGTATTTGATTTCTTCCGCTTTCGTGTTTATCGTATATTAAATAGTCTTAGATCTTGAAACAATATACAACATAAATCAAAGGCAGCCTGCGCAAACACACAATACCGTTTTAATTCATTTCTTTATTTTATTGAAGCAAAAAAGTTATCCAAACTGATTGCCCCCTTAAACATAAAATCTGGTTGTTGCCACCTTTAGCAGGCATAACTGCAACTAAACCCTTCTGATAACTGGAGATCAGTGTTTCATTTACTTCTAGCACTGGGATTTACTCCTACGCTTTGGATCGTCGTGTTGCTGCATAATCTAATTGCTCTTGAGTTTCAACTTACTGAAGACTGGATATTCTCCTTTAGGATTTTCTGGTAGAGAGCAGAATTCATGTTTCCCTCAATTATTACAAGTTGCTGAGGCCCCGAAGCAGCAAAGCATCCCCACACCATCACACTTCCTCCACCATGATTGACCGTAGGTGTAATGTTCTTTTTGTGGAGTTCTGTGTTTGGTTTACGCCAGATGTAATGGGACCACTGTCTTCCATATAGTTCCGATTTCGACTCATCAGTCCACAGAACATTCTCCCAAAAGGTTTGAGGATCATCAAGGTGTGTTTTGGCACGATTCAGACGAGCCTTAATGTTCTTCTGGGTTAGAATTGGTTTTCACCTTGCCACTCTTCAATGGAGGCCATTGTTCCCCAGTGTCTTTCTGATAGTGGAGTCATGAACCTGATGCAAGAGAGGCCTGTAGGTCCTTTGATGTTGTCCTTGGGTCTTTTGTGACTTCCTGGATGAGTAGTTGCTGTGCTCTTGGAGGAATTTTGGAAGGTCGGTCACTTCTAGGTTCACTACAGTGCCGAGTTTTTCCATTTGGAGATAATGGCTCTCACTGTGGTTCTTTGGAGTCCCAGAGCCTTTGAAATATCTTTGTAACCCTTCCCAGACTGATGTATTTCAAATCACATTCTTCCTCATCATTTCTGGAATTTCTTTCAACTTTGGCATTGTGTATTACTGAGTAAGACCTTTAAACCAACTTCATGGTGTTGTAAAAGTTCTATTTAAGTGTTGACTTGAACGAACAGGGTTTGCAGTAATCAGACCTGGTTGCGTCTAATCCAGCTGAACCCCATTATGAATGCAGCTGTGTAGATTTGGGGAATTAGTAACTGTCGGGGCAAATACATTTTCACACAGGCCCAGTTGATACTGGATAACCTTTTTGCTTCAGTAAAAGTGTGTTGTGTGTTTACTTAGGATGATTTTGTTTTATCTTAGATTTTGTTTTCATTTCTGGAACGATTTAGTATTAGATATATACAGAAATAGCCGAAATCAGCAAATACTTTTTCACAGCACCGTATAAACGTTTTGAACGTTCTTGTTGCTTAAACATGAACTTAAGTCCAATTGTAATGCTCGAGATAGGGGCGAGGAAGTGCAGCTTTTTAAACTCTCACTTTCGGATTGAACATATCTGCTGGGGGACCAGATACCAACCTGAAATTTGCACAGAAATAAGTCCTCTATAGTAGCATTCTGCTGTAAAAATTGTGAGTTTGAGATTGGAGGTAAACTCTGCAGAACAGTAGACCTCGCAGGCCAGATTTGAAGAACCAGCCTGTACAGTCGTACAGTGAATAGATTTGATCTAAATATGGAATTACAGTGTTCAGTTGGGTTTTTTTTTTTTTTTTTTTTTACAAATGAACAGTGTAATAAACAGAGCCGTGTGGCTGTTTCTCCTGTGATAAAAGCAGTAAGTGATAGTCGTAATTAAACCAAGTAAAATAAAAAACAGCGGAGTACCCGGAGGAAACCCACGAAGCATGGGGAGAACATGCAAACTCCACACACACAGGGCGGAGGCGGGATTCACATCTTCAGCCCTGGATGTACGAGGCAAACATGCTAACCATTTATTACGTTATCGATATATTATATCGCCCAGCCTTCTTCGCTACCCCCTTCACATTTCACACACAACTGCTAACACACTCAGAGGAACGCTCAATCTAAACCTCTTTTGCATAGATCAGCTCGATTGGCTAGTGTCACTGATTGACAGGGGAGAGACTAGTCTGTGCCTCCCTCCCAGAGAGCACGGCCAGTTTTGCTCTCATGGTTTGCTGAGCAGCTCTTAACTCTGCTGTAGGGTTCAGATGACTGCCTGGTGAAAATTTGGGCCACAGATGACGGGAGATTGTTAGCCACACTGAGGGGTCATGCTGCAGAAATCTCAGACATGGCGGTGAACTACGAGAACACACTGCTGGCAGCTGGCAGCTGTGATAAGATGATCAGAGTGTGGTGTCTACAGACATGCGCTCCACTGGCTGTGCTAGAAGGACATGCAGCCTCTATAACGTCACTACAGGTACACGCACACACACACACACACATTTACTCCCAAAAACACACTTATAAACATACAAACTGTATTTCACATAACGCAGTATGGGAATTTACTGTGATGTAATTTATCATGATATTGATATTATCATTGTATTCCAAGCCCTACCATGCATATACATTTTCCTTGTGTGTGTGTGTGTTTGTGTGTGTGTGTGTGTGTAGTTCTCTCCTCTTTGCAGCGGTTATAAGAGGTTTCTGTCCTCCACGGGTGCCGACGGAACGATCTGCTTCTGGCAGTGGGACGCTCGGACGCTCAAATTCGGGTGAGCGCTCTTTACACGCTTCCCGCCGGGAGTCGCGACACGAACCCGAACCCACACGTCTCCGGTTCATTCTCACGCACGCTCCTAATTTTCATTCTCATTTTTCACGTAATTTCATCATGTAACAGTGTGTGTTTACGCGCCCATGCAGGCCACGACCCAGCAAATTCACAGAACGGCCCAGACCGGGTGTGCAGATGATCTGCTCATCATTCAGCGCAGGTAGGCCGGAGACACAGCCCTTCTGCCCTTTCCCTGTCCCTGTCCCAGCGTGTCATCACCGACAGACGTTTATAATGATGCAGCTGATCCCACCCATGCAACATTCCATACATAACAAAGGAAAACAGGAAACTAACACAAGTCAAGCTCTTAGTCAAGTTTATTTATTTATAAAGCGTAAAATCACACCTTAAAGGGCCTTAAAGAAACAGTTTCACAAACGTGCACAAATTTGGGCTTAAACCAAATATAGACTCGCGTTCACGTATAAAAAGAAACAAAACCGTGTAGTGTTTTGACCTCGGACAACTGAAATCACCTCGTTGTTGTTTTTTTTTTGTTTTTTTTTGCCAAGTTTCATTCTGACATGAGGTTTCATAATACGTGTTTCCTTTTCGCCTGTTTTCTATCCTATAAGAACCTTAATAATCTGCTGTCTGACTTCACTTCAGAGCAGAGCAACAAAACATCCTGTTTCCGACGAATCTTCGCGTCCCTCGTCCGTGCTGCCGAACACGTCACCCTGATTCGAACTCGCAAACGCTTTTCTGTTGCACCACTCTGGATTTATTATTTTAAAAAATAAATAAATATGAAAGCTACCACCATGGCCCTGGACACATAGGAGAACACTGATAAAAACCCAGAGGGAGAAATACCAGCGCCGCCAGGATTCTCTGCGAATTCAGGAAGTCTTACTTTATTGTCTGTACGTGCCTGAGATAGTTTTGAACAAATTTAGCCGCTACGATTTCCCAAAACGTTAATAAACTAGTAGCGTAATTTAAACCAGCACGATCCAGACCAGGCAGTTACTAAGGATGAACGAACACGCGCTTGTACGTTCATGTTCATGAATGCAGCTTTTCTTTACCCTGCGAGCTTCATGTCTGAAGTCACTTGTGGGACTTTTTTTTTTTACAGCGTCCTGCAAGATCCCAGTCCTAATACATACCCTAATACATGCCCTGTGAGTCTTTCTTAAAAAGAAATCGATTAGTGCACCTCGTATCCGTATCCGTTTAGAACAGTCCGAATAAGACATTTCAAATTCGGTTTGTTCACTATTTTATTTATTTAGCTTAAACAACGTGATTCGAAGCAATTATATACAGATTTTAGGTGAGAGAGAGTTCCACTGCAGTGAACCCCCCGATATCTGTCCAATCAGCACGCGGTTTCATATTCTAGACCCGAATGGCTTTTGCTTAGCCCTGTTTCAGTCAAATCTGAGCAGAGAAATGCGCAACGTGAGTAACTGTTTATATTATCTGAAAACTGTTGAATCTGAATCTGGAACTATTTCAATATAGTTGTGTGAGTTTTTTTTTTTTTTTTTAAATTAGTGTGAGTTTTAAAATGTAAGTGTCTGAACACTTGGATTCGAAACTAAATCTATCATTTAAGTCTGATCTAAGTCTGACCATTCAGTTCCACTACAACTTTTAGGTGTAAACGCAGACTGTCCTGCTTCTTTAGACTTCTTTGTTTATTTTAACAATGAGATTTTCAATTCGAATTCAAGTCAATGCCTGGTTTGTGAAGCAATACATTACAGCACTGTGAATTCTATCGTGTTTACATTTCATATTGGAGAATTCGGTGCCTTTTCAACACTCCAATCCTGCCTGTGTTTTCGCTTCCGCATTAATCCACATGGCGCAGCGGAACAAAAGTTAGGAAACGTTCTTCCTCAGTTTGCTCGTAATAGCATTTTTGTACCAGAGAGGGCGAAATTCCTTAATAGTCTATGTTTCTAAATCTGTTTCGGCTGTTCTGTGCAGTCTCCGGTGATATTTAACTGATAAATAATCCCACGTATTTATTTACGCTTGTTTTTTTTTGCGTGGGCTGTAGATTTTCTTTGTTATAACATTCACGTACGAAAGAAGAACCACGGCTAGCGAATCAGACCTGTTCACGGTTTTATTATGAACTCGACCACATACAAGCTCCGCGCTAATGACCTGAAGGTTGAGAGTTCAATATACGAGCCAGTGATGGACCTTCAGCTGCTCGGCTTAAATGCCCGGATTGAATTCTGTCTCACTTATAAGTTGCTTTGCATTCGAGCGCCTGCTAACGGATTAAATGTAATGTCATGTAATGGAATGTAATCTAAATATAGTAATAACTTCTGTGTTTCAGGTGGGATGTTTTTGGCCACAGGCAGCACTGATCACATTATCAGAGTATACTACTTTGGTGGAGATCAGCCAGAGAAGATAGCCGAGCTGGAGTCGCACACTGTGTGTGTGTGTGTGTGTGTGTGTGTGTGGTTGAAATGAATTCATGAAACTTTTCTTCCTGACTGGTTATCAACACTGTTCATGCTTTAATCACCTTTCTGTAGGATAAAGTCGACAGCATCCAGTTCTCACATGGAGGAGACAGGTGAGATGTGTGTGTGTGTGAGCGTGTCTGTGCTAGCTGTTAAAGGAATATCAGTTCTGATGTCATGATCTGACATTAGTGAAAAAACAACAACGACGACGAGATGAAAGAAAAACAACCAACGCCTCATGCCAACACCTACACACACACACACACACACACTCATACATTTAAATAAGTATATACTCGACAAACACACACATCTACGCCCACACGAGCATTTACAATGCTTACACACCAAATTTAAAGCCCATTGCGTATTCGCTGTGAAACATAACGCACAATCTCTGAGGAGATCTGTGTGTTTCCCTCTGTCACACTCATTTTAATGAGGGGAAGTCTGGCAGAAGGGGAAGCTGAGAGAAGCAGAACGAGGGACGAGGAGAGAGGGAGAGGTATAAACACCACCCAGTGGTATTATAAATAAGGATACTTACTTGCACAGGGATTGTTTTTAAGAAGGGAAGGTACAAACTAACGTGAAGGAAAGGATTGACTACATTAACAGTAAGGTCGGGTGGAACAGAACAAAAAGCTCCTTGTTCTTGCCGAATAAGCAGCCAATTAATGAGTCGAAATGCTATATACGTGGAAAAGAAAGACTTCAAATAATAATAGAATTATTTTGCATGCACGTGTCTGAAATGTAAATTGCCGGTCAGACGTTTGTGGACACTGGACTGAAATGTTTCTCATGATCGTTAAAAAGCTTTTGATCTGAAGGTGTGTGATTAAACGTGTCGTAAAAATATAATCGTGCCGACGTATTCGTTTCTTTCATTAGAAAACGAACATTTTATTTACAATAAAATCTTTATTTAATCGGACGACTCGGAGCGAAATATTTCCGAAAAGCAGCCGATAAGAGTCCAGCGTAGGTGTGAACTCTTAACTTTAATACTGTTTTAAAAGCATCTCAGGGAAATTCCTCGAGAAATCGGCCGAAAATCGCCAAGAATCCATTTCTGAATTCTAGACAAGAAGGAGCGTCTACTTTGAAGATGCTAAAATATAAAAGTTTTTGTGGAATTTAGAAATCGAAATTGTTTCACACACTCTTTCACAGTGATGTTGGTTGGTAAATGAGACCTTTTAGCTTGTACTCGTGTTCGACGCACGTGAAATCGAAGACGGCTGTATTGCGCGTTGCGATGACGTCACGTGACACGTCTCGGCCCAAATCCGCAGAAAATCTGCGATCGTTTTGAAAAATCGTAAGCTCCTCTTAATATCGCAGATTTTCCTTGATTTTGCGTTCATTTCTGCGATCGCAAAATCACAAAATCCTGCAGGGACCGCTCAGGTTCTGTTACTGACATTTAGTTAGAGCTAAGCACACCGTGTAGAGGTCGCTGAAAATAGACTCATGGATCAGTTCGGTGCGACGTTGGACTGAAGTGGTGATATCAGCGCGAGTATTATAGAATGTTAAATACTATTAATAATTAGCTAATAGTATGATCTGCAAACCAGGAAAGTCCAGGATTTTTTTTTAAATCTGCATGGAGGATACCGAAGGAGACAGCATCTTAATCAGAGACATCGCTTATCTCGAGGAGTGACTTTTACATGGACAAAATGATGTCCTACACTTGAAGTAAGCTGTAAACAGAAGGGAGTTTGGTCAGCTTGTCCTTCATGTAGTGTTCTCTTAATTGACATGGTCCCAGTGAGTGTGACTTTGAATCCAGGTTTGTTTACGCGTGCACGGTGTGTATGCGCAGGTTTGTGAGCGGCAGTAGAGACGGGACAGCGCGGATATGGCAGCTGCAGCAACAGGACTGGAGAAGCATCCTGCTGGACATGGCAACCAAACTGCCTGGGTAACACACGAACCCACACACCAGTCTTTGGTTTTTTACAGGGTTTAGTTCGATTGAATGGTGTTCTATGTACAGCAGTCATGAACAACGGGGTGGTGTGATGTCGAGTTAAAAGTTGATTATTTTCCAATAACAGCATCGTCCCAAAGTGTTTTATTTCGCTTATAGCACAGCAATTTTCCAACAACTACAGTAACATTTTTTTGAGAAAACGCAAAGTCCTCTGTCTTAAAGATTTAAGCATAAAGTTACAGCACTGCCTCTGCTTAGAACAGAAAATGCTAACAATGAAGACTCCTTATGCTAAATATATAAATGCTAAATAAACATCTCCTTACAGAACACCTCAATAGATCAATAATTAAATAATTTTTTAAATCAGTTTTTGTGGAGCATCTGCCATGTACTTTAAGTTCCCGTGATTGAGATATTACTATAGAAAAAAAATATTAGAACGAGCGCGTTAATAAAAGCCCGTGATTTGAATTACAGCTGCCGCTAATGTCGGAGCTGCTGCTATAGAAAATGAATCATCACTTTGTGACCGGTCACAATCGAGAATTCAGCATTTTAAAACCCAGGATATTAAAACCCAGGATACGTGTGTGCAAATTTGTATTCGTTTGCATGAGTGTTATCAATGAGGTTAGCCTTGAAAAGATGCAGCAAAGTCACATTCATTCAGATCTTTTGTTTTAGTTTTTTAACGTCAGGGTCATTTTTGACTGAGTGCTAATAGAGATTCTTTTCTCTTTTTTTTCTTCTTTTTTTTTTCTCGTCTGCTCTGCCAGAAGCTTCTTTAAAGCAGGTCGCTAGTTGAAGCCACAGTTCATTCTTTCACTACATCGCACTTTCCATCATGGCCAGACTAATACCACGTGCGAGTTTTACAGCACTGGTTAATGATTCAAATATACACATTCACTGTTTTTTCTCAGTGGCGGATTAGCGTTTTATGCAAATTTTTGGTTAAAAATAATAAACGTGTGAAGTTTTTCCAGGTTTGGGTTAGGGTTAACCAAAAAGACTATTAACAGTAAATAAATAAATAGTGCTTGGTTTCAGCGGTTCAGCAAAGAGTTTTCATTTCAAAGCCTGTAATACTGTATTTTGAGAATATTGAAGGTACTTTAGAGGAGAAGAATTCAAATTCAGATGAATGCTTTAATTGGCAGCCCTATGAATTCATATGTTTGTCAAGATATATTTGAAGTACATCCCCATTGATACAGCGTTTCATATAACTCCAACTGAAAAAAACTTTTGTTATGTCAAGATCACGAGAAAACAAGAACGAACAAAATGAATAATGCATGGCCGCTTTTGTACATATTTACAAAGGGTGCCAATACTAGTGGAGGGCACTGTATATGCACACACACACACACATATATATATATATAATCTTTTATTTTATTCCATCAGGAAGTACAACCCTCCACCCCTGGAGGACAAAGTGACCAAACTGAAGGTCACCATGGTGGCCTGGAATCGCCACGACAACATGGTCATCACAGCGGCCAACAACCTGACACTGAAGGTGTGGAACTCGTATACAGGCAGCCTCATCCACATCCTCATGGTAAGAATGCTGCTGCGGTGTCAAGTCATGTGATTTATCATTCCAACATCGGTTCTTCCATTATCATCCATTAACCTTCATGTTCAGTCAGAATGACCCCGTACCAAATGATGTTTCTGCTAGAACGCATGAAACCGGCTCAGTTCGCTTTCTAAACCAACAGGAACATGTTCGCTCTTACAGAGATATGGGCACAGCAAAGCATTTATATATATATGTTCTCCTACACATATATATATATATATATATATATATATATATATATATATATATGTAGGAGAGCCATAATTCAGTGACTCTGTCTTTCTAAGCGTGAACCATCATGGCTCCTGTAGCAGAATCCTCTCTTGTGGCTTATTCAGTGTATTGCTCACATGCCTTTATAGACAGGAGAGAGTTTTCACAGGCTATCGTTTTATTTACCCAGTCCGGGCTGACTAGTGTTGAAAGGCAAACGGATAAGTCTCAGAAATCACTCACCAGAGTTCATGGCGCTAGTCCAGTGTGCTAACAGGAAGCGGCTCTACAAATCAAAACATAACCTTTTCAAACCGTCTTGTTTCAAACCACAAACTAGTCATTAACGGGTAAGCAGTAAATGTGTTTTATTTCTAGCTTTATCATTCAGTAATACTGTAACATTTTGTTATGTCTATGACTAAAAAAAAAAGCAAAAACACTAAAAGGACTATTCCCTGCACTGGCGTACCGGTGTAGTGAGAAGGTTCAACGTGCATTTCTTAGCACAGTTTTTCTTTTCTTTTTTTCTCTTCCTACTTTAATGTTTATTGGGTTTCCCCACGTATTAAAAATAAAGAATTTTTTCCTTCAACCGTAGCTGGTAAGTCATTTTTTTTTCCCCCAATATGTTGACTTTTTCCATCCATTGTTTCATATTTGCTGGTTCTATCTTATAACAGTTTCCTGTGATGGCTTTTTTTCTTGCTATAAATAATAGCTTGGTTAAAGTACCCGGCGTTATCATGAACATGTTCGTTTATATCTGCAAGGTGCGTAATTCTACATTCTTTAGGTGCTGAATAACCCAGAATATCCTTAAGCACATCCCCCAACATGGTTATCGAGAGCCGGTTCGTTTGCTTTTTATTTTAGGTGTTATAAGCTTTAATATACTGAGTGGAGGAAGTTTTGCAGTCCCGCAAATTGCATAGAGCTGAGATGTCGCCCTGTGTTTATCCCGACGTACGTGTTCACTACAGTATCCTTAGCACAGCTTTTCCACAAAAAAGATCAGGCTACAAGGCTACATGTTACAGGGACACCGGTCAGTTTAAGTACTCATTAACGGTCTAGAATAGTTCATAAGTGTGATTTGAGAGACAACACTAGCTTATTTAGGAAGAGTCCAACTTCGAATAAATCGGAGGAGGCGTGTAAGTGTTCATTCTCATCGGTCGATTTGGCAGTGACGCAGTATCAGGATACTTAATGCTAATCTTGATATTTAGAAACAAGCGAAAGAAAAAGAGGAAAAACTGAGAAAATAATACTCAGAAATCCACACTGGAATTGGCGAAACAGTACTAAGGAAAGTGAAGTTCTATAAGTACACTCAAGTGGATGAGGGCTAACGGGAAACATGTGAGTGCAAGAGAGAGAGAGAGAGACGCCGAGAGAAAGAGAGAGATAATATCTGGACTGGATTGTGGATTTGTGGCGGTTTCTGGATCAGAGGCGGGTTCGGATGTGGCACATTTGCAACTGTAAAATGTTCAGCGATTTCACGCACGGCGATGTTAAACACACTGACCAGCTCTGTTTGTCTTCAAAACCTTCCGCCGTCGTCGTGATTGTCGTCACGAGCTGCGTCTCAAATCAAAAACTCTAACCTTACTAAATGTAACAAGTTATTTACTAATCGTGAAAACCCAGAAGACTGCTACACAAGACTGCCCTTTCAGAAGGTTTTGAATAAGATGAGGCTACATGTAATATTTCAAAATAGTAGCATAACATCCGTCTTTATAATTCGAGTGATGTTTCTAATTTCTGAAAATAAATGAATCAAATTTGCGAACCCATTTCTAAACCAAGTGATCCCATGTGGGGTCATGACCCCTAGTTTGGGAACCCTTGTGCTCACTGATTATGTGGACCTTTGTAAGCAAGGATATTTTGTAACTGGACCGTTACAAATATTAGTTGAATACCTCTGATTTTGATGAATTTGTATTTCCTTCAAATAGCAAATATAATAGCACATCGGAACAAAACGCTATCGTGCACGAGACCACACTGAATTCAAATGATTTGATATGGAACAGAACGACTCCATATGCGATTAATGCTTCACTCTTACAACAGATGTGTTCAAAATTTTGAACACACCTGCGTGTCTAGTTAAGGACATGATCAGTGTGTTAGTACATTTAACACATGCTGTGTGTTAGTACATTTCCACACAAATATGTGTTCATAAAGAACACAAAGATAACACAGATGTGTTGTTTATACTTTTTTTCGATACAATTATCCTTAAATGCACTTTGTTTGTATGCTGAAATTCTACTAAAATGCTCAGAAAATAAACAAACGATTGCATGATATTCGTGTGACGTTTATTAAAATGAATAAAAACATTTGACAGATGGAAGATTTGTAGTCGATGCATCTTCTTACAAATCTCCCGGCCATCTGGGAAGACGGGAGTCCCGCTTCCTTCCATTTGAAAAGCTGTAAAAGAGCAAAAAGAGTGTCGGTTAGTTGTTAGCTACAAAATATGGACAAATGCCTTTGGTCTTTAACTGAGAAATGTGATCTCCACTCTCGTGATGAACAAAATGGCGCTGTAGACTCGCCAGGAAAATCTAGCTGACTTGCGAATATTTTTTTCCTGCCTTTAGTACCTCACCGCCAATGTTTTTGCACAACCTAATTAAGTCAACCAACATTACAGAGATAGTGGGAAGCATTACAACCTACTGTAACCCCCAATCTCTCTTTCTGTCACGTTAACCTGGTGAACTTTTGACCTCGACATTACTGTGCTAGTTAAGTTCCATTAGCCACTGACTGTCTGCACCTGTTACCCAGCATTAACATGCGTTAAGAGAAGTACAGTGCTAGATAAGTTCTCTTCATGGAGTTAGATATTAGGAGTTATCATGGGGCGTAACCCACACTGATAGATAGCAGGTGCGTTCTACAAGTATTCGATTATTATCTGTTCACCAACATTACATTATTACATCTAGCTGCCAGTCTTGGACATGACCTATGGAAAAATGATTGAATCACCACACTTAGAGGACGCTCACCTGGCTTTTTTTTTTGTACTTAATAACAAATAAACAAAGTCACAGATATGACAGAAATTTTTGGTTTAATAGCTGAACATTCTGGCTTTGTGAAAAATACCTCAAACAAGTTCAATTGAATTGTTTTAATTAATGGCATATTTTTTTTCCAGATCAAATTTACAGTGGGTTAAAGTTTATACACTGCTGACTGGGAACAAACAATATCTTTTTGCCACACTCCGTGTTAGATTTCCTTCTTGAATGACTTTTATAATCCTTTCCATTGTTTCAATTGACAACTCGGTTGTTGGGGCCGTGTTTCCTTTCAGAAAGTCCGAGGTTAAGGTCCGTGAGCACTCTCGTTTAACTGCAGACTAATTTGCATTTTTAGACTTGTGCTGGTATTTCATTGTAGAAATGTAAATAAATAAATAAATAAATAAATAAAGGTGATTCCTTATTTCTTTCGTGTACTCGATCTGGGGGGGGGGATGCCATTAATTAAACAAATTTCATTGAAGTGTGGTGATCCCATCATTTTTTCCCAGAGAAAACCCAGAGGTAGTAAAAAATGAAAGTCATAGGCCATGGTCACAATCAGGGCTAAATACAATCTGACCTGTATGAAAGAACCTGACATAAGAAATTAAATATCGGGGCTCACGGCTATATCCCGAATCCGTGGCCCACACCAGCGGAGTGTGATATTACATTTTTATTGTGTCAGCACACTACAGAGTCATCAGCGTTCAGCTCATATCAGCAGTAAAACACCAGTACATCCCTGCCAGGACGAAATAAGCTCACTATGACATGCTTTGGCCTGGGATTTTGGTGAACACACCACAATCTATTTTTATAGTCCCCTGTTTGAGCCTTTTACCCTTCAGTCGATCTCAGTCGAACGTTACAGTCGTAGAATAAGAGTCCAGCTTTTATCTAGAAATCCGAGGAGGCGTGTAATGTTCATTCTGGCTGAGAGTGACGACGTATCTGGATACTTATAGATGATTTCATCGAGCGCAACGCTAATCTTGAGGGTTAGCTTTTCACCGGTTTGCTGAAATGAAAATGAATGATTAGAATTAATGGTAAAAAAACCAAAAACAACGACAAACAAACGAATAAAGAGGAATGGCAAAAACCTTACACAGCAAAGTGAGCTGATATAAGTACAATGAATTAGATGAGGGTTAACAGGAAACAGGTGAGTTCAATAGGCGAGAGAGAGAGAGAGAGAGAGAGAGAGAGTACCTGGATTTGTGGCGGATCAGAGGTGGATTCGGATGTGGCACATTTAAACAGATTTATTTATTTTTATGTAGCTTTAATAATAAGCAGCTTAACAAGGGAAAAAATAGAGTAATGGTGTAGTGGCTTAACGTTAATTGATATCATTATCACGATGAATTAGGCTATAATGCAGTTTTTTCAGATTGTGGCACATATTAGTAGTACTTCAACAAATTAAAGGTGCAGTAGTGTATATATTTTTATTTTATTTCTTACTAGTACAGATGACATGGAAAAATATCTATAACATGATTTAAAAAAAAAAAAGCAAAAACAATCTGAGCCATGGCCTCAGAACGAGTGTGTTATGTGACTGAGATTACCCGTTTGGAAAACTGCCTTTAAGCTCCAGAGAGCTTGTTTGCGTTTGCCTGAGCCTCCTGTCAGTCATATTACTGATACTCTTCAATTCCCCTTCAATCCGCCCCCATCTCGGTCTGAAATTGGCAAGCGCCCTGCACAGCCAGCTAATTTCCTGCGAGCAAAACAAACAAATAAATAAATAAATTAATTAATTAAAATATCCAGTCTGTGCTTAACTTAACAACAAGAAACGAAGTAAAACCACAGTAAACACTGGCAGTGCATTTTCGACATGGAACACATTATGCGCACCTATTCTTGCCAACTTTTGTCTTAATGCAAGAAAATCCACTGATGTTCACTCTGTATAATTAAGTCACAATTCGCCAGAAGTGTTTTATTCATCATATACCACAAACTGGCACTCTGACACGGATGAAATTTTTTAAAAACGTATTAATAAATGGCACTTTTTTACATTTCAACCGTGTTAATGTTGCAGTACATTCCACAAGACATGTTCTGTTATTACTTAAGTGATAGCAGCTAGAAACCGTCAGTCCTTTACCAGGATCTTTTTTTTTTTTTTTATCTCTCTCTCTCTCTCAAAGTTAATTAGACAGGAACACAGCTTGTCACATTACTAAGAACTCGCAAAGCACTATATCACCCGTCCTGTGCTGGGAAACCTGGTGTTATAAAGTGCTGACACGGCAAACTCCTTCCCTGAATGTTACATAAACATCACCTTATAGAACGCTTCACCGTATGAACAATTAGATATTTTTCCTTGGTGAAAATAAAAGAAATAAAACTTCACGTGGACTGTCACCGTACGAATTTTGACCTAATGTTTTATGGAAAAAAGTTTTCCTGTTTTTTCCGCGGCAAAATATCGCGTGTATGTTCCTTGAACTATCTCGGCACACACGGTGTATTGTACAGATTACTTTCAGTATCCTGATATGATATTTTTGGCTCATTGTTCGACCGCTCTGTTCTCAGGGCCACGAGGATGAGGTGTTTGTGTTGGAACCACACCCCTTCGATCCCAGAGTGCTGTTCTCCGCTGGCCACGACGGCAACGCTATTGTGTGGGACCTGGCACGAGGAGTTAAAATACGCTCCTACTTCAACATGGTAATCATACCCCACTGTCGGCTTCTGTTTATACGCCGCACCTCATTATTCGCTTTGTTCCGATATTATATTAATAAGCATTTGATGTATGTAAATGCAGTATTCCCAGTGTTCAGATCAGGTTCTGGGGTTTTCCATGGGTAGGAAGATCACGTGTTTTTATATATGTCTATCCGAAACGTAACGTATAGAGAACTATTGAGTTTTTAAAATGACAAAGGTTGCTAGGCATGTCAGCTGTCCCGTAGCGATCGCTACTGAAGTCTGGTCTCTTTGGCTAGCCTACTTTTTTTTTACCTGATTGGTTTTATAACTAAACCGCGTTGGCACAAGTCTTTGTAGTGTGATTTACTGCTGTGAGACGGTACGTGCCTCGTAAACGTCCTGTCTGCACGCTGCATGTTTTATGTGTGTTGGTTGTTTCAGATCGAGGGTCAGGGGCACGGCGCGCTGTTCGACTGTAAGTGTTCTCCAGACGGGCAGCACTTTGCCTGTACGGATTCTCACGGACACCTGCTCATCTTTGGCTTCGGCTCCAGCAGCAGATACGACAAGGTACTGAGATCGATAGGAAAACGCAGCTTTGTCAAGTTTTCATTTATTCTCTCTCTCTCTCTCTCTCTCTCTCTCTCTCTAGTTTCCGTCTCTCTGTCTATAGTTGTGGCTGGCTGGGAAAATGTTTGGAAATGTTTGGAACCTATACGATACGATGTTGAACTGAAATGTCTTTCTCTCAATCACATGTGAAGTTCTAAAGTTTTTAAAAACCTGGTTATCTCCAAAATGACGGGAAAGATTTTATTCCGATCTCCACTGAAAGACAGCACGCCTACCTCTACATTTATAACCTAATCTAGTCATGGAAAAACAACATTACCACCAGATTCGAGAGAATTATAACGGGGAAATGAGTTCTCAATTGGGTTATCAGCATCATCCACACCAGTCACAGTGGGATCACCTGAGGGATCACTATCAGCGATTAAACACCAGCCGTATCATCAGCGCTTCACTCCACCGATGTGTGGATACGATCGCTGATTACTTCAGGCCGCTCTGTCGAGTGAATTTCCTGCCTTTTTATTAGGTCATTCAAACTCGTTAAGCTAAGTCTCTCTTTTGGTTTTTTTGACGGCGTGACAGCGCAGGAGCCCCACAGACATTTCGACACCTGATTACAAACTTCTGATATAACTCTTCAACCTGTTTCAACATTCGCAAAGCACGTGCGAGGAAATCGCGCTTAACGCAAGCAACGTTTTAGACATCTTTACACGGACTGCCTGTTTTTTTTGTTTTTACCACCGTGCTTGTTGAACTAGCTGTTTACATGATGGGATTTTCAGAGGAAGATAACCAAGGCTAGATTTAGAAGGTAAATACAGATAAAAACATTTCCATGTTGTTTTGGTGAAAACTATTTACGGTTTCTTAAAGCTGTAGCGTAAAAGTAAAGGAACCGTAAAGTATCTTTGCCTCGTAACGCCCTGTTTCTGTATATACATAAATAAATAACTGGTTCTTTTACCTACAGCATACAAGGGCACTTTTTCCCAATTTCTACCTTTGCTCGGTGCACTAGTCAGTGTTCTGTGAAGTCCGGACACTGAGATCATTTCTCTTCTGGGCGGCTCTGTTTGTTGTTCACGTGTTCCGATCTGCGTTCCAGATAGCGGACCAGATGTTCTTCCACACCGATTACCGGCCTCTGATCCGCGACGCCCACAACTACGTGCTGGATGAGCAGACGCAGCAGGCCCCCCACCTCATGCCCCCGCCCTTCCTGGTGGATGTGGACGGGAACCCGCACCCTCCTCGCTATCAGCGCCTGGTGCCCGGCCGCGAGAACTGCAGAGAGGAGCAGCTCATCCCGCAGATGGGTCTGACGTCATCAGGTAGAGAACAAACACATAACAGCATAAAGTTTGGACGTTTTTCATTTCACATAGCACTCAGGATGTCTGCTTCAGAAATCTGCGCTTTGGAAATCCTCATCGGTATAATCTAGTGGTGGACTGTATATCGGTGTAAATGAATTAATAATGTATAAATAGTTATAAATAAATGAATGTGTGAATGTAGAGATTTTCAGATACCATCTTAGCACGATTGAGGGAAACGATAATGGCTTGTAGAAAGCATCAAATTAGCGTTACAATATTATGGGATATAAAATGAAAATCCAGTATCATTGCTCACCCATAGATTAGTCCAGTTTATTTTTTATCCTCTTTTGGTTGCCAAACTTCAGCATTGTATTTTTGCCTGAGCTGAAGTGTTTGCTAGTATATTATATATGCCATCACATCACGCGTCCGGGCTATCAGTTTTTTAATTCACATTCACCTGACAGAGAATGTTCAGTAGGCTGCTGATATTCAGTAATGGTCACAGTTCTTAAATTTTTTTTAAACTTCACTCGTCCAACGACTGGAGCAAAGGGAAAAAAAAATCTCTCTATTGACTTTTCTGGCTCAGGAAGGAATACGAGACATGTAGGAACAGGGAGAAAACTGAGCAGTGTCAAAACGGTTATATACACTGATCCGCCATAAGATTAAAACCACCGACGGGTGACGTGAACGACATCGATTATCTCGTCACCATGGCAAGGGGTGGGATATATTAGGTGGCAAGTGAACAGGCGGTTCCGGAAGTTGATGTGTTTGAAGCAGGAAAAATGGCCCCTTCATGGCGCCCTGCCACACTGCAGAAATGGTTTAGGAATGGTTCGAGGAACATGACAAAGAGCCATCCACGTAGAGTCCGATCCACAGAGGCTCCACCTCGCAACTTAAACAAAATAAAATAATAAAAAGTCCAAAAATTCTTCTTGTGGCATGGTACACTGGGAAAACTGCAGGACAACTAACATTCGGTTCTTCTTCTCTGTGTCTGTCCATTTGCTTCTCTCTCTCTCTCTCTCTCTCTCTCTCTCTCCGCTGTCTTAGGATTAAATCAGGTTTTGAGTCAGCAAGCAGCGGAAGGTTCCAGTCCCCTGGACAGTATAATCCAGAGACTGCAGCAGGAACAGGACCAGAGACTGGGCTCAGACTCCAGATCTGCCCGAGGTCAAAGTCCTGTTTATGATAATGATGATTTATGTGTATTGGGTACATTAATATGTTTAGTGATGCTGATGATGTGGTGTGTGTGTGTGTGTGTGTGCAGGGTCTGTGGGCTCCCCTACAGAAGTTTCGTCTCCCCCTAACGTGGGTCTGAGGCGCAGTGGTCAGATCGAGGGGGTCAGGCAGATGCACAGCAACGCTCCCCGCAGTGAGATGGCCACAGAGACAGACCTGGTAGCCTGGAGCAGACGAGTACTGGTGCCTGAACTCTCACATGGAACAGCCAGGTAGCCAACAACACACACACACACACACACACACACACACACACACACACACACACACACACACACACACACACACACACACACACAGGACATAGCCGAGCGATTGTCTGTCAATGTGTGCAGCAAACAAGAGATCTGGAGGACAGCTCGAGGAGAGGAGGAGATGAACGTCTACAGGTCAGAGAGGAGGAGACGCAGTGTACACAGCCAGTACCACAGAGAGAACCGGGTACACACGCACGCACGCACACGCAAACACGCTGCAGTTTCACTTATAAATTGGGGTCAAAGTGTTTGTGTGTGTGTGTGTGTGTGTTAAGGTCTGAATTTTTCAAAGCAGCACGCGACGGAGAACGCGGTGGAGGAGGGGCGCCGTCACCAAGGCAACCAGCACAACTACCACACACGGCTGGCCGTGGAAGAGACGAGCCGTCAGAGTGAGGCCAACGAGGAGGAGCCGAGTGCTTCAGAGGTACACACACACACACACACACACACGCCCACACAAACACACACACCTCATCCGTCAGCTCGTTATCTTTTCTGTCACTACAGACAGTGTTGAATCTTTAGGATAATACCCGACCCTATGGACTCCGAAACCAAAACAGAAAGGCACGTGGAGCTTGTCGTCATGGCAACCAGGACACGAATCGTGGTGCCGAGCTTGTTACAATTACAAATGCATATCTTTATTTTACATTCACCTTCTTGAAGTTTGCACTTATTTCTGCTGGTTTGGACAATAAAAGCTCTTTATGCTCGATTGATTTTTTTTTAATTTTTTTTTTTTTTTTTAAATCAGCTGAAAGGGGTATTATTGTGTATCTGATCCATTTAACTCAAAACCAAAACAAAAAACGTAACCGAAGTACAGTAATGTCATTTAGCCACTCTGATGCACAGAAATAGCTGGTGCCGGTTCGATTGTTCGGGTCACTGACACGTGATTCTTGACCAGTGAACTTGCCATAATATTAGAAACTAGAAACTGGCACAAACTTTTTTTTTTAAGCAGCAGTGTCAAAACACAATGTGCAGCAGTCAGAGTAGCATATGTCGCAGGAATTTATGTTCTTATGGAAAACAGTGACACAATCAAATAAATTTCTATTATAAAATGGGTTTATATCCATAAATAATCCATCATAACCCATGTCACTTGCATTAGAGGCATAATGTCAATTGAAACTTAACATACTAACGATGGTCACTATTAATAATGGGGCGCACAGTGGCTTAGTGGTTAGCACTCCAGGGTCGGGGGTTCGATTCCCACCGTGGCTCTGTGTGTGCGGAGTTTGCATGGTCTCCGGGGGTTTCCTCCCCCAGTCCAAAGACATGCATGGTAGGCTCCAAAGTGTCCGTAGTGTGTGAGTGTGTGTGATTGTGCCCTGCGATGGACTGGCACCCTGTCCAGGGTGTACCCCGCCTTGTGTCCGATGCTCCCTGGGATAGGCTCCAGGTTTCTCCGTGACCCTGAAAAGGACAAAGGTGGTGGATGGATGCACTATTAATAATGATCATTATGTGTTTTTAATAGGCTATAAATGCAGCTTTTATGTCTTCTGACTCATAATTTGTTAGTTCGAAAAGAAAACCATTAAAGTTTATTTTATTCTAGAGTATCATTATCACCAGGAGGTGTAATCAGGTTACAGACTTGTTGATAGCTGGAACAGTTTTACAAGGTGATTATTTATTTTTAATCAGGCCATTCGTGTTTCTAACAATTGCTGATATCGGTGATAATTACCCGGTCATTCTAACTGCATCTGTACAGAGCTTAAGCGTTTTTTGTCTGCCTGTCAATCTGCCAAGTCAGAATCGCTCGTCAATGTCAGTTAAAAGAACGATGGGTTTTATCGTTTTATCAGGGCGAGCCAGACGTCCGTCCTCCTAGCAGAGAGTCTTCGGATGAAGAGAGAGAAGAAAAGGAGCCCTGGCCTGATGATCACAGCAGCTCCAGGTACATCACATGGCCAACCGGATCTCTCACAAATTTGTAGGAGGTTTATTTAACAAGCAATACTAGTTTTGTTGAATTTTTTTTGTTTTTTTTGTAAGAAGGTTGTCAGAGTAGACTAAATGTAACTATTGTTAAAAAGAATTTTTTATATATATGATAACGGCTCATATTAGCTATATAATAGAGACGTGATGATGACTCCAGAAACGCGCGGAACAGGTTTTGTAACTGAGCGTAGTAATGTGTGTGAGCCTGCCCCACTTCAGGGAAATGCCAGGGTTCTTGTAACGCGCGACACGGGTTCCTTCTAAGATGGACCTTTTAGGACGCCACACAAGGAAACGTGTCCGTTGTCTCAGCAAGAGGAACCCAGGCTCTACCTTTTTTTTTTTTAACGGAGTACGATCAGAACACACGACCCGGTTAGAACTGACGGCAGTCCAACAGTTCTGAGACATCACCATATGCTGGCACACATGCAGACACGCATCCAGTCGTTATTACCTTTAAAAATACATTCTGCTGTCGTTCAGAAGTCTGTTGTTTGTTTGTTTGTCATGCAAAATGACAGTGAAATCACCGGCAGTCTCATGAACGGTGCTTGCACCCTCCCCGCAATTTGTTATCATTTAATTTTCACGCATCTGTGAAAAGCCGATTTTAATGTCTCATTTCAATTTTGTCAACAGTACAGTCCCATTTCCTTACCGTGTGCATTCATTGTACACAAACCATGACGCATCCCCTTGTGTGTGTGTGTCTGTGTGTGTGTGTGTGTGTTTTAGTGACTACTCGAGCGATTACTCGGACTGGACGGCAGATGCAGGCATAAATCTAGAACCACCCAAGAAGACGACTACTACTGTGAAAAAGAAGAAGAAGAACGCCAGCAGCTCTGAGGAGGACGGAGAGAAGAAAAAAGAGAAAGACGCCAAGAAGGAGAGGAGGAAAGAAAAGCAAGACAAAGACGGAGCACTACCAAAGAAGAAAAAGCCAAAGGAGAAGAGGAAGGTTGGGAATGTGTTTGTTAGTTGAGTCAGGAGTACATTAGTGCTAATGAGGCTTATGACCTTGCAGTAATTCTTCTATGGGTATATGATGCGTGTGTGTGTGTGTGTGTGTGGTTTTTTCTACAGAGATTACCTGAGTTACAGGAGCAGGGTCTGACTCTAGAGGAGTGGCTGCCCTCTGATTGGATCACAGACGCTGTGCCACGGAGATGCCCCTTCACCCCTCAAATGGGTGATGAGGTACTTTATACACACATATTATACACACTTGCTGTGTAGAGTATAGACCTATAGAACTAGAACCCAATTGGATAGTGAAGTGCTGGTCATGGCATAGTCTGTGAAACCCCTAGAATATATATATATATGTGTGTGAACTTAAAGTAGCTCAGGATGGTCATTCATTGTGTCCGTGCAGGTGTATTACTTCCGGCAAGGTCACGAGGCGTATGTGGAGATGGCGAAAAAAAACAGGATCTTCAGCATCAACCCTAAGAAGCAGCCTTGGCACAAGATGGAGCTGCGGGTACGGCTTTCATGTCGAAACCCTAAATCTGTGTAGTGCAAAAGAACAATAACATAATTAAGTCAGAATCTTTGCATGTGTGATGTTCGCCTTGTAATAAACGCCGGTCGGCTCGGCTGCTACAAAAACGGCTCACGTGACCGGTTTAGGCAGATTTTGAAAAAAGTGTCATTTGTACATGAAGTAAAAATCGTTGTGTGTTTCTGTTGGTGTGTAGGAGCAGGAGCTGATGAAGATTGTAGGTATTAAGTATGAGGTGGGTTTGCCCACTCTGTGCTGTCTGAAGCTGGCCTTCTTGGACCCAGACACGGGCAAACTAACAGGTGGCTCCTTCTCCATGAAGTGAGTGGAGACGTGTTGCATGACTTACACTCGCTCACTCGCGGCTCTGTTTCTCCTTTTCAGGCTTTCGAAATGCCTCTAAATGGCTTAGACACGCCTAATCCTCGCTTTACTTCACAGATATCATGACATGCCTGATGTCATCGACTTCCTGGTACTCCGTCAGCAGTTTGACAATGCGAGACAGCGTCAGTGGATGATAGGTCAGTGTTCCACCCGCACGTGTGGATTTCTCATTGAATTCCTGTGTGTGTTTAAACACAAGTCCGTGTCGGGGTTCCAGGTGATCGTTTCCGCTCCGTGATCGACGACGCCTGGTGGTTCGGTACGATCGACAGTCAGGAGCCGTACCAGGTGGAATATCCCGATAGCCTCTTCCAGTGCTATAACGTTTGGTCAGTATTCACAACTACAGACATGTTATACACACGACTGGTCAAAGGTTTGTGGACGCCCGACTGGAATGTTTCTCGTGATCGTTAAAAAGCTTTTGATCCGAAGGCGTCGTGGTTAAACGTGTGACATCGGTGTCGTAGACAAAAATACAATCGTGCCGACGTACTCGTTTCTTTCATTAGAAAACTTCACATTTTATTTACAAAAAAAATTATCGTTTAAACGGACGACTCGGGGTGAAGCAGCCGATAAGAGTCCAGCGTAGGTGTGTAATACGGTTTAAAAAGCATCTCGGGGAAGTTCCTCGAGAAATCGCCAAGAATACATTTCTGGAAATTCTAGGTGAAAAGGGCGTCTACTTTGAAGATGCTAAAATATTAAATTATTTTTATGTTATTTTATTTTTTTATCAGAACATAATTCATTGTTTCATTTGTGTTACTCCAGAGTTTTGAGGACTTTTATTATTATTCTAAAGAATAAAGTATATAAATAAATAAAGAATAATAAATAAAGAATGAGTGTGTCTAAACTTTTGACTGGTAGTGTACAGGTTTTGAGCAGTGATAGAGCGTGCTTGTGCGTACAGTCGTGGAGTCGGCCGTTCTGTTCCTTTAAGTCTGCTTTATGCTTCTGGCGTCGGATGTGGAATGTTGAAGTGAAGGATGTCCGAGCTCTCCCTGTGATCAAATAAAGTAGTTCAAAATGTTCCTTTGGTACCTCCAACAGTCAGCAAAATGGCGCCTAGTCACAACAACCGCGATATATAGATTAGGCCATTTAGATTACGCCACCGCACACCGGTGTGGATCCGTCAAGTTTAAATTAAATTAGCCAATGTGCTCAGCTACCAGACAACAAAACACAGTGACTGTGCCTCGCTTACACTGCAAACTGCAAGCGTGCCAGGAACCAGGAAACGATTGTTTTAGTGTGACTTATATGAACCTATTAAATCATTTTAACTGTACACTTGTTGTACGGTTTGATTTGTGTGGGACGCTGTAGTAGAAGCTACTTTAAAACGGAAGTCAGCAGAGTTGAAGCTAGGTCATAGATCTGATAAAAAAACAAATAATGTCGGAATTTTGGCGTTATCACGCTGTGTTGCTGTCGAAAAGGATGGATGTATAGGGTATGAAAAAGAATGTTGTTTAGGGCTGTGGGAACGCTAGAACCAGCACAGCGTGTAATACATATACAGCATTGCTAGTTATTTACTTATTATTATTTCTAACTGAGTGACTGTGCAGTCTGTCAGAAATCACCAAAGGTCAGAATCTCCGTCTGAGATGTTAAAACGCAAATCGAAACCGAACCTGTAGAACATCCATAAACTTAAAAGTACACGTAGTCACGGCGAGCCCTTGTTACCCAACATAACTGAATCTCAGCTTTAAGGCGAGCACTCGCACTTCGGCACAGTCAAAAGGATTGACATGTACACGTGTGCGTGTGTGTGTTTGTATGTTTTGCAGCTGGGATAACGGTGACACGGAAAAGATGAGCCCGTGGGACATGGAAGAGATACCTAATGAAGGTTGAACACACACACACACACATTCTACATTCTGACAAGTACAATGTGTCATATATATATATATATATATATATATATATATATATATATATATATACAATTTTGTGAACGACTTTTTTGTTGTTGTTGTTGCATGCGAATGAACAAAGGGTGTTTGATTGATGGTTTGAAATTCAGACTGGTGTTGTGTTTTAGTTTTTGTCTCATTCTCCCCGCCTTCTTCCTCTGTCTCTCTCTCTCTGCCTGTGTATAGCGGCGTTCCCTGACGTCTTGGGTCAGAGCGTGCCGTTAACTGCGGAGGAACACAAGGCCTTACTCTATCGTCCTCTGGACGGAGAGTGGGGCTCACGGACGCGTGACGAAGAGTGTCAACGCATCATTGCTGGCATTGACCAACTGATCATGCTGGGTATGCGGTCACCCCAGCACTCCATTACCCAGTGTTTCAGTCATTTCAGTCATTCAATGTCATTTCAGCCCTATTCAGAGAGCATCTGTTTTTAAAATAGACTCATTTGATGCTCAGTGATTTTATTTCCTATGGACTGTCAGTGTCTGTGCTTTCCACCTACTGAGAAAATTCCAGAAACAGAAAGGCTTTTTATTTAGTCTAGGAGATGTCACATAGTTGGATGGTTTTATTTTGTTTTATTATTACTGCTACACAGTGCATCAAAGAAATATTTCAAGCGATCCAGCAATTGCGCAATTAGATGATTTGATCGTCTCTGGAAAAAAATATCGGTTGCTGTGGGTTATAACACTTTATCTGCGCACTGCTTTCACTTTCGAAGTATTAAAAGGAAAACAAGACAATCAAAAGAAGAGCGCAATCCCACAAGTTAATGAAATACGCGATTATAATGAAAGCTACAACAAGCGTCGCTTCGTCTTCACATATGCCACATGATCATTATTGTAGTTTCATGTAATGTTCTTTATAATGTGAGTTTATAGAAGAAAGAAAAACCCTCCTAGAGTTAGTTCATAACTGGAGTTTTATGACTGAAGCGACCTATAAATATTTGTTCCCGGACATCGCTTTGAGGAACCTACTTGGGAACGCGAATGCAATTGACATGGAGTTTTTAATTAACCGGCCTCCTTCAGACTTTATCCTTAAGTATGGCAGGTGCTCGTCTGTGATCACCGTACGTATCGAGTGCACGTATTGATCGTCATTAAATCAGTCTGTTTCTTGCCTTGTTTCTTTGCATCTCAGACGTAGCGGCTCCATTTGCCGTGCCCGTGGATCTGCAGGCGTATCCCACATACTGCACTGTGGTGGCTTATGTCACAGACCTGAGTACAATCCGGACCAGACTGGAAAATCGCTTCTATAGGTCAGCGCGCGCACACACACACACACACACATGTACACCTACTTGCTGTTAAACAAAGAGACACAATTACCCAAATTAAATGTGTTATTAAATCACATCACACACACTCACACACACGTGTGTGTGATGTGATTTAATAACACATTTAATTGCATGTGTGTGTGTGTGTGTGCGTGTGTGTGTACATACTAATTTGTCCTCTGTTGGCAGGCGAATGTCCTCTCTCATGTGGGAGATTCGCTACATTGAGCACAACGCACAGACTTTTAACGAGCCCGGAGCTTTCATCGTCAAAACGGCCAAATTTGTATCAGACCTCCTGCTGCAGTTTATTAAGTAAGTCCTGTTTCACACCTAGAAAGTCAGACTTCAGTAATGGCCCTAAGCAAGTGTGCAGTCTGTGTATCACTTCTTACTCTGCAATACAACGACGTACCTCAATATGTGATCAACGAACCAATGCTGGAAATATTTCACAATTGCACTTTTGCATCCTATTGCTAGCCAGCAATTGCTGTGACAAAATCTCGGGAGTTACCTAGCAGATGAAAATCTCTTGTAGAACCTCTCGCATTTAACACCTCCTACATTACCCCCCTTTTTGAGAAATCCGGACCGTATGAGTATGCAAATTAGCAAAATCCCCAACACGTATATACATCCCCCCCAAATCATATATTTTATGGAAATAACAATAAAAATGGTACAGTTTGTGCATTTTTTTTATAAGGAAATGAGCTGTAAGTGTTATTGAGCATCTTGCAGAACCAGCCACGGTTCTTCTGGAGACTTTGACTGTCGCACTCGCTTCTTATTTTTGCAGCAAAAGCCCAGAAGCCTTCATCATGGGGTATTTGTTTTTGTTTTTTTGGTCTGAAAAGTGTCTCCTACCACTTGATACGCCGCTTTCTTTTTCCGACATACAAACATTGTTCTGTAACATTTCATTTTGCGCTGGAAAACGAATGTTTGGGAATCGAAAACTTTTTTAGTACATAATGTAGAAGTCATAAAATAAAAAATGTATTGAAAAAATAGGGTGCCGAAATAGCTATATATATTTATATATAGCTAGGAGTGGTGTGACATCTCGAAATGTTTTATTCCTCTTATACTACAGGAATTTGCCCGTGGTATAATATGCCATAATGTGAGACTTGAACACAGTTTTACGATGCACGATGTGTATTCTGATAAGTACCTTATGTTTGGTGACAAACTGCCAGCAAAACAGTGGCGTCGTATTTAAAAGAGTTCAATGGTACTTTTATTTAACATAAAACCTTTTCCCGTATTTAATGTTGAAAAGGAGGAACGGTACAAGATTCAACAAGTACATTTGAACGTCTAATCAACTGCTTTGTAATTGTTATAAAAATACGAACAATACCCTTGATGTCTTAGAAAAGTGTAACGTGACACACTTGTGTTTTTGGTGTGTGTTTCTATACTGCTAATTTAAATGAGGGCGCACTGTCGATAAAGTTCACAAAGTGCTTGAACGGAGTCTTATTTTTACTCATTGTGCTTTTAATAGGGACCAAAGTTGCACTGACATTATTCCACTGTACAATGGTATGAAAAAGACAGCTTTCTCTGACTCAAGTGACGTAAGTATTCAATGCCCACCCTCTCTTAAACACATACACATCTTCACAACAGGGGATTATTAGATTCTCATGGTTTATGGACTGCAGTGAATTTATTAACTGATTGGTTTCTATGGAAATGCAGGATGAAGAAGAAGAGGACGAAGAGCCTGAAACTGCAGGTACATCTAAGCGCAATAATAAGGTAAGTTTCTCCGTGAGGAAGTTGCTTTCAGTGTTTTCTGTTTTGCTTTCTTTTTTTTGTTAGTTTTTTTTTTGTTTAGAGGAATTGTTTCCAACAAACTGAGCATTTCTTCAGAACTCCCTCATCCCCTCACTGAACACTGCGAGCTTGTACGAAAGTTCGCAAACGTGACCGAACGCACAGCGTGAGAAAGCCTTACGTTTGGAAACGGACAAGCAAACGGTGGTTACTTAGCGACCGGTTATCCGTCGCTCTCAACTGAGTCCTTCAGGCTGCTTCGGGTCAGCGTTACACACCGTGCTCTGCAGCTCTGCAAAGAAATACTGTCAGGAGGCCGGTTCATGCAGATGTATTTTTGAGAATATATATAT
>CM022768.1:5652361-5687361 GCA_012411365.1 Ameiurus melas
TCTACTTTTTTTTGTCACTCGTCTTCATTTAAATCTTTGAACGGTGTACTGGCCCTTTAATTCAGCGTGAGGGCGAGGGGATGTGTGTGTGTGGGGGGGGGGATGACTCGACGCCAAAACTTCCGCATCGTAAAATTTACTTCTGGTGAAAATTTTTTTATCAGTGCAGAGATTACTGCAGTTTTGTCATCGTTCCACACCAGAGACAGCACGAAATCGATGTGTTTTCCCGCCCACTTTTGATTGACAGGATATAATCGGCCCTGATCATCGGATGTTTTTAAACTATAGGCCGATACCGATAGCGGGAAAAATAGCCTTTATCGGCCGATACCGATTATCGGCTGATACGTCGGTGCATCTCTCAAAAACAAAGCAGTCCTTATGACAATACGAACATGATGCTGCTTTTTACCTTGTAGAAAATCGTGCAGCATAGATTATGCGTGTTGTGTGTGTGTGTGTGTGTGTGTGTGTTGCTTGTAGATCTACAGCATGAGTCTTCGCTTGTCTGCCCTGTTTGAAGAACACGTCAGCTCGATCGTAGATGATTTCAAAGCTGCTCAGAGCCGACAGACAGAGCGGCAGACACGACAGCGCCTGCACAGAGAGCGGCCGACCAGACAAACCATGAAGAGGAGGAGAAGAAGCTCTTCCCCATCCAGCTCTGCCTCCAGGTGCACTGATTCATGGGAACATTGTGTCCTCAGTGATTGCTCTATTTGTTCATTATTAAATCGAGCAGTCTGAGAGCCCTAGTGAAATTGCTCCTATTTTGCATTCTTTTCTGATTTAATACCAGTTTTCATTACAAATTCTATTACTGACAACAACATGAATTTCAGAGTTTTAGTATTCGCTACGTTTCCCTTTTCCGCTTTAATGACAGTGTGCACTCGAGCCGGCACGGACTCCACAAAATCTCACGATCCATTTCAGATCAAATCCATCAGCGCGCCGTCTGAACACACACTTCTGTGGAAGAGATTAGACACGAGGAAGGTCCGATCCTTTGTTCAAAGCAGTTAAACATGGTCAATATCACACATTTAAATAGTGCCGAATCTTCAATATGAAATATTCAAGATATTGAACATCTACTTTCTTTTTTTTTTTATATATATATTTCCAGTCTTAAATGGGAGAAAAAAAATGGGTCTCACACTTTTGGACCCAAGTGCAACAATAAAAACACACTTGATGCCACTTTGGCTCTGAAATATGAAGCGAGTGCCAAACGAGGCTCCAGGTCTACATGTAGCTCGGCCTAAGATCGAAATAACATCAGTTTCGTGTGGTTTTCTTGTAAGTCTGCAGATCCTAGCTAACTTTGTTTATTATCAGATGACAAAGCCGAGGTTAAGTCTGAGGGGAGAGTCTAATTGCTGTTCCAGTTCACATAGAATGCAGAACAGTTTGCTGAAGGGAGATACGAGTATCTACATGATTGGTTTTGTGATATTACGGTATAATGAGTACTCAGTTAGTTGCGTCCAATTATACTTTCTGTCGCTTAACACATTGCTTCTCAAAGTTGGGTCTGTGAAGCATAACCAGGGGGTCCATGAGATTTTGTTTTGTTAAAGTGGTGTTAATCCAATCCCACAATGATCAAATTGATTATATTAATTGTTGAGTTTTTATAGTTATTAGCCTGTTTGTGTGGTCCGTTGAAATGAATGGGTTTAATATAAACCTCACAAACTCGAAAGCATGTCATCTGATAAGTAAAATCAACTTGGTCCTAATGTGTGCAGCAGTAAAAAAAAGCTCTTTGGCTCTGATAAATAGACGTAATATTATTGTGCGATCCAGTTTGGGAACCTGTTTTTTTTATTTATTTATTTTTTTTAGGTTGATTCAAATATTTTAGATGTCTATTTAGGTGTATGAAAAAACACTTATGGCAGCCAAGGTTAATTTACAATGACAGGAATAAACACGTTAAAAAGAATTCAATGAAAATATATATCGGTCTTGTGAAAACACGACCTCTATCTTCACTAATCTCCCTCATTCTGGTTATTCCATGTAAATTCTCCTATGTAATGCTCTCCTCTGTTTCCTTTCCCATCAGCCCTGAGAGGAAGAGGCGTGTCTCGTCTCGGGCTCCTCCCCGCACTGAGGCAGCAGCTCCGCCCGCACCAGCTAGCCACTCCCGCCCCGCGTCCTTAAGACAAACACTTCCGCACATCAACGGCAAAGCCGAGCACGCCGTCACCACCGGACGCACTCGTAGCTCTGCTCGTTTTGGCACTCATTCCACAGACCCGCCCCCGTCGCGGGCATCTCCACCCCCTGTCCCCACCCACAGCAAAGGACCCGAGTCCACATCCAGGACTTCTCGAGCTCAGAACTCTCAGGCTTCTCCCAGCGTCTCCAAGGAAACCGAGAGTCCCAACAACGCGGACAGCGGAGGCAGGGAGTCGAGGCGGAAACTTCGAACTCCTGTTAAGCACACTCCAGGTTTGTGATTTATTCTACTTTCATTTGTACAACTGAAGAGGTACAGTAATTGTACTGCCAGATGGTAGGGTGTAGATGTTTACCATATTATGTCACACCTTATTATGCTCTGAAACTGAGCTTTGTGCGTTGCTCCTGTTTATATGTGTGGAACAATTTGCACCTTAGATCATATCCTTTTCTTTTTTTTCTTCAAACCTTTCAGATTTTCAGTAAGAGATTTAGTAATGAAATCCATTGAATGTCAGTAGACCTATAATTTTGTACTACAGCGTGATCATTTCGTCATTTTACTTGAATGTTTCAGCTTTTTATTCATTTTTTTTTTATGCCTCTGCACGTTTGTAGGATTTACGTGACTTTATCGTATTATTGTAACCAGCCGATGAGTTCGGAATTGATCCAATTGAACCGGGTCAAGGTCACACCAAGGCCAAATGTCAGAAATAGTTTTCTTCAATAGATCCCTTTATGTTTGAAGTATATTTTAAGAGTATTTGAGACATAAAATCTAGTAATAAGAAGGACTAGATTTGTCTTTTATCGATTTGTGCACAGTAACGATTTACTTGTTGTGGTTGTTTAACTCGATTTGGCTTTTTTTTTTTTTTTTTTAGGGCCGTGGTTCTCAAAATGCCATCCAGGGACACCCCAGGGGTCCACGAAGCGTACTTATAGGCATAATGTCAAAATGAATCGAATGATCATTTTAATAAACAAGTTCTGTCAGTGGAAGGTTTGACGAAAAATGTCAATCTCTGAACATTGAAATTTATTATATCAAATATATTTCAACTCTAGGTCTTCCTCTAGCCTCAGTTTGTCTTACAGGAGATATTCGACAGTTTTAGTATCAAACGGAATACAAATGTACACTATATAACCAAAAGTTTGTGGACACCTGACCACAATAACTATGCTTGTTGAACATCCTGTTTCTTTGCTGTTATAAGAACCTCCACTCTTCTGGCAAGGCTTTAATATAGACTTTGGGGGCGTGGCTATGTGGATTTGTGATCATTCAGACACAAGAGCGTTAGTGAGATCAGGTACTGATGTTGGGATGTCGAGGAGGTCTGGGATGCAGTCGGTGTTCCAGTTCATCCCAAAAGGTGTTCAGTGGGGTTGAGGTCAGGAATCTGTGTAGACCACTCGAGTTCTTCTACACCAGCCTTGGTAAACCATGTCTTCATGCAGCTCGCTTAGTCTTTGCACAGGCGCATCGTCCTGCTGTTTTGGGACTCTTAGTTCCAGTGAAGGGAAACTGTAAAGCTACAGCATATAAAGACATTCTGTACAAGTGTGTGCTTCCAACTTTATGGCAACAGTTTGGGAAAGATCCACATATGAGTGTGATGATCCGGTGTCCACAAACTTTTGGCCATGCAGTGTATGCTGTGTGTTACGCGTCTCAGTAAGATCCAGGTTGTTCCCGATAAAATGTATCGTCATTATGACTCGATGTTATAATCTATGCCATTGTTACTCCTTCATTTATCCACTGTGTTCTTCAGGTCCAGTGGATCATCCTCCTCTTCCTCCCAACAACATTCACCTAAATGGCCATAGCAGTCAAACGTCATTGGGTGTAGTGAAAAGGGGGCGGGGCAGACCAAGACTGGAGTCTCAGATAAGGACAGCAGAGGTTGTTGAGCCACCCCCGTTGCTCCGCCCTCCAGGGAAGCGGGGCAGGAAAAGTAAAAAAGAGCTGGAGGCTTCGCGTTTGAACTCCACCAACGAGGAGGAGCCCGACCAGTCCACAGGCGACGAGGCCGGAGCTTCGTCCTCCGCACAGGATACTAGCCCATCAGACTCAGGGGCGGGGCTTCCACAACAACCAAAGCGTCGTGGAAGACCACGGTTAGTGAGGACAGCAGAGCAAGCCCCTCCGAGTCCCAAAACTGTTCGAAGGAGCGGTCGCCGTGGCAATGAACAGAACACATCTCCTGCCCCAAAGGAGGTACCAGAACGGGTGGAGTCTGGAGGGGATGGGAACAGTAAGGAGCCTATGAAAACGCGTAACCAGGGCCGTAGGACAGCGTTCTACAATGAAGAAGACTCTGAAGAAGAGCAGAGACAGCTTCTGTTCGAGGACGCTTCTATCACTTTTGGCACATCGAGCAAAGGCAGAGTTCGCAAACTTACAGAGAAGGCCAAAGCCAACCTGATTGGCTGGTAACAATGCCGACACCATGGTTCTTTGTGCTATCCTCTATCTACCCCACAGCGCACTGGGGTGACACCATTCCTGCTGCTATCTGACTGAGTTTATGTGAATCTGATCCTGACTCTGTACTGAAGGGCTTCTGGCCTTAGAGTCGTCCCCCATACAACCCCCCCCACCCACCCCACACACACACAAACTCACACATGCAGTTAAACTTATCACTTTTTCATTTCCAAGTGCACTGTTTGAAATCCAGCGACTCACGATCCTTCAGTCTGACGAACTTCCTAGTTGTTGTTTTTCTCCCCCTGCATAACACACGCACATGAACATGTTTTTACACAGTCATAGTTGCTAATAGCAACAAATCAAAGCATCCTTCAGAAATCACTTTTAAACACAGAGTGTTTTCAAAGTGTAAGAGTGTGTGTGTGTGTGTGTGCGCGCGTGTGCGCGAGTGTGTGTGTGTGTGTGTGCAGAGTTTCGGAATAGTATATTTGGTGGTTATGCAATGATGGACCTTTTAAACTGTTCTTATTGTCTTTAAATGTCTCTAAAAGTCAAAAAGAAGAAATTATGACTGGGTTTAGCATGTTTTATATGATTAGCAATACCTTGTGCCTTTTGATCATTTAAATACATTGATATTTCTTTGTACTCCACACTGTGTAGTATTGTGTGTGTGTGTGTGTGTGTGTGTGTGTTAAATGCTTTTCTATTGTTGATTTAGCCATAACTGATTGTGGAGATCGATCTGTTGTGGAGATACAGACTGGTGAGCAGAGAGTCCCCCTCTGACCTTGTGTGTGTGTGTGTGTGTGTGTGTGTGTGTGTGTGTGTGTGTGTGTGTGTGTGTGTGTGTGTGTTAGGACTGTGAAATTCCGCTCAAAATTGCATTCGGATTTGGTCCTCCCCTGTGCTGCAGCGGTAAATGGTAAATTGTGCACAGGTAAATCATCAGAAGATAACGGGGGTCCCGGTGATCGTAATCGACCCTGTTTTTTGGGCTCTTCTGTCCCTATCTCATGGATATAGAAGAAGGCGGTTAGTGTCTTCATCAGCTGCCATGTGAAATTGCTTTTGAGAAAGAAAGCATGCGCTACCCTTCACCCTTCCTCACTTGCTCGCTGTCGTGTGATCGGCGAGAACTAGCTGCTGGGTGGAAATGTTTAAAAAAAACAAAACGGCGCATTCGTGCATTTAATTCAGTGCATTAGAATATTGAATATGAATATTAATACGACAGAGTGGAAATTAGCAGTAAGCTCTACACGATGGGTTCGTGTCATACTCAGAAGCTACGAAATGGGAAAATCAAAAGGCAGTGATGTCATTTTATCCTAAACTTGAATGTTTAAGATGTATTTTTTTATTTATTTATTTACCCACGTGATCGTCTTGTTGTTTTTTTTGTTTTGTTTTTACATTTTTTTACATGTATTTATTTACCCACTTATTCACTATATACCGTACGCTCACAGCATATACCGTAGTATAACATAATGCTGTTATAGAACATATATATATATCGTGCACTGTGAGTCGTGCAGACTACAATCTGAGATTCAGTCAGAGATAAACAGTAGATCCAGTACGTATCGGTGGAAATGAACCGAAATTAATTGAACTTGCGTGTTTCATCACTGGGTTATGCTTCCCCCGCGCCTTAAAACCAGCACCGGTCCTGTCAGGTAAGGTCTGATTGTCTGGAATAGTTCCTGTCAGGTGTCAGTTCCTCTACAGCTCAAAGAGTGCCTGCGTTTCAGTATGTGTTGTTACGATTCATTTCATGTAGGTTTTCTATAGGATTGAGATGCAGGACCCAATGATTAGTGCCTAGGAACCGTGAACCCTACAGTCGTAATCATCGGAACATGGTGGGGGTGATGATGATGATGATGATGATGATGATGATGTGGACTCTGCTGGGAGTCTGGACAACAAATGACCGTCTGCTTTTATGTCGAGTCCAGGTATACATTCGTCCAGGTACGCAACCGATTAACATCGTGTCATTCGCGGAACGCTACTGGCGGAAGACCTAAATGTCCGTTTCCCTACATCGAGTGACCATTCATCTGAAACAGGTTTTGACAGACTTACGTTATTGTCGCTAAAATGAAAACACTGGATAATGTTTTAGCATTTAAATAAGTCACTATTTCTGAAATTTGTTTCAACAGCAGTGTGTGTGTGTGCTTGTGTGTGCTTGTGTGTGTGTGTGTGTGTGTGTGTGTTGTGTTTTGTAACAGAGGTGACTTCTTGCTCATGCAGTCTGTAGACATGTATTTCACAGTCAAACGCTTATATGCCCAAATTCCCTCTGTGGTACTTAAAGGACTCACTTGCGACTTGCAACACACACACACACACACATCATTAGAGCTCTATTCTTTGACCATTCCCGCACTGCACTTTGGGGTTCATCTTGTCCTTTCGAGGAGCTCCACTGATGTGAATCCTGCACGTTATGACGGAGTGTAGGGTTTGTTCTGTAAGCGCACAGCCAGTCAGGAGCACTGCGGGGGTTCTTGTCACATCTGCTCGTTCAGAGGCGAGAGAAACAGCGACGGTCCTTCTGTGTCTGTGATTTGACACGTTTCTTAAGAGTTTTGTTTTGTGAAAGACACAAACATAGGCATGTGCTGATAAAGCAAGGAATAACACAGCTAGAAGCAAAGTTATCCATTTGATTTGATTGTCCTATACAAGTCCGTACAGGATTCCACAGGAGTTCTTCTTTGGGTGCAAAACGACTTGAAATGGTTTTTCTTGGTAAACGAGACCTTGTAGTGTATCGTGACTCGACAGAGGGGGGGCTTTGGCTGAACGCACGTCGTGATGCCGTCACGTGACGCGCCTCGGCCCAAATCTGTGGGAAATCTGTTTTTTATCCCTTCAACAGCACGGCAATTTGCAAACTGTTACATTTATGTTATTGATTAAAGAATGACGCATCCTACATTTTATTTGTTTAAAGTTCTATTTAGTGTTAATCAAGTTAGTAGCTGTGCTTCCTGTTTCTTTCAGGAAGACGCTGCCCTGGTAGGAAGCTCGAAATAAAATCCCAAAATAACCAGAGCTCTCCTTGAAATATTTTGTCCACATTTTAATGGACACTGCTTTTGTCCTTCTTTGAGAATTGTGATGAGTGTTTACTCATTAATAATTATTAATAATACATGCAACATTAATAATACAATCTGATTGGTTAGAAATACCATGAACCTGGCATGTATTTGGTTTTTCTATATATCCACATCTGCATTCTATTTATTTGTTTGTTTGTTTTTTTGCAATTTTTGAATCAAAACCGAGATGTTTTAAATTAATACAGCAATATGCAACCAGGGTTGGATATGTGTGTGTGTGTGTGTGTGTGTGTGTGTGTGTGTGTGTGTGTGTGTGTGTGTGTGTTATATATATATATATATATATATATATATATATATATATATATATATATATATATATATATATATATATATATATACATATATATATATATATATATATATATATATATATATATATATATATATATATTATATATATATGGAGGTAGGTAGTTACCAGTAAGGTAGTTTTAGAGTAACTCTTAGCAGACAAAAGGTTCAAATACATGTTGCTAATTATAATTTAAAAAAAATTTTTATTTTATGTAATAGCTGGCAAATTGTTGTGGTATAAGAGGAATAAAATGACTGGTACGTGCTGATTATTTTCCTTCTTACACCTCACCCTCATCATGTTTCCTTATATAATGAAGTAGTTTATCAGTGCTACTCTACTACCATTTTATCTGTTTAAAAAAAAAAAGAATATAAAATAATTCATTAAACTAGTCACCAGTCATCAACTCGACTAAAATAAATCGGCTTAATGGCTTTGGTACATTTTTTTTTTTTTTCTGAAGTGACTGTAAAGATGTCGATTTCTTTATTACAGAGCTGAATGATTTTGTACGTGTAAATGTTTTCGAATTATCTCATTTTTGCAGCTCGCAGATTAGATTAAAGCCATTGCTGATTTTTATTTATTTTTATTGTTGCTGTGCTTTTTTGTTTTGTTGGTCCTGATACTTAAATGCACTGTTTTTGGAAAGAGATGTAATCACCGACTGGCTCAAGCAGACCTCGAGTTTTTCCCCACGATCACATAAATGTGTTCGAATGAGTTAGACGAATTATTGTGATTTTTATTTTTGCAGTTATTATTTTATACAATCAGATTGATACATGTACTATTGCAAGCTGTAATAACAGGTTAGACACTGATATAGAAATAGACTGAATATCAGCACATGCCTAACAGCGATACAGAGTAAAGTCTCCATGAGGCTTCAAACAGTCTGTATTTGTCATCCATTTTATTTACTTGCCTTTTATCTGAAATTGTTTGTTGGTTAAAGTTGTTTGTCCTGTCAGCTGTTGTGGTCTGGTTGGCTCCTGCTGTGGCAGGATTTAGATCATAGCTTTAAACCTGGTTCAGTGAACCAAAGCCCATGCACCTGGGTTTGTTTGCGTGCTTGTCTGCGTGTGTGTGTGTGTGTGTGTGTGTGTGTGTGTGTGCATGGTGTTTGTACTTTGTTAATGTGTGTAAGTCTACATGTCGTTAAGATGATTTTATATCCACTGTTTCTGAAATGAAAGCTTATCGATCACCCACCCTGACACCTGCACAGGAAGTGATGCGATGCTGATGATGGGATGTGAATGAGTGAGCTAGAGGAGAAGCGGCCCAGACATGCACTCAGTCCTCTGTCTCAGACACTCCGGGGTGGTGTTTTAGAACGCCCCGGCTGGGCGCACTTTGTATTATGATCATTTGTATACTTTTATATGAAGAAATCAGATTAACTGCAAAAAAAAAAAAAAACCCCACGAAAACCTCTGATTAAATTACAGTGTACCTGTAGGGAGTAGTGCTGTCATTAGTTCATACTGATATTTTAATGAAATAAACTCGTTTCCACACCCTGGTCTATCCCCCTGTTCTTTTTATTTATTTATTTATTAAAATACATCCAAACAAGAGCACTCAAAAGTAAACGTCACATGTCTATTGTGTAGTGTTTACTTTCTTGATGGGCTTTTATTTATTTATTTACATTTTGACCTGCATTCCAAGCATTTTACGATAACTTTAGTGTCGAAAGCACTTCATCTTCTACATCACTGGATTAGTCATTCCTTAAAGATGGACCGACACCCTAATCGGATCTGATCCAGCTGATTATCTGATTATGTGTGGATCGGAGCAGTAGTACTTCAACTCCAAGGAGCAGGAGTGTCTAGGTCCTCACTCTGCTAAACAAATTAAATTCATACTGTACTTTGTTTCTGTTTATTTATTTAAACAAGAAATAACAGTTAGAGGCAACTTCCATCCATCCTCCATACCGCTTATCCTTTTCAGGGTCGCGGGGATCCTGGAGCCTATCCCAGGCAGCATCGGGCACAAGGCTGGGTAGGCTGTGGTGCAGTTGGTAGAGTGGGTTGTCCTCTAATCGTAGGGTTGCATGGCAGCTCTGCTACCATTGGTGTGTGAATGGGTGAATTAGACACAGTGTAAACTGTACACATTTACCCTGGACAGGGTGCCAATATTATAGGCAACTTTTCCTACTTTAATGTAAAGTCAAGTAATTTTTTTCCCCCTTTTGGACAAATCTTCTAGCGCTGCTTTCAAAACGATCATTTTCAAACGTGTGGGTTGTGTTTGTGTACGTGTAGCTCTGAGCAATGTTTCTCATACAATAGTGTGCAACACTGCTAACATATTATTTATTTATTTATTTTACACAACATAAAACATTCAAATTTTTTACTACACCCAGGTTTCTTTCTTCAGATTTTATAAACGAGACAACAGAACGTTATTCCTCATGTTTTCTCTGAGATTTAGCATCGAGTATCAGTGTCTCGGTCTTTTGTTGCAAAAAGTTTTTGCCCCAGCCGTTAACGCCACGCGCGTCAGTCCACTGGGAGAACTTTGACTCGGAATTTGAGACGGGTTTCCTTATCTTTACGTCTCATAGAGGGAGCGTATACGGTACATCGAGAAGAGCGATGGTCCTAAAAAACCAAACCGAGATCATCCATCCATCCATCCACCCATCTTCAACCGCTTACTCCTTTTCAGGGTCGCGGGGAACCTGAAGCCTCAAACCGAGATGATTTCAGGTTAATTAGCTCATCTGAAAACAAGATTACGCACATAGTAAAAAAACAAAACAATCTAGCGCATCCTTGGGGGAAATGACTGAGTCCTGAAGGTTAGCAAGTGACCAGATAAACCACTGGCTCTGTCCTAATCTGCATTCTACTCTCCTACACGGCATTTCCTGTAGATAATTGCACATTTGATCATATGTCCATATTATACAGGGGGCACGCTGGCTTAGTGGTCAGCACGTTGCGGTTTCCAGGCGGATTCCAGCGTTCCCCTTCGGGTTTGCATGTTCTCCCCGTGCTTTTCCTCCGGGTACTCCGGTTTCCTCCCCCAGTCCAAAGACACGCGTTGTAGGTGACGGCATTTCCAAATTGTCTGGAATGTGTGTGCGATTGCGTCTATGCGTTGGCACCCAGTCCAGGGTGTCCCCCACCTTGTGCCCTGGGTTCGGCTCCAGGTTCGGCGGGCCCTGTGTTGGATAAGCGGTACAGAAGATGGATGGATGGACGGACCATATTATACAAGTGCTCTTTTATAGATGAAGGCTGCAGTTACAATACATGTACCCCCCACCCCCACCCACCATACACTCATACCAGCGTCACTAAGTGAAGACCCTGTTCACGCATTCACTGCACTCACGTGATCAGTTTGTCGAATAAAATGGCGACTCGGTGTTGTGTCTGTTGTAGTGCTGAACTTATTTAACACACGAGTAGTTTTTGGACGCGGTTCCTCTTTTCAACAGTCCGGATTTGTGTCCGTCTCGTGGCTAAACAGCACCCTCTGCCTGCACACCTGCGTCATCACAGAAGCGCAGAAACACGTCCGCGCGCGCGCTACACACAGTCCGCTCCTGACGTGGCGGAGCGCGAGTCGCACGCGTACACCTTCCTCCTCCTCGCGTGGGCCTCGACTATTGGCCGCGCGCGCAGGTGCCAAAACCGAAACTTTCGTCTCATGCAAATATATTAACGAGCAGTTTTAGAGCGCGCGCGTGCTCCTGACACACACACACACACCGCCGAGGTTTAGGTGAACTTTACTTTGACTGGTACGGATCGCGCGTGCTTTGTCTCCGCATCTCTTTAAACTTTAAACTACGCAGCCCGTGCGCGCGCGCCGCCACCGCAGGTGAGTGGAACAAACCTGTGAGAATCTGCGTGACTCTGTTCGAACTTCCTGTCATTAAAAAACACAAGTTCCGGGGCCGTTTTGTTTTTCTGGTTATTATTATTTTTTATTATAGTGTTAATGACTAAATGACTAATCTATTTGTGCGTGTGTGTGTGTGTGTGTTTTTTTCTCTCTCTCTCTCTGTCCCCCAGCTCGTCTGTGAACAGCTGCGCGTGACACGTTTTTTTGTTTGCGTTGAAACGACAGGTCACGTGATGCCGCAGGTGACGGGGACGGTGCTGCTGCAGCTCGCGCTGCTCCTGTGCGCTCTGCCCGCCCAGTATCTCATAACCCAGTGGACCAGCGGAACCGCCGCACAGCGCAGCCTGGCCACTCAGGGGTACACACACACACACACACACACACACACACACACACACACACACACACACTCTCTCACTTACTTTACGCGTAATGAATCTGGAATATATGAAAGTTCCACTTTTGGAATTAAATTATGGAAAGAAACGAACTTTTCCACGATATTCTATTTTTTTTTTTTTTTAGATGCGCCTGTACTAGTAGTTGTATAGCTAGAAGTGTTGTATAGGATTCTTTGGACAAATGTGTTTTATTTACATTTAAACTGTATTTTTTAGTTCTTGAGCGGGTACGTAGGAAAAGTCTCGATGTCTACTAAAATGCCAATAAAATGAATTTGTGATACTGGCGTCTTTGCCCCACATCCATTCGGGGACTCGTATAAAACACACACAACAAATAGGCTATATAGGGAGGCAGCAGAAATCCCATTTTGAAGCCTTTTCCTAAACAAGTCCACAGGGATCCCCAGGACATCCACTGGTTTGATGTTTTTCAGATCCCAAGGCTGATAACAAGCCAACCATCACGTTGAATTTCTACTGCATGTGTGATGGGAGTTGAGGGACAACAAAATTATGGACAGTCTGAGATTTGGGAAAGATCTTTATATCACTTTATAGTACTGGCCTAGATTTAATCCCGGTGGTTCTCTCTCTCTCTCTCTCTCTCTCTCTCTCTCTCTGGGTAAAGCTTTAGTTGTGTATCAACTGCTCAGAGTTAAAGGAGTATATATTTTGGTCAAACATGAAAACTAACCTCTGCAAAACTAAATCAGCCGACACCAAACATGTCCTGGCTTATGGAGTACATCTGGGTCAAATGTATTAGCCCATCCATTTTCTATACCGCCTATCCTACGCAGGGCCACAGGGAAACTGGAGCCTATCCCAGGGAACTCGGGGTACAAGACACCCTGGACCAAATGCCAACCCATCGCAGGGCACATTCACACACTACGGGCAATTTGGAAATGCCAATCAGTATACAACGCATGTCTGTGCCCCGGGGGAGGAAACCGGAGTACCCGGAGGAAACCCCAGAAGCACGAGGAGAACATGCAAACTCTGTGGGGGCGAATAGATATTTCTCTTTTTTTGACTCGGCGGTTCGTGTGGCTTTTTTTCAGGTCGCTCTTAATGCATCATTAATCTGCGTTTACTTAAAATAGAGGCACAGGTGCGGTCCTGGAGAGCTGGAGTTTGTGGCTTTGAATTCTTAATAAACGTAAAAAATTGAATTACAATAGCAATGTTTTACAAAGTACCAGTATCGTTTAAAAAAAACAACAAAAAAAATATTATTTTCCCATTAAGAGTCATCTTAAAACCTTTTCGTCCAAGACTTTTAGCCCGTCTTGTTCCTCGTAGTAATAAAAAGTGATGTTGAGTGTTAGAAAGGTGCTATATACATGGAACCCATTACTTCTTCTCCTTCATATTATTATTATTATTATTATTATTATTATTATTATTATTACTGTACCCCAGTTTTGGCAGTGTTTATATACTGTATTTCTGCTTCTCTTTATTCAGGATCCTCGATGCGTTGAAAAGCATGAGGAAGTCGTATCTAAACGTGACCGTCTTGGTAGACTGGATCACTTCTTGGATGCCCAAAACTCCGTAAGCGTTCGATGAAAAACCTCTCATTATTCACTTTTAAAACCCCGTACATGTGTCAGAAATGTACCAGATGTAGATCTGTGCCCTGATACACACGTATACACGCACACACAGACTGTTGGGAGTGGAGGAGGAGCTGCAGGACATGCATGGAGAGATCATGGCGCTGGAGATTCTGATGCGTGATAATGAGCACGGCTACTTTGCAGGTAAGAGGCGTTTTTTTCCCCCCCTAGTATGTCATATGAGACATTTATACAACACGAACTTTGGTCATGAGCCTAAACGTGTTTAGTAGTACACCTCGTGGTTCAGAAGTCTATTTCTGTCACTGTAAAATGGACATGTTCGGCTAGCGTGGCTAAATTTCTGGAATTTTTCGCCCTTTATCCTAAATGTAGTCAATCAACATGTTCAGTGTTTCAGCATTTTGCACCGGAGTTGCTAAAAAGTGAAAAGCTTCTAGAGATTGTGCAAAGAGCTGGATACATTCTAAACACACTCATGTCAACATACTTTAATTGGCTCTAAGTCTATATTAAAGGCATTCGATATACTACTCAAATCAGACATCTACATCTGTGGTCAGGAGTTAAGGGAGCCGTGCTCTCTTGGTGGACGGGACAATCACAGCAGCGACTTTAGCCAATCGTAGACGTCTGTGAGCTTGCAAACGAGGGAGAGGATGGATAGTGTTTTAGCTTGAGTGTGTTACGCTGAATTGTGACACAACCTGTGCAGAAGTATGAAAAAATGCGGTTGGTCATAGGATCAGGGAGAACTGGCTGGTGGGTAGGAACTGGCATGTGACCAAATTGAGGAGACAGAGGAGAAAAAAATAGGAAGTAGACGACCAATACTTTCATCAATGCAGGCGTGAATGAAAAATGATACCGTATTAGACAAATCTGAACAACATGGAAAGGTTTGCTCGAAGCTTCTTTGACTCGCCGGCTCCATTAGCATCATAGCTCCATTGCTAACCTAAACACTAAACAGCGTTTTTACATATTGTTGTATCTGACGTGGCAAATTATTACTTCCTCTATCATTTAACCGGTATACGCGCCTGGAACACCTGCATGCCAAGGCTTCCAACACTGCCGAGTATGGATAAGATCAGTCCTCCCATGCCGAAATTTCAGCTGGTGGAGCTCACAGGCATGTGGCGTGTATAATGACCCCGTCTTCCGTCACTGTTCAAACAATGCAGTTTGAATAAGAATTAGCTCTACAGCCAAAGGGCTAAACACAAGCTTTGCACGAAACTGAGACTCCCTAAGGAGCGGCTGTGCTACAAATAGCACCCGCGTTTCCTCTTCACTCTCTTTGCTTTTCAGAAACGGGTCAAGAGCAAGAATTCACATTTTGGTGAGAATCTCATCGACTACTGCCTGGGCCGAATACCAAAATGTATACCATCCTAACAGATGACACACTTTCAGATTAAGCTCACAAATCCGAGTGGTCCAAATCCCATCCGTATGTTGAATAGTTAAGACTTTAATTGAGGGCAGCCAAGACTGTACTGTGAGCAGATCGGAAGTGAAGATTGGATTTTACACACGTCGCATTCAAAGTATTCACCATTTCAGCCAGAGTTCAAGCGCAATAATAGCTAAAGAGCTGCTTTTCCGGACCAAGTGAGTATCACAGCATTTAGTCGGGCAAGGAGTTAACTGTGTGTGTATGTTTGTGCATGTGTGTGTGTTTGTGTGTATGTTTGTGTGTAGCTTCAGATGTGCCGCGCAGCCCCAGGCCAGCATATGTGCTGCACCGTGTTGGAGAGGTCGTCATAGAGACCCAGAATCACATGGTCGGGGTGATCGTGGGCTGGGACGAAGGACTCCGAGCTCCTCCAGAGTGGTTAAAGAGGAAAAAATACACAGACTCAGAGGTCTCCACACACACACACACACACACACACACACACCTTTTAAAGCTTCCTAAAATCCAAGAACAGAAATACCTTCTATAATGAGTTATAAAAATTTCTTGAGGAATTTAAGATTTAATAAGACACATTTACCCCTTACCCTTTGTGTGTGTGCGTGTGTAGGTGAAAAGACTGAAGGACACCCCACACTACAAAATTTTGTTCAGTGGACCAGACCCGTCCTCTCTGATGATTGGATACCTGCCCCAGAATATACTCCAGCTGTTTGAGGGATACAGGGTATGATGAAACTCGTTCCTTTCTCCATCTGGTTTAAGTCACTATAGAATAGTTTATGCTTATCAGTGCACCGATTCAGAACTGTCATGTTCATCTGTCATGTGAACGTTGTTAGGTGATGAATTAAGAACAGGCGTCTCTCTCGTGTAACACTCACAGCGGTTATTATTAGGAATTTATTTTTATTATTATTAATAGAAACATTTTTTACATCAATTAATTTCTGTTTGCAATAATGTATTTCTTTCTTACTTTCTCTTGTTCCTGTTTCATGCTCATGCCCATCAGTCACAGTGAATGAGGCGTGGCCTATACACCTCAGTTGCGTTAAAGGAGGTGTGGCCTCTGTGCCTATCAGTACCAGTGAAAGAGGTGTGGTCTCTGTGCCTATCAGGTGCAGTGACGGAGGTGTGGCCTCTGTGCCTATCAGGTGCAGTGACGGAGGTGTGGCCTCTGTGCCTATCAATTGCATTAAAGGAGGTGTGGCCTCTGTGTCTATCAGTACTAGTAAGAGAAACATGGCCTCTGTGCCCATCAGTTCCAGTGAAGGAGGTGTGGCCTCTGTGCCTATCAGTTGCAGTGAAAGAGGCGTGGTCTCTGTGCCTATCAGGTGCAGTGACGGAGGTGTGGCCTCTGTGCCTATCAATTGCATTAAAGGAGGTGTGGCCTCTGTGTCTATCAGTACTAGTAAGAGAAACATGGCCTCTGTGCCCATCAGTTCCAGTGAAGGAGGTGTGGCCTCTGTGCCTATCAGTTGCAGTGAAAGAGGCGTGGTCTCTGTGCCTATCAGGTGCAGTGACGGAGGTGTGGCCTCTGTGCCTATCAATTGCATTAAAGGAGGTGTGGCCTCTGTGTCTATCAGTACTAGTAAGAGAAACATGGCCTCTGTGCCCCTCAGTTCCAGTGAAGGAGGTGTGGCCTCTGTGCCTATCAGTTGCAGTGAAGGAGGTGTGGCCTCTGTGTCTATCAGTTGCAGTGAAGGAGGTGTGACCTCTGTGCCTATCAGTACCAGTGAAGGAGGTGTGGCCTCTGTGCCTATCAGTTCCAGTGAAGGAGGTGTGGCCTCTGTGCCTATCAGTACCAGTGAAGGAGGTGTGGCCTCTGTGCCTATCAGTTCCAGTGAAGGAGGTGTGGCCTCTGAGGTTAATATAAACTGCTTTTCCATTCTTTTCTCAGTAATGAGAGACAGGTCATCAAACTGTGCTGTCAGATGTAAAGGATTTAAGGGTTGGAGTGCTCCTTTACATGTATCATTGATCATGTAGAGAGATGCACAAGCATCTTAATCAGAAAAATTTTTATTGGCACCATTTTCAAAATAATTTGAATACTTTGTCATACTCAGAGTGTGTGTGTGTGTGTGTGTGTGTGTGTGTGTTCCAGCTAGAAATCCCCACTCTGGATCAGTATTTCTCCCACTTTAATGGGAAAAAATTTGTGATGCTGGACTGGCTGAAAGAACTCTACCCCGACGACTGAGAGAGAAACGGAGACAGGACACCCGGCGTGTCGGATCGCACTGATATGTCGACGTGTTGTGAAGGTGTGGAAGTCGTTCTGTTGGGAATTAGCACTCGTCACTTTGCGCGCAGCTCTCGTCACTGTCGTGCCTTGGACTCTCCCGATGGAGTGTGGATGTGATTTAGGCTGTGACCATGCTTCTGCGCTTTTACAGTGAGGACTTCAAATTCAGGGATGATTAACACAAATAAATCAATGTCAACTAAACATATGAGTGGATCAGATGAAGGACTGGCTCACAGAGTGGCACGTTTTTATTTTTCTATTATTATTTAATTGCCTGTGTTTATGAAACATACACTGGGTTTTTCATGAATGTAATTCAGGTCATTGAAGAGTTTAAAGAGTCCTCAGTATTGTGCAATGTATTTCGAACATGCTTTTAAACAGTGTTCTCAAGAAAATGAGTACGTTTACTTGGACAACAATAATCAGATATTAACCCGATTAAGACGATACTCTGATTAAGAAACTAGCATGTAAACAGCGATTATTGAGGACCTTAATCCAATTAAAGTCATACTCGAAGTAAACACAAATGGAATTAAGACGTGTGGAGTATTTCTGTTTTAGTCGCATTATCGATGTGTATTACAGACATGTACACACCTTAATCACACTATTAACGTCGTGTCGGAGTTTTCACCGCATTTTGAGACAGGACACGTACACACACGGCAGTGTGTCGGACTGCTTGAAGCCCTGGGCTGCGTCCGAAACCGCGTAGTTACCTACTACAGTATATAGTAGGTGAAATACATGTATTTCTATATACTATATAGACGGTAAGTACGCGGTTTAAGACGCAGCCCACAGCTTCAAGCAGTCGTCTGTTTGCACATACAGCATGATAAATAATTAACCACACTTGAAGATTTCATAAAATTTAAAATAAAAACACCCAAAACTGTATACGGTACGATAACGAAGACCAACTGTATGTCGATACGTGAAATTCTGGAGGGAACGTCGGACGGCGTGGCGACGTAATGACGTGTGACGTTAATCCATCTATGTTCTAGAACATGTAAAACGGGAACATGAATGGAATATTCTAAACATGACTCATGTAAACACCTTAATCAGAATATCGTCTTATTCAGAATAAGGTCAATAATGAGATTACTGCTGTCCGTGTAAACGTAGTGAGTGAAAATGTAATAAAAACACATACCTGAGCTAATTAAGCATAGTTTTTTTTGTCATTTGCATAAGTATGCTGTAGTGTTACAGCTGCTCCAGATGTATGATATTTGCATTATTGAGCCTCGGAGGGTTTAGTTTTGACTCATTTGGGGATTAGATGGGGATTGAGTACTTTCACATTTGTACTATCAAGAAAAGAAAGACAATGTAGGATAAATGTGGATAAACTAGTTCAGTATCATTTCTATTGTTAAAATCAACAATGTCTTGTGAAATTCAGGGCCTTTCAGCAGATTACGTGCCTACACGTTTGTCCATTTTTCAGTCTCCAGTCTAAATAAATGATTGAGATTCACTTTGCATCTGATCTAAATACTGGCTGTAATTAACGTCAGAGGTTTATATTAATTTGCTCGTTTTAATATGTTATCATTTTTATAGTAACCGTGCATTCACAGGGACTTGTATGGTGGACACTCCACATAATCAAAAACAGCGGTCCCCAACCTTTTTTCCACCATGGACCGGTTTATTATCAGACAATATTTTCACGGACCGGCCTTTAAGGTGTGGCGGATAGATACAACAAAATAAAATGATAGGACCGGCATAAAAACTGGGGTATTTAAAAAATATAATAATAAACATGAATCCAATGTGAAATCGCAACTTTATTAGCAGCGTCCTCGTAACATCCTCTCTCCCCCCTAACGCTCTCTGGTATCTATGGTAAGGTTTCAACGTATCACGTGACCGAGACAAGCGTCTTGACATGCGTCAAGAGTGAGTCGTAGAAGGATGTAACGGAGAGAATCCGCTCATTTTTCAGATCCAGATAATAAATAAAACGGAAATAATGTAAGTTATTTATTCTTTCTGTGCGGCCCGGTACCAAATGACCCACGGACCGGTACCGGTCCACGGACTGGGGATTGGGGACCGCTGATCTAAAGGATAAAATGTGTTATGTAACAAAATAATGTCTGTTGAAATGGTGAAGTTTTCTCTAAGGGGAATTTATGGAGCTTTACAGTAGGAGTCTCCAGTGTTTTGTAATGGTTGATAAATTTTCTGCCATGAGAAAGACATACTGCTTTGAAATCAATGCAAACAGTATCAATAGGGAAGCCTCCACCACCAGCAAGTCAAACAATATAAAAAAAACTACTTCAGACATTTGACCTTTCTGTGACCTTGACCCAATTTGGATCCCAGTGTGAAGTTAATTACATATAAATCCATACATTTTCCATACCGCTTTATCCTACACAGGGTTGCAGGGGAGCCTGGAGCCTATCCCAAGGCGGGGGACAAACCAATCATGGGGCACATTCACACACCCATTCACAACAGTACGGACAGTATAGAAATGCCAATTAGCCTACAAGAAGTCTTTAGACTAGGGGAAGAAAGCAGAGTACCCGGAGGAAGCCTCCAAGGCGTGGGGAAGACACGCCAACTCCACGCACACAGGGCGGAGGTGGGATTCGAACCCCCATCCCTGAAGGTGTGAGGTGAACATTCTAACCACCGTTCCCCCACATATCATTTCTACAAACGGTTAAACACTAGGATGGAGTTACGTGTTAGTAGCATCTCTCTGTGACAAACAGCAAAGAAGCTATTGGAACTCTTTTGTGGATGTTCCAATACAATACAATAAATGTATCCACTGTATAAACACAACAAATAAATATCATTCTTTAATACATTTAAAAACATTAATAATTGACAAATTCCTGCTGTATAAGAGGAATAAAGGACATTGGCACATACTGGGACATTACTGGAATATAATAAACTTGTGGGTGGAAACAGTAACTCTGCTTAGAGGAACTCTCGGGCCACATCAATGTCGATTATTTTATTATAACCGCACACCGTGTATTGCTTTATTCTGTTTAATGGCGACATTTCCTGAAACGTAATTCAGGAAGTGTGTTGTTTTCAGTCAGGAGATTCCTAAAAGCTCCTGATACCGGTGTGAAACTGTGCTTATGTCACTGATTCCACAGTTTATTTGACTTTTAGAAGTTGATAAGTCAAAGTTGCGTCTTTTAAATTTGTCACTATATTAAATCATACTGCCCGTAAGGTTTGCACATTCCGTCAGCACACGTGATGTTATTTCATGTCTTCCTGGAGTTCCCTGATCAATATTTATCTCTGGCTGTTTTGATTTGTGTTCGCTCCAAGAACGTGTTCTTCATAACCTCTTCCTCGTCCTGTCCTTAGGCCGCAGCTCAAACGTCACAAACACGTGCGATGACGCCGTAATTGACATCTGGCCCACCTTCTCCTGTAGAGTCAGAGTGCGGGCCACGCCTTCTCGCTGTCCAGATCTCCACTCCCGAGACTCCTCCTCCCGTACCGATATGGGCCGTCCTAAAGCCTGTCCTAGCACGTTGCACACCTCGTGTGCTTTGAGTCGGGCGTTTTCCACGGCTGCTGCGCACACGCGTCTCCTGCGCAAAGCATCCGGATAGATCACATCGTCGGGCAAAAGACACCGGTGTAGTTATTCGTAAATGTTCATGCTGCGACGTGTAAACGCATAGCTGCGATGGGTGGGAATACTACGGTCATTAGGAGCTTCTAAACAGCGTTCGTGAATATATCAGACTTACCGTAACACGCCGAGGCTCTCTGAACTGTGAGAGAAACGTGGATCTCCGACACACACACTTCTGTCCAGCTTTTCAACAAGCACCGAGCGAACGGTCTGCATCTTCACCAAGTCTGAAAACACCATGCTTACCTTTGCCACACACACACACACACCATATTCAGAACCAAATATCTGATCAAGCAAGCACTGAATCAATGCATTATTAAATCCTGAATGACTCCTGAAGCGTTTAAATGATGTCCCACCTCAGCCTGCATGCAGTACAGCTCATCCTCTCTGTGCAAGTGTTTCATCACAGTGATGTCCTCCTCCTGACAGAACACATTCAAACACGACAGGTTTGATCATCGCCCTGTCAGTATACGGAGAAATAATACTGATATCACAATAAACGAGGTCTCCAGTGTGCTTTCCTGAGAGCCCTGAAGATCCATCGACACGTCACCGACATCACTCTTCCTCACAGTAACGAGTAGCTGATTTGAGATGAAGCGTTTTATTCGTCTTTTTTCTAGACGAAAAGATACATTTTATTTTAGCGCTTCTACTTTGCACACATAGTTGCTAGCGCAACCAAAAATCTGGTCTCCAGTGCAAATGTTTCGCTTTGAATTAGCCTGCACTCTTTGCATAGTCTCGCTCCGAGCCTCTTTAGTAGTATCGTACTGTCGTGTGTTAGCACGCATGCGTCTTCATGTGCAGGTATGTAGAACCTGGGCCTGGAGGAACGTTGTTTCACGGTGTACTCTAACCACGGTGTAACTCTAACCTCGTCCTGTCCTTAGGCTGCAGCTCAAACGTCACAAACACATGCGATGACGCCGTGATTGACATCTGGCCCACCTTCTCCGGTAGAGTCAGAGTGCGGGCCTTCTTGCTCTACCAGCTGTATATGGCTGAAATGGTGAATGTGCACTTATATAGCGCTTATATATCATCCACCCATTCACACACACAACACCAATGGTAGCAGAGCTGCCATGCCACGCTAGCTTGCCATCGGGAGCAACTTGGGGTTCAGTGCCCAAGGACACTTGGGGTTCTTGCCCAAAGACACTTCGGCATGTGGAGTCACCCGGGCCAGGAATCGAACCGCCAACCCTACGATTAGTGGACAATCCACTCTACCAACTGCGCCACAGCCGCCCCAGTATGAATGACTATAAAATCACTTGAACTTGAACTCTGATGAAATCGACGAGGCGTCAGACGTGATGTAGCTTTTCCTTCGTTATCGCAAGTCATAAATACGGTCCGGAAGTGTACGCGAAGATATCAATAGTGAAGGAAATAAGTGATGTTTTGAGATGTGTTCCACATGCGTGTAAGGACTTCTGCAAATCTCTCTGGCAGTTCTGTTTTATTTCTTCCGCTCTTTGGTCTTTGATCCATGTTTCTTCCATTTCTGAATGATGGTTTTCACTTCACTTCAAAAGGTCGGGCTTTACAGCTTACAGAAAACTGCTCGAGAGTCTGAACCTCCCTGTTCCTTTCTAACTCAGATCCGAATTAACAACTTAAAACCATTTGAACACTTGAAACACATTCGCATAACGTTACAGGACCAAGGGCTTTCAAACGTTCACAGCCAGGGGGCGTAAAGTTCAACAGATCTCCAACAAAACATTGTTTCTTTCTTTCTTCCTTCCATTCTTTCTTCATTCTTTTCTTTCTTTTATCCTTCCATTCTTTCTTCCTACTTTTCGTTCCTTTCTTTCTTCCTTTATTCGTTTCTTCCTTCCTTCCTTCCTTCGTTTCTTTCTTCCTACTTTTACTTTCTTTCTTTATTTCTTTCTCCTTTCCTTTCTTTCTTTCTTCATTTCTTTCTTCCTTCCTTTATTCATTTCTTACTTCCTTCCTTCCATTCCTTTCTTTCTTTATTTCTTTCTTCTTTCCTTTATTCGTTTCTTCCTTCCTTTCCTTTCTTCATTTCTTTCTTTGTTCCTTTCTTCCTTTTTTGTTTCTTCCTTCCTTTCCTTTCTTTGTTTCTCTCTTCATTCCTTTCCTCATTTCTTTCTTCCTACCTTTCCTTTCTTTCTTTCATTTCTTTCTCCTTTCCTTTCTTTCTTTCTTCATTTCTTTCTTCCTTCCTTTATTCATTTCTTACTTCCTTCCATTCCTTTCTTTCTTCTTTCCTTTATTCGTTTCTTTCTTCCTTCCTTCCTTTCCTTTCTTTGTTTCTCTCTTCATTCCTTTCCTCGTTTCTTTCTTCCTTCCTTTCTTTCTTTGTTTCTCTCGTTCTTACTTTCTTCCTTATTGACAGTTACAGCATTAAGCAGATGCCTTTATCCAGAGCGACTTACAGAAGTGCTTTATCGTCTCCTACAAAAACATCTCCTCGTGCTAGTTCACTACGTCAGGGGTTAAGAGTACCATCGGCTTAAAAAACCCTTGTTGGGGAGGTTAGCACCTTATGAAAAGAAAACACAACAAAATGATTTTTTTTTTAAATAAACGAAACTCAAAAAATGATTCAAATGTTGGGGTCATTGTTTAAATGCGTGCATTAACATTTTTGTTATTTATTGGAAATTTAGTGTATTTTATTCCTGAATTTTACACACTGACTTAACAATTTAGATCCAAGTTGACATTATTATTACCTTATATTTCATATAATTACCTTATTATTGAGGTTTGGGTCAAACCCATTTAACTGAAGTGACCCGAGTGGTCGTGGTGGTGGTATTATTATTATTATTATTATTATTATTATTTAGTAGGCACATTTTAATTGCCACCTTTACACTTTCTTGCACATTTGCGCAACATCGCATTACATAATATTTTATAGTAAAATTACCTCCCTCTCCTCCTTAATGGATTTTGACTAGATTATTGCACTTGTTTTAACACTGACCTTCTTTACTTGAATTTTTATTGTATGTACGTTATCTGTATGTTTTTTATTTTTATTTTATTATTACCACTACTGTAACACTGCAGTTTCCCTCAGGATCAATAAAGTATATCCCTCTCTCTCTCTCAACATGCCAATAACAATAAGAGTGCAATAATATCGTTGATAATGGGGTGCTGTGACTTATATCACCACCATCACACAGACACACTTTGAGAACCTTGGCCTAGAGTATGTTAATAGGAAGTGCAAACTTTTGCGCTTGCCCATAAAGCCCTCCGGTCTCACTCAGTGTTTGCTGTAGTGTTTAGGACATGCAGATAGGAGCCGAACCTCAATAGGAAAACAGCAGTAAATGTAGAGTTGAGAGGAAGAGTGAGCTCTGTGTGTGTGTGTGTTTATGCGCGTGTGTTTGTATGTGTGTTGTATGTATGTGTATGTGTATGTATGTATGTGTGTATGCGTGCGTGTGTGTGTATGTATGTGTTTGTTTATATATGTATGTGTGTGTTTATGTGTATGTGTAAGTATGTGAGTGTTTATGTGTATGTGTGTGTGTGTTTATATATGTATGTGTATGTGTGTGTTTATGTGTATTTTTTTTTATTTTATTTTTTTTTTTTTTTTTTTTTTTTTTTTTTTTTTTTTTTTTTTTTTTTTTTTTTTTTTTTTTTTTTTTTTTTTTTTTTTTTTTTTTTTTTTTTTTTTTTTTTTTTTTTTTTTTTTTTTTTTTTTTTTTTTTTTTTTTTTTTTTGTTTTTTTTTTTTTTTATTTTTTTTTTTTTTTTTTTTTTTTTTTTTATTTTTTTTTTTTTTTTTTTTTTTTTTTTTTTTTTTTTTTTTTTTTTTTTTTTTTTTTTTTTTTTTTTTTTTTTTTTTTTTTTTTTTTTTTTTTTTTTTTTTTTTTTTTTATTTTTTTTTTTTTTTTTTTTTTTTTTTTTTTTTTTTTTTTTTTTTTTTTTTTTTTATTTTTATTTTTTTTTTTTTTTTTTTTTTTTTTTTTTTTTTTTTTTTTTTTTTTTTTTTTTTTTTTTTTTTTATTTTTTTTTTTTTTTTTTTTTTTTTTTTTTTTTTTTTTTTTTTTTTTTTTTTTTTTTTTTTTTTTTTTTTTTTTTTTTTTTTTTTTTTTTTTTTTTTTTTTTTTTTTTTTTTTTTTTTTTTTTTTTTTTTTTTTTTTTTTTTTTTTTTTTTTTTTTTTTTTTTTTTTTTATTTTTTTTTTTTTTTTTTTTTTTTTTTTTTTTTTTTTTTTTTTTTTTTTATTTTTTTTTTTTTTTTTTTTTTTTTTTTTTTTTTTTTTTTTATTTTTTTTTTTTTTTTTTTTTTTTTTTTTTTTTTTTTTTTTTTTTTTTTTTTTTTTTTTTTTTTTTTTTATTTTTTTTTTTTTTTTTTTTTTTTTTTTTTTTTTTTTTTTTTTTTTTTTTTTTTTTTTTTTTTTTTTTTTTTTTTTTTTTTTTTTTTTTTTTTTTTTTTTTTTTTTTTTTTTTTTTTTTTTTTTTTTTTTTTTTTTTTTTTTTTTTTTTTTTTTTTTTTTTTTTTTTTTTTTTTTTTTTTTTTTTTTTTTTTTTTTTTTTTTTTTTTTTTTTTTTTTTTTTTTTTTTTTTTTTTTTTTTTTTTTTTTTTTTTTTTTTTTTTTTTTTTTTTTTTTTTTTTTTTTTTTTTTTTTTTTTTTTTTTTTTTTTTTTTTTTTTTTTTTTTTTTTTTTTTTTTTTTTTTTTTTTTTTTTTTTTTTTTTTTTTTTTTTTTTTTTTTTTTTTTTTTTTTTTTTTTTTTTTTTTTTTTTTTTTTTTTTTTTTTTTTTTTTTTTTTTTTTTTTTTTTTTTTTTTTTTTTTTTTTTTTTTTTTTTTTTTTTTTTTTTTTTTAAATATGTGTTTTTTTGTATGTGTATGTATAAATGTGTGTATGTGTGTTTATATATGTATGTGTATGTGTGTGTTTATGTGTATGTGTAAGTGTGTGTTTATGTGTATGTGTAAATGTGTGTGTGTGTGTGTGTGTGTGTGTGTGTGTGTGTGTGTGTGTGTGGCACCGGGACTCCGTGCTGGCGGCCGGTGTGCAGGATGTAGTCCAGTCTGCGCTGCACGCTGTTAGCGGCGTCCTGAGCGGTTTCCTTGCTGTTCGACACGGAGACGGTAACAGCGGCCCGGTCAGGGGGAACACACAGCTCCGCGCTGCCCGTCACCTCCACCTGCCTCCCGCGACCAACACACCGACTACACCCCGCCTTCACATCCCCGCTCTCCTCCAACCCCTTCACACCTCCATAACCGTCGCCTGCGGCCGGTACAAGAGAAGCGAAAACTCGAGCGGGACTCTGCGCCATCTTGGTAAACCGGTGAAGCGCTATGGTAACGCGCGCGGAGCACGACGGGAAATGTAGTTTAGAATGAAAGTGGAAACTACACGTGTGTATATCCATTTATCCATTCACCCTTTTACAATGTGTGTGTGTGTGTGTGTGTGTGTGTGTGTGTGTGTGTGTTCAGTTGTCCAGGACTGTTTTTACAGTTTAAAATCTACTCTTTAAAATTGGGACAGCATTTTTTTTGTTGCTTTGTTATTTTTCTTTTGTTATTTTCTACGTACTTTCCTTTTGGGTTTCCTTTCTTTTGGCTTTACCTTGAACTATTAGAGTGAAATAATGAAATAAATGTAGTTCATTTGAACGGAATTTCGAGTGCACAGTGGTTTAGTGGTTAGCACGTTCGCCTCACACCGCCAGGGTTGGGCATGTTCTCTCTCCATGCTGTGGGGGTTTCCTCCGGGTACTCCGGTTTCCTCCCCCAGTCCAAAGACACGCCTGGTAGGCTGATTGGCGTTTCCAAACTGTCCGTAGTGTATGAACGGGTGTGTGAGTGTGTATGTGATTGTGCCCTGCGATGGACTGGCACCCTGTCCAGGGTGTACCCCGCCTTGTGCCCGGTGCTTCCAGGGATACGCTCCAGGTTCCCCGTGAGCCAGTTTCTATAAGCAGTATAGAAAATGGATGAATGGATGAATTCAATTTCCCCTTCAGGGGACCAATTAATTTGCATCTTCGTCTTATATGCATTACTTTCCTTTTCTTTTTCGTTTTATTTGATTTAAGTGGACATTGTTTCTGTTTGGTTTTACTCTAAGTTATTGAGCTTCAGCTTAATCCCAGCCAATCAAATAATAACCCTATAATCACAACTAAATAATAAGTGTCACTGTTGCACCCATGTCTGAGAACCATTTCTCTAGAAAAAGCACAGAATGAAGGTAAACATGAACATGTGGTATGAACATGTAGGAACAGTAGATGTCAGTAGAGGCTGTGGAGTTCTCTTCAGTGTGAACACTGCAGAGGCTGAATAATGCTCTAATGAATATTACTCACACGGAGAAACAGCTGCATGGGAAGGAGTTATTAAAGTGTAATGAGCAACAAAGGTAAAGCAGTAGTGTAGTACACAGCGTTTAACCAGGTGAACGGTATGTTTCTGACCTACACTTACTCTCAGGATTATAATTTAAATAATGAATGTGTACATGATATAATCGACATCACACCCAATCTGTATTTATTCTATATGTCTATGTTTATATTCACACCTGAACATAATTTATGAAATACATGACATTAATGACAATAAGGACCAAGTGTGTAAAATTCATACGTCATGTAAAATAGTTCAGTGGTTTAATATTTCATGAATAAACAAACAGGCAAACAAATAAATAGAAACCATCAAATGCAACATGTTTTGAATGCGTTGAGAATCATAGTTACATGCAGCTATTCTATTCTATTCTATTCTATTCTATTCTATTCTATTCTATTCGGTTCTATTATATTCTGTTCAGCTTTGCTCTATTCTATTCCATTCTTTTCTGTTCTGTTATATTCTGTTCTATTCTGTGTGTCAAGTATTATACTTCCTATGAATATTTATATCCATTTACTCTTTATTTATTAATACATTTACATATTTCTTTAGCTATTCTATTCTATTCTGTTTACATGTACAACATTAGAATGTTCATTTCTATTTAGCTTTACATCTACATATGTCCCTTGATATTCTTTTCTATTCTGTTCTATTTGTATCAAGTACCCCATTAAAATATTCCTATAAATCATATACATTTACATTATATACTTTATTAGATTTATGTAATGTGTAACATTCTTACTATTCTATTCTATTCTCTATGAGTCAAGTACTAGAATATTTATACCGATGTAGTCTTTCTTTATTATTACTCTACATATATTTGTATTTACATATTTCCATAGTTGTTCTTTCAGAATATTCCTATATATATATATATATATATATATATATATATATATATATATATATATATATATATATATATATATATATATATATATATTTTTTTTTTTTTCATATACGCTGTTTACACTCATTAATGTAACTAATAGTGTAACTTTAAATATGAATGGTAGCCTATAATTCATTGCTTCAATAATTGTATACATAATTCTGCACAGAACACTTTCACATTACCAAGGGTGCCAATATTAGTGGAGGGCACTGTGAGTATGTGTGTGTGTGTGTGTGTGTGTGTATATATATATATATATATATATATATTGATATTATTTATAGGATTAAAACACACATTTGAGTTTTCAGTGTCTCTGTGCAGCCTATTCTTTCACTGACAGCGTTTCATGTAGGCCAGCCTAGAGAAAGATTTTATCAGGTCAGTAGCAGCTGTAGCTGGTAGATTTCAGAGGCCTCGTCTCAAACCGAGCATTTCTCCACACAGCACTGTTTGCTTGCATTACTCCACGCATTAAACTGCAAAACCCTTCTTTCTAATCTCAGTCCGAGCGTGAGGACGACAAGTTTGTTGATATTGTCTCGGGTTGCAGATATTTCCATGTTGGCTTTCTGAAACTGTATATCTGATGATGAGCCTTTGCCAAGATATATGCAGTGGGCTCTTTTATTTGCTTAGCCGTGTGGGTTTGGGACTCTGGACCTGCGCCATTCCATTGAAAGAGCGGATATTTTAGTTTTGTGAGAGAGAGAGAGAGAGAGAGAGATATTAAAAAGACCCCTGACACCCAGACAACCCTAACACAACCCTCACACAACATTGTTAAATCTGTTAAATGTGAAGAGATCAAATTGGCCGCACCATATGCAGGATATATTGATATTAAAACAAGCACCCCTGTAACAACATTTATTTATTCATTTATACAACGGTGCTGCTTGATGCTCAAATCTGATTGGTCAGAAGGTGTTGATGAATATTTATAACAGCAGCTCTGACAATAGTTCCAGCTTCGAATCACAGGGTTATATTAATGTGCTCATTCTCGTACACTATTGTTACTATAGCAACGACGTACACATGGTCTTATTCAGTAGATGTGCCACACGAACAGATTTGAAAAACCTCTGCAATCATTGATATGGTGACGTTTTCTGTGAGGAGTTTATTTAACGTTTTTGGAAGGAGTCTCCAGTGTCAGTGCTTTGTAACAGTCGGAACTCTTCAGGACAGAGGGAGATTACAACACAAGAACAGCTGTGTTATTTTAATTGTCTTATTAACGTATTAACTTCAGCTCATGATGCTCTCAGTGGGTTTGAGATCATATCTCTGTGAGTGTGAGGGTCTTGGGATCATACATGTAACCCTTCTTTCTCCAAATATGACAAGCTGAATAATGAAAATAATAATGAAAAAGCCTCTTTCCACTTGACCTTCGCCATAATTGCTACTCGTTGCATGAAATCTTCCCAGCTAATGGAAACAACTTTTATAATGACACCAGGCATAATTTGCACCTGTAATTAGCATTATATATCTAGAACATAATTTTTTATGATGTGACCTTTACATAAAATGATTTTGGAAAATAATCTTCAGAGTAATTCTGGTTTTTGTTCTTTAAAGTCCCCGTGAAGTGTCTTGAAACGTGCAGCGTTATTCGACATGTTGACGTAATTTCCACTGAAACAGGAAGTCAGGGCGGGACTTCACATCAGGTGTCCACGCCCCCCTTTTTTTATTGCCAATAGCATATATCCCACCTCATAGTCTGGGCTACGCCATACCTGACAATTAATACCATGGATTTCTTCATGTCGGGGGCGGGAATGTGAAGTGCAGAACGATGTCATCAAAATTGTCGATCCGTATTGGTCGAAGCTTATAGTTAACCTTAAGGCTAACATGTTCATGCTAACAAGCCATGTTGGAGTTTAAGATCCAACATGCGAACTGTAAGAAGTAGATAATCCTGGATGTTTCATTTTTGTAACTATAGTATAAAACCATACTTATTTTTTCCCAGTAAAAACCTTTGAGTGTAATAAGAAGTCATATTTATGCATGCCAATAATATTCAGGAAATTAAAACTCTTCAGCTGCAACTTGTCTTTCTGCTGTTCTTTCTTTCTTTCCTTTTTCTTAAATTTCATTATAATATAATGACCTGACGCGTCCACCTGCGCGTGCGTGCGTGTGTGTGATGTACGTAGACTAACACATCTCTCCACCTGACCTCTCCTTCTCTGATTGGCAGCTGCAGGTCAGAGCACTTCCTGTAAGCCGGGGGCCCTGGGAAAATGGGGATTGGACTTTTCCCTCTTAAAAGAGCTTCTGCACATGATTATGTAGATCAACACCAGGGTCTGGGCCTCGCCTGCAGGCACAGTGCGTGTGTGTATTTGTGTGTGTGTGTGTGTGTGTGTGTGTGCCATTGTTTGTATTTTCCCATGTTTCATCCCTTTGGCACTGCTGTGATCGTCAGACTGTTACAGTGGCTTTTGTGGTGCTTTGATAGTATCACATGAAATCCACTACACTGTGTGTGCGTGTGTGTGTGTGTGTGTGTGTGTGAGAGAGAGAGAGCAAGAGAGTGCACTGAAGCCTTATATACTTTAATATGGTATTAAACGAGTACATTAGGAGGTGTGACCTTTAATTAACGGAAGATGGAGAGAGTTAATGGCTCCTTGTTTTCCTTTATTCTCGTCTTTCCTTCATTTTCATCAGATGTCTGTGTGACGGTGACGTACATGCACATACACCGCTTGGTTCTTAACAAGCACATTGTGTTTCAATATTCTATTCCATTCCTCTGGATTTATTTAAATAGGTCTCGCTATTTATTCCCTCTCAGAAAATGATGTCAATCCCAGCCCAAGCTAATGTCTATCCATTAGTTCGTATGTCAACATAGAAATGGAACAAAGGCTTTCTAAACCCTCGACACCCTGCAGAGTGAAACTGAAAAGTTTTCCATGTCTTTCTTCATCTCTCCAACTCTCTCAACACATGTGACGGCAGTAAACATTTAATAGCTCAAATAAATAAAAAGCTCATTTTGCCGAGCCATTCTGCCTTTCAGCTTTTCTTAAACCCGATATTCAGAATCTCGGTTTTCATCTATAAAGATTTTGGTTAGAGATTAAGGACGAAATGTTGTTTAGATTAGAAGTTCTCTGACCGCCGGTGCTACACGAATATATTTTATTTAGACGATATACGTAAATAATATTAGGTTTGGGTTTAAGTATTTGTTTTTGGAGTGCTGAAAGTCAGGAATATGATGTTGGATCTTGCAGGGTTTATTCTGTGTTAGCTAATTCCATAGCTAATGCTAAGGCTAATTTCATGGATTTCGACATTAACTGCGGTTAGAACCTCGTAGGAAAACAATGAGACATTTGAAGGTTTACCTTTTCGAATCATGGTGTTGAGTAGGATGAGTAGGATGGAATTTAATGAACCCCGTTGACATGAGAATAATTGTATGTTGGGGCAGTTGTATAAAAGCTGTATACATTTTTACCTTGAGTTTTTCATATGAACAGAGGAAAACAAATTCAAGATCATGTTTAATTTCAGTGTTTCTGATAAAAATGTTTTTTTTTTTTTTTTGATTCTGTTTTCATAGTTCTACCTGAGTAAATATAAAGTTTGCAGAAAAAAGAAAAAAAAAAAAAAAAAAATATATATATATATATAATATATATATATATATATATATATATATATATATATATATATATATATATATATATATATATATATATATATATATATATATATACATATCACGTTTACATTCAATGAGATTTTTTAAAACAATTGACACTCAACTTTTATTTAAACATCTTTATTGGCTTTAAACATTTAACACATTGCATACATGCAAATAGACCTTTTCCCCCCACAAATCAAACATGTGGCAGTGTATGATATAAAAAAAAGTTCAAACAAAGTTAAAAAGAAAAATAATATTACAATCACAAACACATAGGGTTGGGAAGGTTACTTTAAAAATGTATTCCATTACAGTTACAAATGACTTCATAAAGCATGTCATCAGTTACGTTACGTAATCCAAGTATCACAATATGAAAACAATGTGATTACTTTTGGATTACTTCAAAGTCACATGTAAATATATAAAGTCATGTAAATAAAGTCAATCGAAAAATACTTTTATTTAGAGCTTGAAAACATGTGCGGTGTTTGGATTTGCTTTAAGAAAAATAATGAATGAATGAATAAATGAATAAAAAATCACTGTCCCCGATGCAGGTAACATTACATCACAAAAGTCAGGGTGACCATATTCTGGTTTTCCAAAAAAGAGGACACCCCCCACACACACACACACACACCGTGTCTTAATAGTGTTCGAAACAGCTTTACTATGAATGCAAATTTTAATACACTAAAAAAGACACACAATTATCATCACATAAATATCTATAAATTCCTAAATTCTGTTGAATGTCCATTGAATATAATAAAACTAAACAGATACCACGAGTGTACCTTCTGCCATCATTGACACATTTGAATGGCCGTGTACTATGAAGCAATGCGATAACATAAAATAAAGAATGACCTTATATGGCCATGGGTGTTGTTTTGGATCAGGACAGCTGTCATTAGCAACTGTTTGACGCCGTAGACAACAGCGCTTCATCTTCACGCGATCGCTGAGAGTAAGCTTACGGTTAAGAGGCAGGAATTTGGCCAATCGTTGCTGCAAGCCATTTATAATCGACCAATCTGTGTGTGAGAAGGCGGGAATTACAGAGAGGGGTTAAAGCAATGGAAACCCGACGCTTTTTTATGGTGTGAAAAAGCGGACATGTCCTTGAAAAAGAGGACATACCGTCACCCTAACAAAAGCATTTCAGAGAACAGTTTGTGTTCATTTCTACCAAATGAACTTTGCGCAAATATTTTGCTCACATGAGTCACGTGAGAGAACCAAAACTATAATCAAGCAGCTGTCTGTATTGTGTCATGTCGAAAGATTCATTTCTTTAGTTTTAAATGAAAAAATGAAGTCCTGATAGTATTCCAATTGTTTTTTTTACATAATTATTATTATTTTTTACATTTTTTTTTTACAAAATGTACCTGGAATCTGATGACTTTGTTTCTGACGTAACTCTAACGGATTACAGTTACCAGTTGTTTGTGGCCTGATTACGTCAAACACATGGCAGAGTACGGCACATATTTTCACCACAGATTAGTCAGTTACACCGTAACTTCACACTTCCAAAGCCTACACAATGTCACCATTTTGAACAATTTCCAAAAACAGATGTTGTAAAATGTTGTCTTCCTCACTGCATATGTGAGTTTCCCAAGAGCCGGACTTGATATTAAGTTTTTCAACCGTTATCCAAGGGAAGTGCAACGAATGTTCTTCCATCGCAGGGCAATCGAGCATCTAGCTCAGGGGTTCCCAAACTTTTCCAGGGCAAGGCCCCCCAAATGGCATTAACATTTGACCGAGGCCTCCCTTTTGCAAGATGTCTTTAAAACACATTAAAAATACAGACTTCTGAATATTTTTTTTATTAATAATTACATTTGACATCTTTACATTACATTACATTAGGAATTGATTGTGTGTCTGTGTGTGTGTCTGTGTGTGTGTGTGTGTGTGTGTGTGTGTGTGTGTGGTTGTCTGAGAGTGAGAATTTATTTTTCACGCCAAATTGTTGAGGCCCCACGGGTGCCCCCTGGCGGCCCCGGTTTGAAAACCACTGGTCTAGCTTGTTGTAAGTCAACCATTTTCCTTTCACTATTAGACTATTAGAGAGAGAACTATTGGTGAAGAGGTCGTTTGAAAGATATATCAAATCACCGCACCCCATCATCTTTTGAATCTCCTCACGCTCTAACGTGCAGCACAAAAAACACACCTTGCTGATTATTACACTTATAGCATTGATTAGGATTATTAGGATAGAAATTATTTTACACAGAACTTTTTACAAAGAATACCGTGAGTAACAGATGTGTCATGACGTGACAGCCAGTCATATTTCTCACTCTTATAACCTCGCTGTTTGTTTGACCGTTAATGCATAATATACTTTAAGATTAACGTCTCATAAAACGTAAGAACCAGTCTAAAGAAGTTAAATCATTTGGTTTGGAAAACTGAGTCTTGAATCTGATTGGTCAGAAGGTGGTGTTCATTCATTGCTATATAAGCAGCTCTGACTGTAGTGTAGTTATTGTTTCTCCTACAGGGACTTGTATAATGGATATGTGTGGCTCCACATATATGAATACAATTAATACGTTTTGCTATTTAACAAAATGTCCTCACTCCTTCCATCTTCTGGATGGTTTTTCAGTAACATGACAACTATATTTTTTGCTGTATTGTTTTGTCTTATTAGAAAGAGAGAGAGAGAGAGAGAGAGAGACTGGTGTAATGTAATGTAGGTGATAACAGGAA
>CM022768.1:5692361-5724861 GCA_012411365.1 Ameiurus melas
CATCATTTTGATTGTATGATATTTCTTGCTAAGCCGTTAGCGTGAAAGTGAAATGCGGGTCAGTGCGATTAAGCGGGCATCTTAAACAACCCAAGTGAAAATGTACTGCCCGTGCGCCAGCCTGGTGTCAGTCCTTCCTTGGCTGGCTGATGGACTAGCGGATCAATAAAGTTAATTTAAAACATTTGCACTCTACCATCTGAAATCAACCATTTAATCACTCTCTGTTCTAGTAAAAGTGCAAAAGGCCTGTTCGGATTTACAGCAACAATAAGAGGGAAGACTGGGGGTGTTGTTGGTTGGGTGGGCAAAGGGTGGGTGGGCAGAAGGTGAAGCATGGGGAATGCATGGGAAATGACCGAAGAACAGAGCTAAATACTGCTAGAAACGGCTTCTTTGTTTTGCAATGCGCACACACAGACCACAGACCAAACGTGTAAATGCCAGAACGATGGCGTGATCGTGAAATGGAGATGGAAGAAAATGTTTTTTGTTGTGTTTTTGGATTTTTTTTTTTTTAATTTCTGAACCAAGCATGTGGAACATAACAGCATGTTGTAAATAGGGGACGTGCATTCCGCATTACGTTCCCGATTGTAAATCTTTTCATTGGGTTTATATACTGTTTAATTGTCTCCTCTTGATCTTTTGGTCTTTTTTCTTTAATTTTAAGAGATCTTTTTTTAATTCTTTATTTTCCTTTTTTTTTGCATCTCATTCACATTAGTTGCTGTAGTGAGTAATTGTACTTTATTAATATACTTAAGTATTAGTTTGGTGCATTCAAAGTGTTATTAAAAAGGTAAACCTAGTCTCAACACTTAATTAATTACATTTCCAACCCTGACCATAACCCATTCAAACACCTCTTCTCTTCTCAAGCCAAAGTCGAATGAACTCATTTAGCATACGATCATTTCATTACCCGGCAATATTGGACTGAATTAGCCGGTTTTCTTTGCTAATATCAAGTTAGACTAGCATCAATTACATTAGATAACATAAATTGGTTAGACAGCAAGTCAAATTCGAGGTAATGGTTGGTATAGTTTGTTTACATGAGATTTTATTTCTGATTCATTTGTAGCATTAGTCATGACTATGATTAGCAAACGTACAGTGGTGGAACTGTATGCATGTGTAAACTAAGTATGGAAAACCTTATCGTCTCATGTTCGTATATATGTGTATAGTTTATATATTGAATACATGTATATTCATGCACTCATAAATGAATATATACTTATAAATATGCTCCCTTTTGTGTCTCGTTGTAGTTCTGTGCAAGGATTTGTAGCTTATTCTCCCTGAGGATCAGGCCCTGTTTGCTGGGTACTGATGCTCGTCTCCACCACGACAGACTTATCCTTCTCTGGAGAACACCTTACCTCCTGCAAACTCTCTTCCTGACCCCGAATATTACACGCCACGCGTCATAAACACTCGTTACACCATCCATCACTTTCTCATACACGTATACACAACATACTGTACGCCAGTGATGGACCTGCTCAGTGACTGGGTGACGTTTATGAAGCGGATCTGCGGAACTTCCCGTTTTCACCCTGACAATTAAATTAGGCGAGCGAGGGATGGACGAAAAAAAGGGGGGTGCGAAGGTGAAAGACGGATGATATCATCCTTCTTCGGCTCTACTTTTTTTTTTTTACCACTGAAGTCTTACTTTTGGGATAAAGTGTTAAACAAAAATCCTTTTAGCAGCTGTGATGTAGGTTTTTTTTTATTTATTATTTATTTATTTTTTATGAGACACAGCTTTCCAGAGCACTCACTCTGGAATGGATTTTTCTGAGATAGCCTTACTGACTCCTTTTATTTTATGTGTTGGGAGAGAAAAAACAGCATGTCTTAACAAGGGAGCATGGAATTGATTAGATCTGAGCCTCCCTCTCTCTCTCTCTCTCTCTCTCTCTCTCTCTCTCGCCCTCTCTCCCTGTGTGTAGAGCCGCGGTGGAGCTCCAGGCCAGGTGGGCCATGGATGGGCTGTGTCTCCACTTTCCCTGACGGAAGCTGCTGCAACGGTCTAGAAAGTTCCTCTAAATAGAAGTGCTTGGATTTATTTTAAGAGGTTCTTGAATGTAGTAAAAGAATAAACATGTTTCGATGGGGTCTGTTTATCTGGTTAATCCAGTTTAACCTGATAACCGTTTGGCAGATTTGTCCAAGCTTACTGTGGCCAGGCATATCTGCTTTGTATATTTTGAATAAACAGGAGCAAATTCAGACCAGACTTTTAGCACGTTGCCATTTTCCAGGCAATCCGTCAAATAGCAGGATGTAGCTCAGTGTTTAGCAAGTCTAATAACACCTAATGGCTGCTTTGTAGCCCTAATACAGGTCCACATATCACCTCCTTATTCTTTATACTCATCTTGTTATTCTCCTCCTTTATTTCAGCCTCAACGCTGAAACACACATATCCGGCCCCTGAGGGGGGCCTTCAGAGCTGATGAGCGTTAAATAAGACATTTGGAGATGGAAATAAAGTAGAATCCATCCCATCAAAACCACAGCCCTATAACATCTGGAGGGAGGGAGGGAGAGAGAGAGAGAGAGAGAGAGAGAGAGAGAGAGAGAGAGAGAGAGAGAGAGAGATTTTTAAAATGTCCCAGCATCTGTTTCACATTAGTGTCCACCTCACTCACATTCTCAACAGTGAGTTTCAAGCTTCAAATCATCTGCTTCCTCCGTCCTCTGTGCTGGGCCACTGATAACTAGGGAAAAAAGCAAAAATCTCTGAATCTCTATTCATCATCATTGATGATAAATAACAGAATGACAGCGATGAATGAAAGGATTTGATTTTTCTTTGATTTTCTCCTCATTAGCTATTATACAACATATTCAAAATATGTAAATAAACACATTAATTTATTAGACAAATGTTTTTTTGGGGGGTTTGTCTATCTAAATATAATTATAACGATCTATCTATCTTTCTATCTATCTATCTATCTATCTATCTATCTATCTATCTATCTATCTATCTATCTATCTATCTATCTATCTATCTATCTATCTAATGAATATTTATTTATCTAATATGGTATATATTCTAATTATAATTAAGAATCATTTAGTTTTCCCTTTTTTCTATCCTGTATCCGTTAAAGAACCTCTGTATCCACATTACTCTATTTAATGTGAATTGGAGCTCAATTGTAAAGGCATGGGCGGAAATGTTTATTACATTTTTTGACCTATACAAGTGACATATAAGAAATCTAAAAATATAAAAAGAAATTTCTAGTAATCTTCTGGATTTTTTGTCCTTTGCACTGCATCCATAATGGGGTTCAGCTGGACTAGACACAACCAGGAGTGATTACTGCAAACCCTGTTCAATCAAATCAACACTTAAATCGAACTTTTACAACAGTATGAAGTTGGTTAAAAGGTCTTACCCTGTAACACACAGGGACTCTGAAGAATGACAGTGAGAGCCATTATCTCGAAATGGAAAAACTCGGCACAGTGGTGAACCTTCCCAGAAGTGGCCAAAAATTCCAGAAAAAGAACATCATAACTATGGTCAAGCATGGTGGTGGAAGTGTGATGGTGTGGGGATGCTTTGCTGCTTCAGGGCCTGGGCAACTTGCAGCAATTTTGAGAAACATGAATTCTGCTCTCTACCAGAAAATCGCTAAAGGAGAATGTCCGCTCTTCAGTCTGTAAGTTAAAACTCAAGCGCAACTAGATTATGAAGAAACACAATGATCCAAAATCATAGCAGTAAATCCCAGTTCTAGAATTATGTGAAAGACTAATCTCCGGTTATCAGAAGCTTTTGGTTGAAGTTATTGCTGCTAAAGGTGGCACAACCAGATTTTATGTTTAAGGATGCAATTAATTTTTCACATGGGTGAAAGGTATTGGATAACTTTTGTGTCAATAAAACAAACAAATAAATAAAAACTGCATTGTGTGTTTACTCAGGCTGCCTTTGTTTTATGTTGTATTTTGTCAGAAGATCTAAAACTATTCAGTATGAGATATACACCAAAACGGAAGAACTCAGCGCTGTAGCTGTGCAGAATGTTTCAATCAACAGGAACTAACATGTTTCGAAAATGTTCCATAACACTGCATGTAACAATGTAACTGTAAATGGATAAAAAGTTCATAACATTTTGAAATAAATAAAATGGTACGTTTAATGAGAACTTATAATTATTGGAAAATAAGCAACTTCGAGATGGTGACGATAACTCTGTATACTTAGTGCAGGCCGTATCACACCATTCACGTCATTGCCATGTTGTGTGTTACTCCCGACTTTCCTAAGACATCAGGTAAAAATATTGGACAACACAAAAAAAACACTTTTTACTCATTTTATTGTGGAATCTCTACATTTACTGGAAACACTATTATGTGTAAGACATTTTTCTAAGGATATGAATGAGGTGTGTGTGTGTGTGTGTGTGTGATATACAGTGTGTGTGTGTGTGTGTGTGTGTGTGTGTGTGTGTGTGTGTGTGGTCTATATCACTGATAGATTCTGTCATCCTGTCATCCTGTTTAGGAAGTGGACTCAGCCACTGTTTCCTCTGGCTCTGTTATTCTCTGTTGTGACTACATTACAGCTCCTCAGTGTATACAGAACGTAGATCATCAGCTCATATAGTAAAGCTGACAGAAAGACATTATTCTGCCCAAGAATGCAGAGACAGTGATGGCATTTAACAATTTTTTTTTTTTTTTTTTTTACTCCTTTACTAGCATTGGTGAAAGTGTAATGCTCTCCAGACCCAGCATTCAAGGTTTAAAATATGCATTTTAGCTTTTTATTAGTTGCGAATTTGAACCAGATCCACGTTCAGTTTCATTCCAGCCAACAAACACGCAGGACAATTCTACAGAGAACACAATGTGACAAACAGTACGTTTTCTGCAGTTTCACTGAAAACCTATTTAATCTTATTTACAGCCATCTATATAGCTATTCACTCACTCACACACTTACTTATTCACTCACACACACACACACACACACACACACACACACACACACACACACACACACACACACACACACACACACACACACACACACACACACACACACACACACACACACACACACACACACACACACACAGAGTCCTTTTTACCCACCCACATATAATTGAGATGCCATTTGTTAGTCATTCTCTCTTGGTCCTCTTGGCTGACCTATGACTCAAACTCTCCACACCATTTGGTGCAAGTGTACTGGGGGTATCATTGCTTGCGTACACACACACACACACACACACACACACACACACACACACACGCAGAATGACCCACCAGACAAATAATATCTGGACAGTAGTAGTTCTGTGGTGGTCCCGTTCCATTGATGGGAACAAAGGGGAAAATACATTGTACTGAGCAACATATGAATTTTGGTGAGTAAATTTATGCCTACAATGTTCAACAATTCAGTGCGCTTAACTAAAAACATTTTTTTTCCCCAGTATTTTTTTGTGTGAAAAATAGGTCCTTATAAAAAAATAGAATAACATTATACAGGACCAATCATTTCTCTACATATAATATAATATAATATAATATAATATAATATAATATAATATAATATAATATAATATAATTCTCAAGTCTGTATGTATTTTGTTTAAAATTAAAACTGTTCAGTAATGTATATTATATTATATTATATTATATTATATTATATTATATTATATTATATTATATTATATTATATGATAACATAACCTAATATATTTATTATAAAATACTCAATGCCTCTTTCTCTTCATTTGTACCATTTACTCCAAACCTCTGAAGCTGTTAGAATCAAGTTAGAATAAATTATTAGTTTGCAATAAAATAGTAAATAGTAGACGTTGTATATATGTCCTCTCTCTCTCTCTCTCTCTCTCTCTCTCTCTCTCACACACACACACACACACACACACTTACACACACTTACACATGCAGATATAGATGGATGTTTTTAGAGATCACACTCAATTCCACCATAAATGTCTCCATGGTTCCTGTGGTGTTAACTGACTTTGAATTGTCTCCAAGCTCTCGAGGTGAAGAGCAGCAGGACACACTGCAGCTCTCTCTCGCTCTCTCTCTCTCTGTCTCTCTCTGTCTCTCTCTCTCTGTCTCTCTCTCTGTCTCTCTCTCTGTCTCTCTCTTTGTCTCTCTCAGTGTGCGTGTGATGGTCATGGCTACAGAGGTGACCTCGTTTTCTGACTGTGCCACTGTGGTAGATATTAAATCATGTAGCATTAAAACACCTGGACAGAGTGCAAAAAAAGATGGAATGAACACACACACACACACACACACACACACACACACACACACACACACACACACACACACACACATGAAGATATAGATGGATGTTTTTAGAGATCACACTGAATTCCACCGTAAATGTCTCAATGGAGTGTGTGTGTGATTGTGCCCTGCGGTGGACTGGCACCCTGTCCAGGGTGTACCCCGTCTTGTGCCCAATGCCTCCTGGGATAGGCTCCAGGTTCCCCGTGACCTCGAAGAAGGAATAAGCGATTGAAGATGGATGGATGGATGGATGTCTTTATGGTTCCTGAGGTGTTAACTGACTTTGACTTCTCTGTCTCTCTCTCTCTGTCTCTCTCTCTGTCTCTCTCAGTGTGCGTGTGATGGTCATGGCTACAGAGGTGACCTCGTTTCGGGACTGTGCCACTGTGGTAGATATTAAACCATGTAGCATTAAAACACCTGGACAGAGTGGAAAAAAGATGGAATGAACACACAGGAGAGCAATAGAAGACGAGAAACAGCTAACAAAGAGCATAATAAAGAGCTGTAGTGAGAGAGAAATGGTAGAGAGAGAGAGAGAGAGAGAGACTCTGCCCTTTCGGGTACACCCTGGTGATTAAGTGCTTGCCTGGTGCAGGGCTTGCTATGGTCCACTGCACACACAAAATCCACACATACTCACTCTATACCGAGTGCACTTTATGAGGGAACTACAGAGAGAAGGAGTTATTGACAGCTTCACTAGAGAGTGGAAACAAAAGACCACACTGAGGAAAAGAAGAGAAGAGAAGAGAAGAGAAAAGAAGAGAGGGAAAAGGAAAGTAACGTCAATAAGCCAGAAGGTCATTGCAATGGCAGCAAGGGATGAAATATGCTTTAAACAAGGGGGGGGGGTCACAAACTTTTGTCAGATGAACCCCTACTACTTATATGATTTGCCTCAGGTGCTCTCTACGGTATTTTCAGTAACTTTAAGCCTTTCAATAAATCTTATAAATGCTACATTTTATGATCTTTATTTACACTTCTGTGAAATGTTAAAAGCGTGATTCCACATGATCAACTTGCACGTTGTGTCCCACTGATAATTTGTACACTTTTACAGATTTGTATACATAATAATGCACTCACCCAATGTCCCGATGCACTACAACTCCACTTTACATTCAAATATAATCATTACAATGCTTTAAAATGCTTTAATTGCATTCATTTGTGAATGTATTTATTTTCTCCATGCTTTTCTACAAGTATCCAGTTTTAATTGATGAAAAGTATGCACTTTATTTGTGTCCCACAACATTCAGTCAACCCTGTTACCGATTACATTCACCCCTATGTAACATTTGGAATATTTAAAAAGTCCCCCAATTTCAGCGATTATTGATGACCTTAATCCGATTAAAGTCACAAATGGAATTAAGACATGTGGAGTATTCCTGTTTTAGTCGCATTATCAACGTGTATTACAGACACCTTAATGTACACACCTTAATCACACTATTAACGTCGTATGGGAGTTTTCACCGCATTTTGTGACAGGACACGTACACACACGGCAGCGCTCAACCCTTTCACGGCAAACAAGAGAGCACGGCTGCGTCTGAAACCGCGTACTTACCTACTATATAGTACGAGAAATACATATACCTCGGCTACTATATAGACGGTAAGTACGTGGTTTGGGACGCAGCCCACGGCTTCAAGCAGTCGTCTATTAGTCGTCTATAAACACCCAAAACTGTATACGGTACCATAATGAAGACTGTATGTCGATACGTGGAATTCTGGAGGGACGTGTGGCCCGGGGACGTAATGACGTGTGCCGTTAATCGAACTATGTTCTATAACATGTAAAACTAGAACATGAAAGGAGTATTCTAAAAGCGACTCATGTAAACACCTTAATCAGAACATTGTCTTATTCAGAATAAGATCAATAATTAGATTACTGCTGTCCATGTAAATGTAGTGATGGTACATTTGATGAATTGTGATGGATTATTATTATTTTTTTTATGGTAGTTTTTTAATCAGAGTATTGTCTTAATCAGGTTAATATCGGATTATTGTAGTCCATGTAAACGTACTGACTGTTACTTATTGTTACAAGAACAAAATGCAGCCTGGGAGAAAAAATGAAATATTGTTGCTTGAGATGGGTTGAGATGGCTTGAGATGGGACATTTTTGAACACAATTTTAAATGTTTTCATTTTAGGAGTTAAAAGGGTTAAAAATCCACCCCAAATATGTAATGATCCAGTAGTGTTATTGTTACCTTCTTCAGATAACAACATTCTTCACTATTCTAGCTTCCACTGTTTTAACATGTCCTAATTTGCTGTGAAATCTAGCTTTCAGCTAGTTTTCTGAAGGTTTTTGTTTTCTAGATTTCTTTTCAATGTATCGGTATGTTTTAAAGGGTTTTAAAGATGACATTTTAGCTATCAAGCATGATTGATAGCTGACTGGCTATACAACTGTACACTGGCATTCCATTCTGTGAGCCGAAAAGAAATCGACTTATTGGATGTTTTCAATCAGTATAAACAAATTAATTACTTTATTGCTGCAAGTATGTTATAAGAATAATCAGGACACCGTTGGGTTTCTGTGTGTAGAGTTTCGTGAATCCATGTTTATTTGCTGGTGAGCAGGGTGAAGGGGTGTGAGCCCAATGCTGGGCAAACAATTCACACCTCTCCACAATAACACTGGTACAGAGATAAAACAGACACAACTAAAGCTTTATTGACAGTAAAACACCGTGTACTTCTGCCGCAATACATTAATAACATGTAAACCTAGTATGCTAGATAAAAAAAATATAAATACTTATGAAAAACTTCTAATTAAATCTTAACGCCCTGAGTGTCTACTTTCATATGAGCCATTAATCATTACTGTGGAGCGTGACATCACAAATATATTCGATACTGAACACGGGCACCCCAAAACAAGCGCAAATTCCATTTTTTTTTTGTAAAAATGGTAACATGCTCTAATTCTATCATGTTTATAAGCAGTCATACATTTTGATTGTATTATTTGTCATTTCTATCACAACCTCGCAAAATCCCACTCGATATCTCAAGCTTCTACTGTAATACACTGGCGACGATGCTAAGCTCAATTTCGAAAAATTTGCAAACATTTTTAATGAGTCATTCAAAGAAATCTGACACAGCACAGGAAGGGCGATGTCAAATTTCTCTCTTAATATTCATTGACAGATATTTATATATATATAAAAAAAGATGTTCTTGCTTTGCTGTCACTGCTAAACTCATAGCTAATTATTAGCTAAGACTTTGGCTATTACGTCTTTTTCATGTGTGTTCATTGCACAGCATATTAACCGCTAATTGCTAGTAATTAAAATTACAGTTACTGACACCGAGGAAAATGGAAGGATTTATTGGCAATTTGCCGTTTTTGTGAGCTTCACAATACTAGCAGACTTTTACACTCTGCTGATCTCTGACCTGCAGCTCGATGCTAGAGACATGACTCCATTTTGTTCCTCTGCCAGTTCTAGTTTCCTGCAGCTCCAGATGTTCAAGGTGTTGATGGGTCATATTTGACTCACACAGGCCTGGCATTTCTCTCTTTTTCTCTCACTCTCGCTTCCCCACACCTGCCTCTCCCGCAGCATTAATGGCAGCTTAGACACATGGAGAGAAACGAGAGGAGATGAAATAAAAAGAGGAATGGGGGGAGTCCTGAGGGCAGAGCAGACCTCGGCTGGCTCTCGCTCACACGGCCCTGTTTAACAACCGCAGAAAAAGATGTCATAAAAACTTTCATGGGAAGCCAGAAAAAATTCAATATATATATATATATTTTAAAAGATCTGGGTTAAAAGTATTTTCTCGGAAGAGCGCAAGCACCGGTGATGAAATGCTAATGCTGATATATTACCATATGTGGTAAAGTGTTAGCCACAGCAGTACTGTGTCTTCTGGTAATAAGACACTTATTGATACGTTGCTGGCGGATCCGAACTACAAATAAATGCCACTCACGCTACGTTGGTCTGTTATTCTTAAAGGAACATCTTCTTAGCACTGGGACAGGCTCGAACTCCAGCTAAAGCAATTTGGCTCTGTGGTTAGTCTTCATTTTCACGCTGCTCGTTCCTCTACTGTCATTTATTTTTTTCCCGTGTCACATCGAGCATGTTCACAAATGAGGCGGATATTCAAACAGAGGACACAAGTGTGTTTGGTAACACGACTACGTGGCTGTAACCACAGCGTACGCCACGCCTGATCAAGCTTTAGCATAACACATTAGCAATTAAACCATTAGCATAACCCATTGACAAACAGGTGAAGCGTTTCAAGTTTGGGAATCAGCAATCTGAATCGCTTTTACACGGTCCATTAAATCATTTGACAGACTCAAATACATCCTCATCAGGCATTATAGGAGTAGACTCTTGCCAAAGTGCTTTCACAGTCATCTTTGCTCATATTTACCAAGGGTGCCAATATTATTTGAGAGCTCTGTATTTGGCTATTTTTTTTTCTTCTAGACATCTGTTTAAGAGAATTGATAATGTTTCAGTGAATTTCAGGTGATTTTACAGGGTTTTAAACATGACATTTTAGCCATGAAACTTGATTTATACCTGATCCACAGCTGACTAGCCATAGAAACGTAAGCTACATTAAGCTGCGGAATGCTAACATGGTTGAGTCTACTCATTCGGCTACTTTTAACGTACATAATACAAGTAAAATGTTTCATTTTATTTTGGTTTTAAATCTACATTTAAATTTTAAGTTTTAAATTTCATTTGTGTTTATAGTTCTAATAGTACTAAGATTTGTGCTAAACCTATGTTTGAAAGAATCTGTAGTAAACAGTTTTTGACACACTAATCTGGCCTTACATTATTACAGTATTACATTAAAATATTAAATAATTCAAATATTTTTTGAGTAAACAATTTGACTTTGATATATTTAGCTGTCTATTAAAGAGGAAAGTCACTGTTTAAAAAAATACATTTAAATGACGCTGTATATATATATATATACTAATATTGGACAGTGGCTGTTTAAAAATTTTTTTTAAGTAAATTAAAATGATAACTATTGTTTTTACACATTCTCTATTCAGCCATTAGTCATACCACACACACACACTAACATATTTGATCGTGATGTCTTCATCTCATCGGTTAAATTCTACTTCGGACAGAAAATTATCATTTTTATCCAAAAACAAATTTTATACGCTTATACAGGTCATAAGTCATGCACATTTGCCTCGCACCTCCGGGGTTGGGGGTTCGAATTCTTCCTCCACCCTCTGTGTGCGGAGTTTGTATGTACTCCCCGTGCCTTAGGGGTTTCCTCTGGGTACTCCGGTTTCCTCCCCCAGTTCAAAGACATGTGTTGTAAGCTGATTGGCCTCTCTGAATTGTCCGTAGTGTGTGAATGTGTGTGATTGTGCCCCGCAATGAGTTGGCTCCCCACAATCAGGGTGTCGCGTGCTTTGTGCCCTGAGTTCCCTGGGATACGTCCCAAAGACGTATCAGTACTTTGCTGAGGTTGCCAGAAAGGTTACAAGCACATGTGTAGGGAAATGAAATCACGTCACAATTATTGCATTATGAAAATGAAGAGTTGGAGCAAATGAAGTTAAGATGTACATATTTAAAATGTATGTTATATGCGTCCAAAATGGTAAGCTAGGAATTGTGTGGACTTTCTGCTGACACACAAGTGCTGGTAGCCTTCACAAAGTACCGCATACTGCTCCTGGGGCCTTCAAGTTGAACGTTGAGGGCTGAAGATCTCTATAAAGAGGATGAATAGGTGCTTTGGCTTGATGGTGGTAAGGAAAAGTCACACCCTGAAAGACCTGTCAGCTTTTGGTGCCATTCGTAGGTGTTGTGAGTGAGAAGTGAAGGGCAGTGTTAACTCCCTGTCAGTTTTACACACACACACACACACACACACACACACACACACACACACACATGGACCTGCTCGCTGTGTGTTCTCTGCAGGATGTGGAGATTATTTTATCACTGCAGGAGTCCAGGACATTCCTGCTGGACTTCCGAGCGTTGGTGGGATAAAAGCGAGGTGTGTTTGCTGTGACTCCGGTTTCACTCGCTGTTTGGGCCACGGGTTCAGGGCAGCTTGATCCGGTCTGGAGGCTTTTGTGGATTTATAGATTTTTCTAACAGCACCAAAGCTCTCCTGAACAAACACATTACAAATTCACACTCCCGGTGCGATGAACACCACCGCAACACCCCCAGCACTGCCTGCGGAAGAAGAGAAATAGTGTGTGTGTGTGTGTGTGTGTGTGTGTGTGTGGGAAGAAGGGCAGCTGATGTGGAGACAGGAAGAGAGTGCGACTCGAATAGTGAGAAATTCTGAAACCCTCGACGGGGTCCTAGAATAATAACGTGTAACGCGTCGGGTCTCTGATCACGTTCTCTTTGCACATCAGGCCTTTTCAACTGGGTAAAATGAGTCAGCTTCAAAGCACAGTGCAGATGAATGGAGTCATACACACTGAGCTCTGACCTGACAGTGTGAACGCCTCTACACTACACTTTACCTTTGACTCAGTTCAGGTGAACAGAGTTCTCTTAAACTCTACTTAATTAAGTACTGTTTCAATATTACGTCATAGTCTGTATTATTGTGTAGTGTAATGCTGTATCACTGTAATGTGGATGTTTATCAGTGTTTTATCACTACGATCCCATGCAGTCAATCGTACTCCTATACTTGTTCTTGGCTGCTAGTGAAAGTCCACTCAAATGCTTTCACTCTACCTGTTCCAATTCAGTTCAATTTTTTTTGTATAGCACTTTTTAACAATGGAAATGGTCTCAAAGCAGCTTTACAGAAACATATATACACAGGATAGAGGTTTTAAGTGTGTGGATTTATCCCTATTGAGTGAGCCGGTGGCGAAGGTGGTGAGGTAGAAACTCCCTAAGATGATATGAGGAAGAAACCTTGAGAGGAACCAGACTTAGAAGGGAACCCGCACTCATCTGGGTAACGAAGGAGAGAGGGAGAGGGAAGTAAAGAGAGGGAGAGATTATTAGGTAGGCTTACTATTCCGTGATGGATAAGACTGTGTACCTGTGTGGGTTTCCTTCAGGTATGGCAGTTTCCTCGCACTTCCAGTGCCAGTTGGTGGAATGGCGACTTTTTACAACCATGCTGAGCAGAAAAGCATTTCAGAATGCACAACCTTGTGGCAGATGGGCTATATTGGTGTTTTTCTAATCTTCAACTCTCCAGTTTTGATGAAACTGTGCTTAACGTAGCCTCAGGTTATCCGGGGCGTAACCTGGCCTGGGCATTAGGGGCTATAAGCCTGAAGATTTTATCTACAGCCCTGAATAATTCTCCAGTGTGAGCGGTTTGTCACTACGTAACTGGACGTCAGTAAAAGAAGACGGCGGTGATGTCATTTTGTATCTTAAGTTAACAGAGTGATGTATGTACAGGAAAATATGTGGAAAAACTCATGTCTTATGGGCTGACAGGTCTCAATTCTGTCCAACGCTAGCTCAAACAGTCAGTTAGTGTGAGGGAGAAAAACAGATATATGTTATTTATATATATATATATATATATAATTAATTAATTAATTATTATTATTATTATTATTATTTCTCAATGAAATATTTGGGGAAGGGAGGGGAGAAAAGGTAAATGAATCACATGAATATGAATCACATGAAAATGAATTACATGTAAAGGAATCACATGCATGAATATGAATTACATGAAAATTAATTACATGTAAATGAATCACATGCATGAATATGAATCACATGAAAATGTATCATATGTAAATGAATCACATGAAAATTAATTACATGTAAATGAATCACATGTAAATGAATCACATGCATGAATATGAATTACATGAAAATGAATCATATGTAAATGAATCACATGAAAATGAATCACATGCATGAATATGAATCACATGAAAATGAATCATACTTAAATGAATCACATGTAAATGAATAATATGAAAATGAATAAATAAACAAAGGCAAAAAAAAACAGATATATGCCGATTTTTTTTTATCAGTAAAGAGGTTGAAACTGAAACACTAAGATGTGTAAATGTCTATACGAGTTCCAGTTTACGTGAACATGATATGAGCAGAGCATAAGGACAGCTAATGTACTTTGCATGTCACTGTAGCAGCTAAACCCATACAGTGATAGTTTAGTTGTACCTCCTCTTAGCTAGTGACACCAACTAGCCAAAATGTTTGATATTTTATCGGTCTGGTAGTCCTACAAACAGTGTTAACACTAATTTTAAGCATTTAGCCATGAAATGTAAGAAAAAAAAAGAATCTAGGCTCAGCCCTGGGTGATTAACAGTCAGAAAACCTCTGCAGGTTCCTGTTCTGCGCAGGGTGGACCGTCCCGCGCGCCCTCGGTTTTTTTTGGGTTGTTATTTTCCCCCCTTTTGTATTTTCTGTGTTTTTACCTAACCCTTCCCCGCCCCTATCTTGTTGTGACATTTTTTCATAACCGAATTTGCCAGTTGTGTTTTTTTTTTTTTTTTTTTTTTTTTTTAAAACTTCCCGCCATCTTTTTTTCCCCAGATGATCTATCAGGCACTCACACAGACAAAGTAACACACATCTTCAGAATGACACACTTGTTCTGCCTCTTTCTCAAACACACACACACACACACACACACACACACACACACACACACACACACACACACACACACACCCCCGGCTGTAGTGTGGCAGTTGCTGGGTCAGAATTACACACAGTAAAGTTTTACAGGTGCAGCGAGGCGGGTAATTGGTGTGTTAATTCGGCCGCGAGCGCTCGGCACACTCTAATGAAATTTCCACTGGTGTTCCCTTACGTCCTGCAGGTCAGCAGGCAACTTCCTGTTTGGATAAGGAGCACTTTAAAGAGAGAGAGAGAAAGGAGCAGAGAAAGAAAACAGGAGGAAGAGAACGAGAGAAGGAGACTGAGAGAGAGAGACTGAGAAAGAGAGAGAGAGACTCAGAGAGAGAGAGAGAGAGACTGAGAGAAAGAGACTGAGAGAGAGAGATAGACTGAGAGAGAGAGAGAGAGAGACTGAGAGAGAGAGAGAGACTGAGAGAGAGAAATAGAGAGAGAGAGAGAGAGAGTGTGAGCGGGGCACTCTTTGACTTTCAGCTGTGCAGGTCCGGACTGGGGCGGAGGGGGGTAAAGGGGACGGATGGAATTTCAATTTGCTGCTAACCACCCGCATAACCACCTACACACACTCTCTCACTCGCACAGTAACACTCACACACACACACACACACACACACGCATGATGTTCTGAGGACGAGGAGAGCAGATGGACAGTTAGAGAATGTGTGTAGAAATGATTGTTGAACCTGAATTCATGACTTTCCAGATATGAGACGTGACTGAGATGATTTTGTCTCAGAATCACTGGACCTGAGTATTCACATACTGAGGGTAAAATGAGTGAGTATGAGGACTATGACAAAAATAAATGCCATGTGTAGAAGGAATGTGCCTCTGGGATGTGTATGTGTGTGTGTGTATTCTCGGGGTGGTAATGGACACATGCCATTCAACCAAAGATGCCTGAGGCAACCCTCAATGACAAACTAATAAAGGAAGTATAGGGAGATGCACAACATATGTCTTTTTTTGCCAAACAATTCCACAGACATGAATTATTGGTATTCGGGTTGATATTGGAATGTATTGTTGGCTGGATCAGTATTGGACCGGATTTGATAGTTCTGATCCACTTCATTGATATGTATTATTCTGTGAATGAATGAATGAGGATGCATTATGAGGTCAATATCAAGTAGACATCCACTTATCCTACAGGGGATGCAAGGAACCTATCCCACAGAACTCGGGGCACAAGGCGGGGGACACTCTGGACATGATGCCAACCCATCACAGCTTACACATTCACACACTATGGACAATACAGACTATATGGAAATGCCAATCAGACTACAAGACATGTCTTTGGACTGGAGGATAAAACTGAAGTACCTGGAGGAACACCCCAAAGCACAGAGAGAACATGCAAGCAGGGTGGAGATGGGGTTTGAACCCAACTCTGGAAGTGCGTGCCAACAGTATTAACCACTAAGCCACCGTATCCCCAGAATTCTAATATCAGTATTAAACCAAAAAGTATTAAAATGTTTATTTATTAGTTATCTGTTCTCTTGTAACTTTGTTATATTAATATATTAAGAGAGAAATTAGTTCTAATATATAGAATAAGTTGTCATATAAAGTGATGTTAAACTGTAGAAATGACTTTCTGTGGTACATTATGAAGAATTGAGCTGGACTGGTATTCCTGCCACATGACCCATATTTCTGTCTCCAGATCCAACACCACCATGGCCAGGATAAAATGCCTACTGAACATTATATACGTACACACAGGTGACACTTTAATGATAAGGAGTCTTTATTGGTCACATATACAGTAGAGCACAGTGAAATTGTTTTCTTCGCATACCCCAGCCTGGGGTCAGAGCACAGGATCAGCCATGATACAGTGCCCCCGGAGCAGAGAGGTTTAAGGGCCTTGCTCAAGGGCCCAACAGTGGCAGATTGGTAGTGCTGGGGCTTGAACCTCCAACCTTCAGATCAGTAACCCAGAGCCTTAACCGCTAAACCACCACTGCCCCGTGTTTAGTGATTTAGTAAGGTGTTGGCCCGTCATGAGCCGTCAGAACAGCTTCAGTGCTCCTTGGCAATGATTCTCTTGGGAAGTCTCTGGAAGTGTGCTGAAGCAATGAACACCGTTCTCCCAAAAGATATTCCGTTTTCACTCAGTGTTTGGATGATGGTGGTGGAGCGCACTTTCTGACTCCCTTTTCTAATCTCCCACAGGAGTTCCACGTGGTTCAGATCTGGTGACTGTGAAGACCATAATAGGTGATTGACCTGATCTTCATCTAACCCTTCAGTGAGCCCTCGTGCACTGTGGATGGGGGTGGAGTCATCCTGGAAGAGACCATGCCTATCGAGATAGAAATGTTTCATTAAAGAAAGGATAACGGTGATCTGGAAGAAGAACTTTGTGTTGATGTGCAATAAATCTTTTATCTGGAAGGAAAAGTGGAATTAAACCATGCAACCATAAAATAAAGAAATAATCCCTCCCTTACCCGCCCCCTTCCACACAGAATAACAGAGCCACCATTTTTTCCATAGATCACTCTTTTTCAAAAAACGTTCAATCTACAGGGTGTCCAAAAAGTCTCTATACATGGGGGAATTTAACATTTTTTAGCAAAATGTCTCTCAAAACCATTCATACTCAGTATATATATATTTATATCTCAGACTTTGACAAAAGACAAAAGAATAAAGTAATAAAGTATTGAAATCATTCTCATGGATGGATCAGGAAGCTGTTGCAAGGTTGTGATGGACTTTAAGAAAGAACATGGCGAGCACATCACACATGACACTGTTGCCAAACTCATCCACCGACAAAGACACGACCAAACATAGTCCCTTACTGTATGGAGACTTTTGGGACACCCTGTAGAATCCTTAAGGAATCTTTAATATACCATACCAACTGTGATTCTTTAGAGGTTTCCAAGTACAACCTTAACCATCCAAAGAAAATTTGGAGGAGCACATTTTTTTTAGGGAAGGGAGTGTATGTATCTTTTCTAAGAATGTATTTATGTGTGTTAGTGGTGTGTTGTGATTTTCTCATCTGATCTGTGGCTCTGTCCAACCACATCCTTAGTTTATTTAGCCTTTTCTGAACTTCCTTCAAGAGGAAAGACTCAGGATCTGTCCTGAACTAAAGACTAGCGCACTGAACAGTGTACCAAAACAATACCACCACCTAAGGTAAGCTATGAAGGCATAACAGCATGACACCTACTACACCTACCATTTCAGGGAAGATCACTGGGCACACGGGGGTACATCCTGGATAATATCATGTTTGTTAATCGTCTGCCAATAACGACACATCCTTAAGTATTCTATACTACAACAATTTGAAAAATTATTATAGTTTATACATTTTTTTAAAGAGTTGCACATACTGATGGGGCGGCTGTGTCTCAGGTGGTAGAGCGGGTTGTCCACTAATCGTAGGGTCGGCGGTTCGATTCTCGGCCCACGTGTCTCCACATGCCGAAGCAGGCAGTGGGTCCTTGGGCAAGACACTGAACCCCAAGTTGCCCCCAATGGCAAGTTAGTGCCTTGCATGGCAGCTCTGCTATCATTGGTGTGTGAGTGTGTGTGTGAATGGGTGAATGAGACACGGTGTAAAGCGCTTTGGATAAAAGTGCGCCATTTACCATTTACATACCTTTTATCTAATTACAGTTACAATGAATGTAGTGTAACTTTTCCGAAACAAATTTTTTCCTGTTATCACTTCCACTATAGAAGCTATAAACAGTCGATCAGTCGTAATACAATGACAAAGCAGTGACACTGGAGACTCCTTCCGTAAATGTTAAATAAAGGTCTCCTCACCGAAAACATGTCTATGATTACACACATTTTGAATATGGAGCATTTACTTTACATGTCCCCGTGTGTGTTGTTACTATAGACATTAAAACATAGAATGTGTAATTAGTACATTTCAGTTACGTTGATAAAAATGACATAACGGTTAGCTGTGCCTGACAGGCTCCTGTTGAGAAGACGTATGTATAAGAACTTGACATGTGCCCTATGATCCTGACATTGGATCCTTGGGATGGAATTTACGCGCACACACACACACACACTCTGACCAGCTGTTGACAGAGCTCATCACACTTGCACAGCCTGTCCATTCACTCTGACTGATGATCCTAGCACCCACCCACCCACACACACACACACACCTGCTGAGAGGACACAAACAGTCCCACAGGGACAGAGCCGGGATAGACACGGGCTAGTGCGCTCAGTGAAGGTGATAACAGAGTGCTGATGGTTTTTCATTTGTCTTGACCGTTGGTGGCCTCAGTGATTCTGTCACGGCTAGTTAAGGGTCCTGCATGAGGAGTGTGCATGCTTGCAACTCACACACCAAGTGTTTAACTCTATTTGTATACTCCTATGACCTGGTATAGTGTCCACCACTCACACTCTCTATTTGTCCCAAAACCGCCTCTACCCTGTGATCTCCCCATGCACTGTGACTTTGTTTTTCTCCTCATTCGTTGCAGGCCATTCATGGCATTTCTCCCATATCCAGACTGACTTAAATTTATCTAATTTTATACACAGGGTTAAGCAGTGGCATCTTGGCAGTGCTGGGATTTGAACTCACGACCTTCTGAGCGGTAGTCCAACATTTTAACCAATGAACTACCATTTGTGCACTAAGTTCCCATATGTTTCTGGCTTCGCCCGTGACCCTGTGAAGGATAACCGATATGAAAAATAGATGGCTGGATGGATTACTTAATCAAAATAATTATTGGTGCTACAAGTAGTAAGGAGACATTGCATGAAAGCGACATGATTGTTTGAGTTCCACTCCAATATACTGTACAAATAGTATTTAATATTGCGATTTTGGTTACTATTTTGGTTGCAGCTGTTATTGGCCCTATGAATTCATATGAGAAAATATATATTTGAAGTATATTCTCGCTGATATTTTACATTTATTTTAGTACATCTGGGTGATCAGGAACAGGAAATTGTTCATCCATGACTTCCTGTATCACAGGGGTATAAATTTGATGTAACACATAGGCCAAATTCCCTTATTCATTCGTAACAATGGATAAGAGCAAGGAATATGGCTGTGATGTGCGGCAAAAGGTTGTTGAGCTTCACAAAATGGGAAGTGGCTATAAGAAAATAGCACAAGCATTGAACATGCCCATTTCTACCATCAGGGCAACCATTAAAAAGTTCCAGTCAACGGGAAATGTTATGAATCAACTTGGAATTGGACGTGTGTCTATATCGTCTCAACGAAGTGTGAAGAGGATGGTTCGAGTGGCCAAAAAATCACAGCTGAGGTTCAGAGCTGGAGAATTACAGAAGTTAGCTGCGTCTTGGGGTCTCTAAAACTACAATCCCTACAATCACCACAAGTTGTTTGGAAGGGTTTCAAGAAAAAAAAGCGTCTACTTTCATCCAAAAACAAACTCAAGTGTCTTCAGTTTGCCAGACACTACTGGAACTTCAAATGGGATCGGGTTCTATGGTCAGATGAAACCAAAATAGAGATTTTGGTAATAAACACCAGAGGTGGGTTTGGTGCCCACAGAGAGGTAGCCATATGGAAAAGTACCTCATGCCCACAGTTAAACATGGAGGTGGATCTTTAATTTTTTGGGGATGTTTTTCTGCCCGAGGACCTCAACATTTTGTTAGGATACATGGCATCATGGACTTTATCAAATATCAACAGATATTAAATGAAGACCTGACTGCCTCTGCCAGAAAGATTTAAATGGGCCATGGATGAATCTTCCAGCAGGACAATGATCCAAAACATCAAAATCATCACAAAAATGGTTTACTGAACCCTAAAATCAAGGTCCTGCCATGACCGTCCCAGTCCCCTGACCTGAAACCAATAGAAAACCTGTGGGGTGAACTGAAGAGGAGAGTCCACCAGCGTGGACCTCGAAATTTGTAGGATCCGTATGGAGGAATGGTCTCAGATCCCTTACCATGTATTCTCAGACATTATAGGAGAAGACTCAGAGCTGTTATCTTGGCAAATTGAGGTAGCACAGACTATTGACTAAACGGGTGCCAATAATTGTTGCACACCTATATTCAACAAAGTTTTTTGTTGTTGATAAACCTGTGTTGTGTTTGCAATTGTTTGATATCCACGAGAGAAGAGTATTTTTGTGATTTTTTTAAACAAAAGACCAAAAGGTTAAACAATAAAGACAATTTTCCACAACATGCAACTTTTTTTTTTGCTCATATTTACCAAGGGTGCCAATATTAGTGGAGGGCACTAAAATTTGACATGAAGTACAACCCACAACCACAGGAGGGCACCAAGTACCGAACTATACATGCCATTGCACACACAGACACACACACACAGTAGTGTGTTAGACTTTGCCTTGAACCCTGGTTTAATCACATAAAATTATGCTATAATAAAAAAAATAAAGATTATATATATATATATATATATATATATATATATATATATATATATATATATATTTATATATTATATATATATATATATATATATATATATATAAAAAAATAATAAATATATATATATATATATATATATATATATATATATATACACACACACACTAGTATAGGCTACAAGATATATTCTCTAAAATTATATATTTGTTACATAAACCATGACTGACAGAACTGGATCCAATTCATGGACTCATACAATATTTCTGCTGTTTGTCAGCGGTTCCTGATTTTCTTGGTGATTAAATCAATACAAACCATTTCCTGGTCTTACAGTCTAATAATAACTTTTAAAGGGAAATCTCAGCCTTTACTTGAATTAAATGAGAAAAAAAGAGGTTTGGGCTTGTGTTTGAAGGGCAGCCTGTTAAAATGTCTGGGATATTTTTCACTGAGGCGACTTAAAAATAGCCCGAAACCAAAAAAGCCACATGCTATAAAAAAAAATAGAAGAACTTTGCTTCGAAATGCTGCTTCATCAAAGTAACACGGTTCAAAAAGGATCAGGATAAAATTGGACACAAAGTGTTTGAGGTTGTTGTTTCTTTTTTTTTCTTCCCTCCCTCGGTCGGTCTAAAACATTTTTTTTTTACGTCTCACCATTGAAATTGTGTTTATTTTTGCATTTTCCGCATCATAAGCTTTAGCAATTAGCTCGTCGCTGACAGAGATGTGCGATGCCGATCCGTTCCTGATAAAAGCGGTTGTGATCTGATCTGAACTCGGGCTCTGTGTGACCACATCCTCCGTTTATTTTCACTTTTCTTCCCTTCCTTTAAGAGGAAAGACTCGGGCTCTGTCTCAAACCGCAGACTACCGCACTGAATAACGTGTCAAAATACTAGACTTCTGTAGTAGCCTACAGTACTCATCATACTGTTTGACAGGAGAGCATTAGCAAACATTATAAATCAACAGTCAGATGCTGAACAATGAGAGATAATGAACGGTAGCCTAAATGTTGCATGTGTTGATACTAGCGTAGTTTCAAACATACGCATTGCTTATTTAAATAACCAGATTATTATCTGTGTGTGTGTGTGTGTGTGTATGTGTGTGTGTGATTTGACCAACTTTATTAAAATGGTAATTTCCCCTCATCTCTCTCTATCTACATCCACGATTCCACAAAATGGTGTCTCTTTTACTTTCTTTGGATCAACATGGCTTTATTTTCTGGCTTCCTCATCCCAAGCGAAGGGTTCCATAAATCAGTTCATACCACAGCACTGTTAATTCTTGATTCTGATTCGTCGAAAATGTTTCTTTCTGACTAATCCGATTTTAAAATGGTCTATAACCTATAGCAGTAAGATGAGAGTAATTCGAGACAGGTCTTCTAGTACCTTGTTGTTTTTATAGTAACCGCTATAATCATTTATTATGAATTATAAACAGATTAAAAACTCTTAATGAGCAAACAGAAGCATGTAAGTGTTGTTGATATGCTGATGTTTTCTTTAAGGATGTTTATTGAACATTTATGGAAGGAGTCTCCAGTGTCAGTGCTTTGTCTTTAATTTATTTATTAATTTTCATATGATTCATTTACATGCGATTCATTTCCATGTGATTCATATTAATGTGATTCATAATCAAGCGATTCATTTCCATGTGATTCATTTACTGATTTGCTTCTCTTTATATCCAGTTTTAGACTGTGATATTACAAAGGTCTTCCAGATTATTACTCACCACACTGTATGAGATAACCACAGTAAAACTGCCTAAATTTTATAATATAATTTGTTCAATTATTTATTATAATTTAGGTCAGTGCTTTGTAACAGTCAGTGGCTTTTCCACCATAGGAACATCTTCAGGACAGAAGACTTTCTATACATATTTAAATAATGTGGCAGTTTAAAAAAAAAAAAAAGAAGAGTTTGCCTTTAAAATAAATCTCTCCTGTGGTGGTCCAATCAAAGGAAGAGAGAGAGAGAGAGAGAGAGAGAGAGAGTGAGAGAGAGAGAGTTTCATGAATGTTCTAGAAAAGTAAATAATTAAGTAAAAGATAAAACAAACAGATCCTATATACCTTTTACTTGCTTCCTATGGTATCAAGGAATGAATCAGTGTTCTAAAAGTTATTATACCCTTTTATACACATTGATTTAAATCTTAACCACACAGCTTATTACAATGGATATAAAAAGTTTATACACCCCTGTAAAAATGACAGGTTTTTGTGAAAAAAAAAAAAAAAAAAATATATATATATATATATATATATATATATATATATATATATATATATATATATATATATATATATATATATATATATATATATATATATATATATAAACCAAAGTCAGAATTTTTTCCACCCTCAATGTGATATTACAACATATAAAAATTAAAAACATTAAATATATTTTTTTAAATGAATCAGAAACATTTTAGGGACAAATAGGGAAAAAAAAGTCACAATAACCTGATTGCATAAGTGTGCACACCCTTTTATAATTAGGGATGTGGGTGTGTTCAGAAAGAACCAATCAAATTCAGTCTCTTGTTCAAAGGTAATTATCATTCAGCTGTAGTCAATGAAATTATTCTGATTAACCCCAAATAAAGACCAGCTGTTTTTGTAGGATTTTCTTCACATCTTTTCTTCTGATTTCTGAAGCCATGATCCACAACGAACTTACAATGCATGTTCGGTATCAGATGAGGGTTATAAACGAACGCCCAAAACATTAGATGTATAGTGCTGTGAAAAAGTACTTGGGTTTGATTTCTTCTGATTTTGTGTATATCTCATAGTAAGTAGTGTAAGTGAAAACTACTTCAAACTTCAAACAAAAAACAACATAAAACAGGCAATCTGAGAAAACTTCTTAAACATAAAATCTGGTTTTGCCACCTTTAGCATCAACCAAACACTTCCTATAACTTCCTATAACTTTGCTTTGGATCATAGTCTTGCTGAATAATCTAGTTGTGCTTGAGTTGAACTTACAGACTGAAGGCCAGACATTCTCCTTTAGGATTTTCTGGAATTCATGCCCAGAATTCATGCCCAGGCCCTGAAGTAGGAAAGCATCCCCACACCATCACACTTCCTCCACCATGCTTGACCGTAGGTATGATGATCTTTTTGTGGAATTCTGTGTTTGAATTACGCCAGATATAACGGGACCCCTGTCTTCCAAACAGCTCTGCTTTCAACTCATCAGGCCACAGAACATTCTCGCAAAAGGTTTGAGGTTTGAGGTGTGTTTTGGTAAAATTCAGATGAGACTTAATGTTCTTCTGGGTTAGCAGTGGTTTTCACCTCACCACTCTTCCATAGATGCCATTTTTGCCCAGTGTCTTTCTGATAGTGGAGTCATGAACAGTGACCTTTATTGATGCGAGAGAGGCCTGTAGTTCCTTTTATGTTATTCTTGGCTCTTTTGTGACTTCCTGGATGAGTTTTGGTCCTCATTTGTAATTCGCTTTGGATAAAAGCATCTGCTAAATGAATAAATGTTAATGTAAATGTAAATGAGTTGCTGTTGTGCTCTCCGAGGAATTTTGGAAGGTCGGCCACTTCTGGGAAGGTTCACCACTGTGCCGAGATTTTCCATTTGGAGATAAAAAGCTCTCACTGGGTTTCTTCGGAGTCCCAGTGTGTTACTGTGTAAACCTTTTAACCAACTTCATGCCATTATAAATGTTCTATTTAAGTATAGATTTGATTGAACAGGGTTTGCATTAATCAGGCCTGGTTGCGTCTAGTCCACCTGAAGCCCATGATGAATGCAATTTCATAGATTTGGGGAATTAGTAACTATGGGGGCAAACACACTTTCAGACAGGCCCAGTTGATATTGGATAACTTTTTTGCTTCAATAAGTAACATTATCCTTTAAAAGCTGTATTTTGTGTTAACTCACGTTACCTTTGTTTTATCTTAGATTTCGTGTCAATTTCTGAAACAATTTATTATGAGATATATACAAAAAAATTCAGAAGAAATCAGAATGGGGCAAATACTTTTTCACAGCACTGTACAATGGAAGTCCATAAAGGCTATCATCAATAAGTGGAGAAAATGGAGCACCACAATGACATCACCAAGAACAGGATGTCCTTCCAAAATTTTTAAAAGGACAAAACCTTACCAGGGAGGCTTCCAAGAGACCTACGCCAACATGTTGACCTATGCCAACAGGGGTATGCAGACTTTTTTTTTATATCCATAGTAAGTTATTCTGTTTTTCATCTTAAAGCATGTAAACATTGATAGAAAAGGTTGAGTGTGAGGTTGAGTGTGTGGAATGTCTAGACATGCTGGAGTTTAAGGAATTAACACATTATTATTCCACATTTGCTTGAAGCTTTCTGCACATTTGAGTACATTTCTGTTGTGGATGGTCCTATATGGATACCCTAAAGATTTACACTATCCAAAAACAGATTCAACCTTACTTCAGTGAATAATTTCACCTGGATACTGTAGACTTGTACATATGAGCTGCTGCTGCAGTAGTCATGAAGACTCATGTGCACATCCCAGGACTCTTATTCACAATCTGTAAACACACAATTTGTCACAATACAAACTCTTTTACTCCTGTAATTATATCCGAAATGTTCTTATCCTACTTTCTGCTGTCACCAAGAAGAGCACGGGTTCCTTTCGACTCTCTTCCTCGTTTGAGTGAGGAAGTTTTCCCCTGCCACATGTCGACTCTGGTTTGCTCATTAAGGATCTAAATCTTCCCTAAAGCTGCTTTGTGACAATGTCCATTGTGGAAAAGAGCTATACAAATAGAATTGAATTGAATTTACAGTATGCTCGGATTGTAGTTTGTAAGGCGCCGGCTAAATGAATAAATGCAAATGTGTCGGTAAGGAATGCGCGCATGTAAATCAACTCAATTACAGTTATTGATTTCTCCTCAGTAATCACGCTGACTGTAGTCTCAGACCGTCCTGCTAGTTCAGTAATCCTCACTGGATTAACACGTTCCTCCTGGAGTGTGTCTGTTCATCAACACAACTGCTCAGATAGATTACACACACACACACCCTAAGAAAACAGTTTTAGTTCTGCATATACCCTTTAAATTGTAATACTGTATGCATGTGTCACACGGGCGCTCCTAATCATGTATGCAGCCCTTCCTAATGCCTAATTCATTTTGTATTCACATCCATTCACTCTCTGTTCTCTCTCTCTCTCTCTCTCTCTCTCTCTCTCTCTTTCTGATAGCATAGTGTGTTTTATCGTTCAGATCCAGACCCCTGTAGGAATGTGAACACTCTGTCTTGTACAGTGGGACTGTGGCTTTTTATAAAGGAAAAGCACTGTCACACATGCACGCGTGCACACACACACACACACACACACACACACACACACACACATGCATGGAAAATGTGATTCCTTGTGGTGGTGTAGCAACTCATTTATGAGAGATATTAATAAGTTGTCATTGAGCATCAATGCACACCTGGTCTGATCTCACGTCATACATAGGGCCCTTCATCAGCACTCGGATGAAGATGTGTATCGATTGTTGTCCTGTGCAGAGGAAGATGATGTTCCTGGAGATGTTGTGAACGGTGTTGGACACACTCGGGCTGTCCTGTGGTCTCGGTAACGATGATCTGCTGAGTGGATCAAGGGCTGCAGATGACTTGCAGATGACAGACGGAGCCAAAAAAGAGTGTGTTGAAGTCAGTAGGGAAATCCGCCGCGATGATGTCACTTAAGGGATTTGTTCCGATTGGTTTAAAGGAAACAGGGTCATTTCAGAGGGAGCTGTAACGGTTTTAAACAATCTGCTATTTTAATCTTGTCGCCATTCTCCGTGAGTGCGTGCGTGCGTGTATGTGTGTGTGTGTGTGTGTGTGTGTTATGACCCTGGTGGTCCATCTCGGTGTAGTTGAGATGGTAAAGCCATCACAGTGAGGTGGGTCAGTAGGCGACACCCAGCAGGAGGGTTAAGAGGTGACACAAGCCCTGGGCCTGATCACACACTTAATAGGTTTCCCCCTCTCTCTCTCTCTCTCTCTTTCTCTCTCTTTCTCTCTCTCTCTCTCACACCACACACACTTTAATACTGAATCTGTTGGTTTCATTCATTTAAAGGAAAGGCTTGTAGTGGTGATAGACCATCTATTTCACTCTATCTTCGTCACTCACAGTTTCATTACACACTCCTCTGTGGGAAATAAAGGTACTGTACTTGCACTTTTTTTGTTCCCAGAGGTACAAACAAAGTAAATGAACCCTCAAAAGTACATCTGTCATCCTTAAATGTACCTTAAATGAGATTTAAAGCTGTACTACATGCTCTAGGTACTGTAACTAAAGATACTAGTCTTAAATCTAGAACTCATAAAGGTTCTTGCTTGTCCCTCTGTTCGAATTTCAGGTTCAATGTAGAACCCTGAACAGAAAATAAGGTTCGAAGTAAAACCACGTCAGGAAGCCAGGAACCCTTTAAGAGTCAAAGTGTTTAAAGAAGTTACTAAATACATGACATACATTCCTGTACAGTCACGCTGCTTAAAAATATAAATAAAAATCACAGAAGAAAAAGGACATGAGGTTCATATGAAAAATTCCAACCTGTTTTCCCAATTTTCTAACATCTGGGAGTTTTTATGGTTACAAATCGCCACATGATGCCACATTGTTTTCCTTTTTTATGCCGTTAAGTGTTTACAGCTTCCGGTTCAATCTCTGATTCTGTTTGTGCATAGAAAACCAGTATGAAAACCTAAAGGCATCAGATTACCAGTACGCGTACCTTAAATAACCCGATTTCTCTGCCTAAAATCTTCACTCTACTTTACGATGTCGTAGTAAGCAGTTTATAACGCCTCAGTGATAATCTTGTAAATGCTGAAAATCAATTAATGATCATATCATTGCTGTATTCGCCTAAAAGTTGTAACTTGACTCGGAAGAAAACAAAGAAACAAACAACCTTCGCAATTCAACTGCATAGTTTCTTCTCGAGAACTTGAGGTTTTTATAATAAAAATTGCTCAAAAAAAGGGAAGAGCATCAATAGTTAACAAAGTAGCACTTCTTTACTTTTAAATGAGTTATACTGTATATAATATTATTTATATCTAGCTTTAGATCAATCAACATACAATGAATATCTGCTTGTTAAATCTTTAACACCGACTATACAAATCACTGTTTTCAGGAAGTAAATATACATCACTCATCACAGTTAGCTTGGTAGCTTGATGCTAAGGAAAGACAAACAGGGAGGGTTCCATGGTTTTTTCCCAGTTTTTAGCATGAACGTACGGAGATAAAACATGATGTTCTCCGACTTCCCATTTCCATTTGCAAAACTGCCATTCTATATTTTCTCTACACTTTAAATTCATGTCATTATGTGATATCACTGAAGATGTCTTAAGAGGATAATAATCAACAGTATAGTTGCTGTGATGCAGTTTGACGCAGCACTGCATTACTGTTACACTAATACCTGGAAGTTGATTATTTTCCAAAAATTCAGCATGTCCTGAAGTGTTTTATTTCTCCTACATCACAGAAATTTGCTAACAATATTTCTTTTTCTTCTAAAGAGCAACACACTTCTTATCAGTATAAGTATAGTTACATGTAATGTTGTGGAATGAGTGCGAAAAACAAATCTTTCCTGTTATCACTTTCCTGTTATCACTGGGCGGCTGTGGCTCAGGTGGTAGAGCGGGTTGTCCGCTAATCGTAGGGTTGGTGGTTCGATTCCCGGCCCACGTGACTCCACATGCTGAAGTGCCCTTGGGCAAGACAAGTTGCTCCCAATGGCAAGTCACCGTCTTGCAAAATCAGCTCTGCTACCGTGAGTGTGTGTATGAGAATCTGTGTAAAGCGCTTTTTTACCACTAGGGTTAAAAAAGCGCTATTTAAGTGCAGACCCTTTAGCACTTATGTAATGAAAAAATTTGTTATAGCAGTTATAAAGAATCGTCCCCTCACCAGCATTTTTTTCCCCCTTTCTTGAAAAGTCCTTGTGAAGTGCCTTGAAACACGCAGTGTTATTTGATGTGTTGAGTAATTTCCACTTAAACAGAAAGTCATACTGAGTGGCTCCTCCCCCTTTTTAGTGTTTAGCTTACCTCATAGCCTGGGCTACGCTGAACTTGACAGTTAGTAACATGGAAAAAATGGCTGCCCAAAAGCTGTGAGCTGGCACAAATACCTCCTTCTAAACACACACTCCTTCTGAATTCAAGACATTTCCCTCTTAACCAAATGACAGTTGGAAAACTGACTACGACGCACGCCTTTGAGCAGCCAAAGACACATTTACAACCCTTGCTTGCTTATATCGTTTCTCTCACTCAATAACGGCAAGTTCGGCAAAGTAATTTTTATAATGTTGGGGGCGGGACACTTCAGATTCTAGAGAGCATTTGATTGGACAGAAAATCCGACGAGAAACTGTAGTGCAGAATGATGTCATCGAAATTGTCGCTCCGTATCGGTGGTAGAGAGAGACTGTAAATTTTGAACGCATGCCTCTTCTAAAATGCGAACGTTGTCATTGTTTTGGAGTGCACTAGCTTATAGATAACCTAAATGCGAACATATTTGTACTAAAAGCCGCAAAACATTCATTTTTTTTCTGTTCATGTGGAGCTTTTGACATACATGTCCCTGTGAATGCGTGTATGAATACAAACCTGTGCTCTGGCTTACAGCCAGGATGACTGTCAGAGCTGCTGCTGCAGAAAATGAATCAGCACCATCTGACCAATCAGAATCAAGAATTCATCAGGAGTAATTGCAGAACCTTGCAGGTGATAATAGCTGGTCTTCTTTCAGCGGGGAAAGTAAATATATCATTTCAGTTATAGCTCAAACACTTCTGTTTGGATCCTGAAACTTTGTTTATTTTTCTTCCCAAGATTTTTTACTCTTATCGACTCGTCTCATCCATTAAACCGACTGTTTAATCTTTTTAACTATGGATTACATTTACATTCACTCTACAACTCAACACTGGCTCTGTGGCGTGTGTGTGTGTGTGTGTGTGTGTGTGTGTCTTTTGTCATTGAGCACATTTAATGTTACTGTGTCCATTTTGCAATGACTTTTTGGCACACAGAGAGAAAGTTGGTGTGTTGGTGTGTGTGTGTGTGTGCGTGTTTGATCTTAGATCAGTTTCTGTGTAACTGACAGATCTGTGTGTGTGTGTGTGTGTGTGTTGCATGTGAGCGGGTGAGAGAGCGAGTAATGAAGTCCATAATAAGCTTCTCTATGTTTGTTTTCATGTGGCTGCTGCGCCATTTTTGTATTTCTGATTATTTTGCTGTAGAAACGCGGTCACATGGGCGTCCTGCCATCACCCGTCAGCCATCACACTCACTCCCTCGCTCCCTCGCTCGCTCTCTCCCTCGCTCCCTTGGCCCTCCCTTGTGTGCAGCCTCCTTCATTTAGAATAGAAACGCTAATGTGTCAAAAGAAGTCTTTTCCCTGTGGATGCAATTAAATCCTTTAAAGTGGAAACTGGAGCTGTTTACTGATCCGGCAGGAAAAGAACAGTAATGTGTGTGTGTATGTGTGTGTGTGTCTGTGTGTGTGTGTATTTGGCCTGGTCTCCCTGTTTAGAAGCCCATGATCCTGCTTATCTTTATTAGGGTCATTCTTATGATTCAATCCTCCTCTAAAATTCTCAGAGGAAGGGGTCTGTGTGTGTGTGTGTGTGTGTGTGTGTGTGTGTGTGTGTGTGTGTGTGTTATGTATGTGGGTGTGAGAGAGTCAGCTGGCAATCCAGTACAGGGAGTGAATATCCACTGCATGGTAATAATCTCATCTCTGAGTCTCTCAGGCGCCCCGCCTAATCACTCCTTCTCTCCATCTGTCCATAAGAGCTGTCTGAGAGACACCCCAGAGCACAGAGGAGCATGAGAGAAAGACACACACACACACACACACACACACACACACACACACACACACCACACACACAGTGGCTTTTTCCTTGTGATCCAGTGTGTAGGCAATTCAATGGGACTGATGCAAGAATAACTCAAAAATAATCGTATACACTCTGGGCCCCAAAAACGGTTATTACTCAGGGAGAGAGAGAGAGAGAGAGAGAGAGAGAGAGAGACAGAGACAGAGAGAGAGAGAGAGAGAGAGACAGAGAGAGAGAGAGAGAGAGAGAGAGAGATCTTTCCAGCCCTGAATGTGACTTTCCAGCCCAGAATTTCATAAGCAGATCATACTTACAAAATTTTCAGCATCAGAGGCAGGATTTCTGTGCAGTTTTCCACGCTTTTCCACGTCTCCACGTTGCTCTCTGGAACGCGTGTGTTTGCCAGTTTATAGAAGTAATATGGCAGAGAAACACTTTAATTTAAAGTAGATAAAGCAAATTAGTGGCAGTGGTTCAAAAACTGAAATAATCCAATACGCAAAAATATCGCCGTATTACACTCGTTTGTATTTTCTTTTCAATGAAAGACACATGGTTTGCTCTAGTGACGTCCGTGATAAAGGGTTCGTACACTAAATTGACAATCACATTAAACATCGAATAGTATTTAAAACGATAGATATTTTAAAAATGTTATTACAATATAATCCAGTAATTAATAACACAAAATTTACAAAAGCGCTTGGACAGTATGATTTTGTTTTTCTTTAGCATGTTCCATATTCAGTCAGAGACATTTTTTGGGTTGGTTTTGTTGGTTTTTTGATTGGTTTTTGTATCATAGTCACTGAGCCTTTCTATTTTATTCCCAGTCTACTGTATATGTGCAAAAGTGATTAGATAAATTGATACGATTTGTTAAGTATATTCATTTTCGTATGTTTGGTTGATCACTTATATGTGTATGGTGTAGTATATGGTTTCGCATCATTTGATTTGATTCGAATGAAATAGTTAAAAACATTGTGGATTGTAATTTCTATATAGAAAGACACAGTATATATTTTTTTTTTTTATATAAAGTGTGCCCCTTTTGTTCTTTGCATGTTGCTTAGTGTTGAATTACCCCTGTATTAATAACCCACTAACCTTAATGAATACTA